>CM076579.1:22087356-22112877 GCA_034641835.2 Pinus albicaulis | reverse complement strand
ATCTTGGTTCTGCTTCGATCTCATGGATGAGCCGGAAGCAGAAGTCGGTGGCTTTGAGCATGGTAGAGATACATTGCGACGAGTATGGCTTTGTTGTGAAGCGATGCAGTTGCGAAAGCTATGGAGTGAGTTGTTGGGCGTGTGCTGAATGCTGTGATCTTTGTGATAACTAGGAGTGGGATTCTGGTTGGAGAAATCCAGTGTTCACAGATCGATCATAACATATTAATCATCAGGGGAAAACTTTAGCAAGGATATGGTACAGCAAGAAGGCAGTAAGTGATCATATGGGTGTTGGCTTGGGTAAAGGTGTATACCCTACAAGCCATAAGGAAGGTCAAATTCCTAACAGCTAGGTAGAATCTTGGTGATACGGAACGACCTATTAGAAGGTCTGTTGGAGGATGAAACTCACAGGGCTCCTAGGAGCTTGGGGATAGCTTCTTGGAGCTATAGCAAACACAGGCTAGGCTTGCAGAACCTTGTTGGTGTGCTTCTGCCCCACCATTGTGATGATTGAGTTGGTTCACCTCTCATTATCTGTGCCCCGTATGCATCCTACCCATTGAGTTCAGGGCTCATGGGAAGTACCTCTCATTTGGCCAGTGAGGTGGGAAAAGCTAGAGACTAGTAGCAAAGACTGATGGACACTTCAGAGATGGCTGTACTCTCTATCTAGGATGGCACGTTCCAACCACTTGATCTGGGATCAAGTCTAGTGAGGTTTCAGACCTCCTACTGACTTCGAGTTAGATAAACCAACGTCGGGTTGATATGAGACTCTTTGTGAGTCCTATAGAGGTTTCAGACCTTTGGGCTAAATCTGTCAGTCGGGAATGATGTCTTTGTGACTGACCCACTTCTCTTCTGAAATAAAGAAGCCAACAAAGCAAGTTACGGCGGGATGACACACGATGTTTGGATGGCACAGGTGGATGGAGTTCTCCCTAGTTAAGAGGGAGTGTTAATTTTGGTCAACTAGGTCCAAACTCCATGTTGTGATGGTCAGATGAAGATACCAATATTTTTATTGGGTTCCTCTTTCTGAAAGGTGCAAGATCGATCTAAAGATCATCTTGATCCGATGAGAAGAACTTTTATTTTGAATTTATTTTTAATCTATTCAAAATATGTGCAGGTCAACCTTAAGGTTTTGTGCCCTAGCAGATGTGTCACACACCCTCATTGATGGATATAAATAAGGTCAACGTTGGAGGACATTTCACTCATCTCATCCTCACACATTCTCTCTCCTCATCTGATTGGTTCGATCACTTGGAGTCTCTTCTCTCTCCACACGTGGGAAATCTTGCAGCAACACTTTTCTGATTCCGGTCTAGGGTTTCTGTAGCAATCTTTGACCAGCGTTGACTTTGGTCAACGAAAGGTCTAATCGACCTGAAACTCTCCCAAAAGTTCGATTTTTCAAATCTGCATTTTTTGGCACTATTTCTGAGGCAAGACATTGACTTTGGATTTTCAGCGTTGACCTAGCTGCTGCTGTTGTGTGCGTTGACCGTTGACTGACAACGTTGACTTTTGGGTTGACTTTTGAGTTGACTGTTTGGCTGTCCGAGAGGGTTGTGTGACATTGCTAGTTGGCTGACCATATTGAGATTTTGTTGGTTGAAGCATCCTGTTGACCGCCGTAACGCACCAACACACTGATATATTTCTGGCTTGTCTTCTGTCGATCGACTGGTATGTTCTATCAACTTTTTTCTTTATTGTTGTCTAATATTGAAGAGAAAGTAAAGTTGCATCAAGCATGGAACATCTACATAAATTTACAAATTCATGATGTAGCGGACGATCCCATTACACTAAATTGCAATGGCCACTATACAATGCGTTCTTGCAAAAATTCCGCTTGTCGTACAGACGTAAAAATGAATGTTGAAGCACGTACATTGACCAATCGATGTCGTTGGTTGACTTCGCTGCGGGTTACAAGGTCTGCAACGGGTTGGCGGCTCGGTGTTTGTCTGACGACGGTAGTGGGGCTTGGGCAGAATTGTGCCTGGTCGCTTTATTTGTAAAATTATATATATATATATATATATATATATATATATATATATATATATATATATATATATATATATATAAAGCGTTTATTGTTTTCGTTACGATTTTCTTCTATATATTTTGTTTTTATTATTATTATTATATTTTTAAATACGATTTTTTTTTTTTTAATTTAAATTTAAATTTTATTATTATATATTTTGTTTTGTTTTTAAATTTTTAAATTTTTTCTTTTACAATATTTTGTTTTCTTTCCTTTTATCTTGACTTCTTTTTTTTCTTTATATATATATATATATTTCAATTTTTTTAAAGTATTTTCTCTCTCTCTCTCTCTTTTTTAAAATTTATTTAAATGGCAAAAAGCCTAAATGGAAAAATCTAAAAATAGAGAAACTCCAAACTATTGTAGCGAAACACTTCAATGACAACAAGGTTGACAAATTTTATGGCCGAGGACCTGGATCAGAGAACGTAGTCCTGTGCAGTAGTGAGCGACTAGAGGATCGAATAGCTCCGATATCAAATGGAATGAACGAATTTCGTTCTTCAAGTTAAATACTTCAAAAGACCTGGAATATGTAAATCTCTATTGAGGATATAAGAATATTAAAATGTATGAATAAGAATGATGATCAAATGAGAGTGAGGGCCTGCTTATATACCCTAGGTAGGTGTCCTTCTATGAATGGTCATGTCCTTAAAGACATGCCTCTTCATTATTAAGAACTTGTGATTTCTCTTGGGAGGTCACAGGTTGAAAACTTGCGGGGGGTAGGGTTGTTTATTGCTCGTCATGACCAAGCTAGAGGGATAGACACCCCCAATGCTGGACGCCTCGGTCCTTGCGAAAGTCATGAGTTTCTGGTATATGTGGCTTACGGGCTGCTACATATACCTGGGGAGGTTGCTGTTCCCTGTCTAAAAAAACTATTAGCTAATTAATCATTATTTATTGTTTTTATTATTTATATTATTTTATTCATAACATAAATGATTTTCTCTATTGAGATTGTTATGGTAAGTGTAACTGTCATAGCTTTTCCTGCTGCTTTCCAACTGTTATTTGATAGTACATAACTGCCTTTGGGCTGTTGTTTAATATATATCGGTCCATAGGGGAGTACTTCCAAGCATAGGATTAAAAACTAGAACTGGTGGACCTAATGAACTAGGTTTCTGACCGAAACCGGTCTAATCAGTATTGGTCAGGTCTAATGAACCGGTTTTTAAAAAAATACATTAAATAATTATTTTTTTATAAAAAAAACTATTTGTGAGATTTGTAACCATGATTCCAAGCCAATAGAGACAAAATATGCAGAGTTTACTCATTTATATACCATGTAAAGGTGAATATATCAAAATGGCACCAAGTGCAATACATATCATTGAAAACATACATAAGCAATGAGGCACCAAATTGCCTATAAAGTCCAAAAACAATGCTACAAGCTATGAGGCCATTGGCCTACTACAAAAATACATATTAGTTATCAACAACATGGTCACTCCTTATCATGATCAAAATCATCAGCACTACTAGACAAGGGATCATCAACATGAGCTACATAAATAATATGGCTCAGAGTTTGAGGACTCCTAAAACTCCTCTACAACTTTAGTAGTAGTAGTAGTAGCAAAAATAGACATCAAAACTACAAATCACTGAGCAACATGGTCTCTCATGAAACTAGTAGTAGTAGTAGCAAAAATAGACATCAAAACTACAAATCACTGAGCAACATGGTCTCTCATGAAACTCATCATTGATTCATCGCTACTAGAAATGGGACCATCAACAAGAGATACGTAAACATCATCTAGCTTAAAGTCTTCAGACTTGGATTGCTCAACCTTATAACATGATAGAAATTGAAAAATTTTAACATGCCTAACCAATGATTTTGGTTTGAGTGAAGGGTTCATCTCCTCAACCTTAAAATGCGGTAGAAAAAGATTAGCATGCCTAACCAGTTGTTTTCCTTTGAGTGAAGGGTACATTCTTGTTAAGGCCACGGTAAGGGAGTTCAACAATCAATACCACAAACATCAACAAAGTTCAACAATCAATGCCACCAACATCAAGGTTCTTAAAGGACTTCATGCTCTTGATCAAATGCCAATCTCATACCCTTACACGTGATAGAATCAAATGGAAACATTGCAAACCCCCAAACCATGAAACCCTGAAAACCGTTAAGTCTGCTGAATTTTGAGTGAAATCTAAAATTCTAGTTTCTCCATATGAAATCCAATGAGGTCGAAACCACTCTCAAACATCCTGAGTCATTTCATGGTAATATTAAAAATTTAAGTAAAAGGATGAAAATGAAAAATAAAGGAAATGTCACTTTTACTTGAGAATAATTGCCAACATTGCTAGGGACGTGTCAGGAAAATGAGAGGGTAGGCATGATTTTCTTAGAGGGGATGTTTTTGGAGGAAAACAACCCTAAATTTCCCTAAAAAAAGCTCCAAAACTCACAAAAATGCATTAGCTGGGGTCCATAGTTGCCCTGGCAATGAACCGAGCGGTTTAGGATGGAACCGACCGATTTGAACATAAACCGTCTGGTTAGCACCAGTTGGACCGGTTTTTTTGGCAAAGAGGAGGGTCGAACCTGGTTTTTCTACTGGTTTGACCCGGTCGACTAATGAACCGTTTGGTTTGACCGGTTTTCGTTTCAAGCCGGCCGATTTTTAATACTATGCTTCGAAGGCAACCTAGTCATAGTGATGCTGCATCTTTGTGTGTTTGGTTGGGGGGCTGTCTGACCCATTTGTTTGGCCAGGTCAAAGTCTTCAATATATGCACGTTTCAAATGAAAAGGATAATTGCATCAAGTAACCAATGGAATAGGTGATTATATTCCTCTCTAACACAGTGAACATGGCCATCATGTTGCCAAATGATACTTTCTGTTTAGTCCCTATGCTTCTATCACGTAATGAAGCTGTTGTCGCCCACATTGTACACCTTATGCGACGACTCTCAGGGCAGGAGGGTAGCCACTCTGATCCCTGCCCACTCCATTCTAGCTATCTCCTAAGAAAGCTAAAGGGGGTAGTTCATAAAGATGGAAGATGAAGGGGAAAGTTGTTGGGAACCAACAAGTTCTAGGAGATGCAACTACCTATCTCAGTGACTTGATCAGAATTAGGAGTCAATTTTGACTTATAAGCACTGTGATATGGAATTTAGTTAAATTATTATGACACTCAAGATTAAATAGCGAAGAGACCAGTGCCTCAATACCAATGCTCAAAGTAAATTAAGATCACATGGAGTCTCCAATGGCATTGATAGGCAGGACAGATGAAAGGGACTTGAATGAATTATGACACAGAAGAATGGGGCATCTACATCATGGAGCCTTGAAGATCCTTAAGAAGACTGTCATGGGAGTTCCAGAACTTATCACGAGGAAAGACGATGTCTGCAGGGGGTGCGTACTAGGGAAGTATGCCAAGGCAACATTTCCAAGAAGCAACAGTAGGGCCAAGAGTGTGTTGGATTTGATACACTCAGACATTTGCGGACCAATGTCCACGAATGCTCTTAGTGGTGCAAAGTATTTTGTCACCTTTATTGATGACCATTCCCGGAAGACATGGATCTACTTTCTCAAGACCAAAGATGAAGTATTTGAGCGATTCAAAGAATTGAAGGCTATGGTAGAAAATTTAATCGGAAAGTGGATCAAGTAATTGCGTTCAGATAATGGTGGAGAATATATTGATAAAGATTTCACAAGATTTTGTGCAAAGGAAGGCATCAAGAGAGAATGGACAACTCCATACAATCTGGAGAAGAATGGAGTCGCTGAAAGAAAGAATCAGGCCATTGTGGAAGCTGCGAGGGCGATGCTATATGATCAAGACACGCCCAAATTTCTGTGGGCTGAAGCTTGCAATACAACAGTGTATGTGCAGAACAGGGTGCCTCAAAGAGCATTGGGAAAAGTGACTCTTGAGAGTGTGTTCACTGGCAGCAAGCTTGGGGTGAGCCACTTCAGGATGTTTGGCAGTATAGCGTATTGCCATGTACCTGATGAGAAGAGGAAGAAATTAGATCAGACTGCAAAGAAGGGATACCTTGTGGGATATAGTGAAAATGCGAAGGCATATTGCATCTATATTCCTGAGAAGAGGAAGATCGTAGTAAAGCGAGACGTGAAATTCATGGAGGAGAGAGCCTTTAGGAGATCTCGGGAAATGGCTACAGATACGCAGTCTGAGGAGGATCCGCTAGTACAACCACAACAACCTAGAGAAGATGGCTTTAGTGCCTCTCTGCGACACAAGGATTTTGAGGAAAGTTCTCCCGAAGAAGTGCAAGAAGGAGAGCAGGTAAATCCACTCACCACTAGTGGAAGGACGAGAAGAGAACTGCAACAGACTCTGAGAGATGTAGATGAATTTATTGGAGCCCCTATAAATGAGAAGAGGGTACGCATGCAACCAGACAGGTACTAGGCATTGGTAGCACAGGTTGGAGAACCCTCTAGTTTTCGAGAGGTAGCTCAATATCCGCTATGGTGGAGGAGTACAACTCCATCATGAAAAATGATATATGGGACGTAGTCCGTAGACCTCTGAACATATCGGTTGTAGGATCAAGGTGGATACTTGCAGATGGCAGCATAGAGAAGTTCAAAGCCAAGTTTGTGGCTAGGGGGTATGCGCAGAAGGAGGGGTCGATTATGAAGAAATCTTCGCCCTGGTAGCGCGGTACACTTCAATCAGATCCGTCATCTCTACTGCAGTGCAGATGGGATGGGAAATTCACCAGATGGATGTCAAGACAACGCTCAAGCCTTGTATGGACTAAAGCAAGCTCCTAGAGCATGGTATGGGCGAATTGCTAGCTACCTTTAGAAGATGGGATTTGTCAAGAGTGACGCAGATCCCAACGTCTACTATCTAAGAGTAGGGGATGAGTTGCTAATTCTGGTATTATATGTAGATGATCTGTTCTTGACTGGATCATCTAAGCTCATCAAATACTGCAAGGAGAATCTGGCTACGGAATTCGACATGAAGGATTTGGGGCAGATGCACTATTTTCTTGGTTTGGAGGTCTGGCAGCAGAAGGGATAAATCTTCCTTGGGCAAGGAAAATATACTACAAAGATCTTGAAGAGGTTTCAGATGGAGGATTGTAGACCCATGGCTACGCCAATGATTACAAACTGGAAGAAGATCGACACGTCCGAGGATGATGAGGCTGACCCTACCTTGTATAGGAAGCTCATAGGATCATTGATGTATCTGGTCAACACTAGACCAGACATCTGTTATGCAGTGAATACCCTCAGTCAATTGATGGCAGAACTAAGGAGGGCTCACTGGGCAACAACCAAACATGTTCTCAGATTCTTGAAGGGGACAGTGGAGTATGGGTTGAAGTACACCAAGGGCAATCAAATCCAGTTGAGTGGGTTCACTGATGCAGATTGGGCTGGAAGCCCAATGGACCGGAAGAGTACCAGTGGGTACTGTTTCCGTCTCAGATCAGGAATGACTTCCTGGTGCAGTAGGAAACAGAAATCCATGGCACTGAGCTCAACCGAGGCTGAATATATGGCCGTTAGCACAGTTTCGTGTGAGGCCATATGGCTTCATAAGTTTCTCATGAACTTGCTCAAAAAGAGGATGGAACCGACCATAATTTTGTGTGATAATCAAAGTTGCATCAACCTCTCTGAGAATCCTGTGTTTCATGACCGATCAAAGCACATTGACATTAGGTGCCACTTCATCAAAGACTATGTCCAACGAGAAGCTGTATAGTTGAAGTACATTCCTATAGGAGAACAAGTGACTGATATCCTCACAAAAGCTCTGGGTAAGACTAAGTTTACTTACTTCAGGGAAAAGATGGGGATGGTCGAGAACCCATTCTAGTAGAGGAATGGGTGGACTTTAGATTCAGAGGGAGCTGCAGTACGGATCAGACAGTGGCAGAGATGGTTTCATAGGCAGCAGTACTGAAGGCAGTAGTGCAGAGATGAGGGGCAACAACCAAGACATCAGCATCACAATAGATGCTTCAGGTCAGAGCAGATACAGTTGGTACCTTGCTTGAACACTTTCCTCGCTAAGAGGGAGTTTTGATTTTGTAGCATTGGAAAGTGTTCCAAGTCTCATATTTTGGGAAGAGGCTTGGACATCAGTATTCCAGAGAACCCAGAAATCATTTGTGGAAATTCCACTCGGATCATACTTTATTTAAAATAATTAATTATTTTAAAGTGATCCCTAAGTCTAAACCTAGGGAAATTAAATAATTAAAGGGTATTAATAAATCAGAGTGTGAATCTTCTAGAAAACGAAGATCAAGTCATATTTTAATCTAAGCCATTGATTAGAGATCTAATCTGGGCCGTTGATTCATCAGTGAGAAAACTATAAGAGAAGGCTTGAGGGGCATTTGGAAAGTAAGCCGTGCACACTCTCAATACCTGAAGGAAATCGATTATGAAGCAAGAGAATTCGATTTTAGAGGGTGAGGTTGTAGAGGCGGAGTTGTAGACACCGAAGAAGGAAGGGGAAGTCAGCAGAGGTAGAAGAAGGCAGAGGCCGCAGAGGGAGCAACGTTGAGCAGTAACACTGGCCCTCCACGCAGAGTGACGCAGTCCAGCGCAGTGACTGCGTAGAAGGCCACGTAGAGTGACACAGAGGGATGAAGGGTGCCTCCAGTGTGTTAGAAATTCTTTAGAAGTGTTCGGAGAAATTATCTCAGGTGTATGCTAGACATCTGTTTGTCAGATTTTTCTATAAAAGATTTCCACTGCTGAAGAATAATATAAACCCTCATCTGCTGCACTGTTAGGTCCCTATATTACTAGTATAGTCCCTTATTATTGTTAGTGTAACCCCCTTATTGTTATTATTGTACCCCTGTAACCCCCATATTGTAATTATTGTGCCCTTAAATTATTATTGTTAGGTCGGCTAGGATTACATTGTGGCCCACTAGGATTACATTGTGGCCCCATGGACTCCTATATATAGAAAGGAGGTTTTGTAATTTGTATCATCCAAGAATTGTTCATTCATGTAATGTATTGGAAGTTGCCCCCTCGAAGTGGCTTATTTCTAAGGTGTTGATATCTCTTTTCTTCTATTTTTGGAGCTGGTTTCACAACATTTGGTATCAGAGCTTTGGGATTTTAGGGTTTCGCTGCTCCAAACAGGTCATTGTGGCATTTTCGCTATTATTTTTTTTCTACGAAGGTTCAGAAGCTGAAATTTTTAGAGTCCGAAGCCAAAATCTTGAAGAACATCGTCGCAAAATTTTAGAGCTTGGTTCGCAATATTTTTGGAGATATTATCTGTGGAAGGTAGGTCATTTTGTAGGCTCCTGAATTTAACCTAAACAGGTCATCGTGGCATTTTCGCTATAAATTTGTTTCTACGAAGGTTCAGAAGCTGGAATTTTTAGAGGGCAAAGCCGAAATCCTGAGGAACATTGTCGCAAAATTTCATATCTTGGTTCGCAATATTGGCGGAGATATGATTTGTGGAAGTTAGGGCTTTTTCAGGCTTCTGAATTTCATCTCAAAGAGGTGATCATGAGAAAATCTTGATAACTCTCTCTCTGAGCATCGGATTGGAATGTTGTAAAAAGTGATCGCAAGTACACAGACTGTAGTTTTCTGTCTATCAATTTCAGAGCCAAAGGAGGAAACAATGACACGTGGCAAGTCGTACAAGTTCGCTCTACTGAACTAGTCCATAATTGGGTCATTGTGGGAGATTGGACATAAATTTGCCTTGAAGAATCCAAATCAGATCAGACCTGTGGCAATAATATCAAGAAGAAAAAGGTAATAGTGTTGATTGATTCAGGTAGTACCCATAATTTTATTCATTGTAAGGTAGCCAAGGAATTGAATGGTTTCCTATACCCAACACCAGAATGTCAAGTGATGGTTGCAAATGGAGGAACTATAAATTGCTCTGGAAAATGCCATAATATCAAGCTAACCATGGGGGAATATGTATTGAATAGTCCAATGCTTTCGATTCTTATGGGAGGTGCTGATGTGGTACTAGGAGTATAATGGTTACAATCTTTGGGGACGATAGCTTTTAATTTTCAAGAACTTTTCTTGAATTTTTTTCTAGAAGGTAAGGAAGTTGAATTACGGGGTATTGCAGGGAAGCTGGGAAAGATAATAAGCTCTAATGTCATGACAAAGCTTCGAAAGAAAGAACAACGAGGCGTAATTGTACAATTATGCTCACTAGAAGTTACAACATCAAAATCATCTATTTCTGCAGATCTCCAAAAAGTCTTGGACAATCATTCCAAGGTGTTTGAAACTCACAAAGGACTCCCACCTATTCGTGATCGTGATCATGCTATTCATTTGATTCCTGGAAGTGTTCCTCCAAACATCAGGCGTCATAGATATCCTTATGTCCAAAAGAGCGAAATTGAACGTACGATTGCAGAAATGTGAGAGGCTGGTATAATTCAACCTAGTCAAAGTTCTTTCTTTTCTCCTGTAGTATTGGTACACAAGAAGGATGGATCATGGCACATGTGTCCAGCTCAATAAGCTTACCATTAAAGATAAATTTCCCATTCCTGTGATTGATGAATTATTGGATGAACTACATGGAGCAATTTATTTTACCAAGTTGGATCTTCATTCAGGATATCATCAAATTAGAATGGAGACTGAAGATATTCCGAAAACAACATTTCGAACTCATGAGGGTCATTATGAATTTTTGGTCATGCCTTTGGGCCTTACCAATGCACCTTCTACATTTCAAGGATTGATGAATTGCATTTTCAAACCCACCCTTAGAAAATTTGTGCTAGTATTTTTTGATGATATACTAATCTACAACAGGTCTTGGAAGGATCATGTTCAACATGTTGACAGGGTGCTCAAACTATTGTAGGAGAAACAATTGTATGCAAAAATATCCAAATGTTTCTTTGGAGTACAAGAGGTGGAATATCTGGGTCATATTGTATCTCACGAGGGTGTTAAGGTAGACCCTAACAAAATTAAAGCCATTAAGGAATGGAAAGTCCCCACAACCATTAAGCAGTTGCGAGGATTTCTTGGGTTAACAGGGTATTATCGCAAGTTTGTTAAAAATTATGGGAGAATAGCAACACCTATAACAACATTATTGAAGAAAGATGCATTTTCATGGACTCCTGGCTAAAAGTTGACGCTTCAAACATCTTAAAGAGGCAATGTGCCTAGCACCGTCTAGCTATGCCAGACTTCACAAAAACCTTTATTGTGGAATGTGATGCCTCAAGAAATGGAATTGGTGTTATTTTAATGCAAGAAGGAAGAACCATTTATTTTGAAAGTCATCCAATCAAAGGAAAGTATTTACAAAAATATATTTATGAGAAGAAAATGTTGGAAATACTACATGCACTAAAGAAATAACGACCTTACCTAATTGGAATACACTTCAAGGTAAAAATTGATCATGATAGTCTTAAATACTTTTTGGAACAAAGACTACCTTCAGAAGAGAAACAAAAATGGGTCTCAAATATGTTGGGTTATGACTTTGAAATCATCTACAAAAAATAGAAGCTAAATGTTGTTGCGGATGCACTCTCAAGAAAGGATGAAGATGTGGAAGCATTTATTTGTGCCATTTCTATTATCAAACCAGATTGGATAACCGAAACAAGGGACGAATGGAAGAATAACGAAGAAGTGTGGACACTCATTCAAAATTTACAGCAAGATCCTAGTACATCTGATACTTTTAGTTGGGAAAATGTTTCTGTATGGTACAAAGATCACTTATATGTTTGTAAGAATTCCCAACTAAAAAAAAATATTCTTTTTGGAATTGCACACCTCTCCCTTAGGAGGACACTCAGGATTTTTAAAAACTTACCACAGGGTGAAGAAAGAATTTTTTTGGGATGGCCTTAAATATGATATTCAAAAGTTTGTGGAGGAATGTTTGGTTTTCCAGCAAAATAAAGTTGAGACAATTAAGACCCCTGGTCTGCTACTTCCTTTATCCATTCCAGTTCAACGTTGGTTGGAGGTTTCAATGGATTTTATCACAGGTTTACCTAAGTCTTAAGGAAATAGTGTCATCATGGTGGTAGTTGATAGATTTACCAAGTATGCACACTTTTGTGCATTATCTCATCCATTTAAAGCTAGTACAATTGCTAATACATTTATGGAAACAATTCAAAATATACATGGAAACCCAAAGGTTATTGTGAGCGACAGAGATCCCATTTTTACTGAAAATTTTTTGGTGGAGTTATTTTCTTGTTTGGGTACTCAATTAGCTCATAGCTCATCTTATCATCCTCAATCCGATGGTCAAACTGAGATAGTAAATAAATGTTTGGAAGGATATCTTCGTTGTTTTGTATCTGATAAACAAACACAATGGGTCAAGTGGTTACCTCTCATTGAATGGTGGTATACCACTTCCTTCCATATTGCAGCAAAAATCACCCCATTTATGGCACTTTATGGATATTATCCACCGTCCATCATATCATATTTAAGAGAAAATTCGAAGGTTCAAGCAGTGGAAGATCACATCGAGCATCAACAAGAAGTTCTCCAACTCTTAAAGGATAACCTGAATTTGGCACAAAATCGAATGAAACAACAGGCAGATCAACATTGCAGCAAGAGAAGTTTTGATGTAGGAGACTGGGTATTTTTACGGCTACAACCATACAAACAAATGTCTCTCAAGCAAGCTAAGAAGGATAATAAATTATCACCAAAGTACTATGGTCTTTACAAGGTGTTGCAAAAGATTGGTACTATGGCATACAAATTGGAGCTTCCTGCTTCTTCACGAGTGCATCCAATTTTCCATGTTTCATGCTTAAAGAAGGTTATAGGTGAAAATCTTCCAGTTCAAACAATATTGCTCAAACTTGATGAGGAAGAAAAAATCATATTGGAACCTGAAGATGTCACGGAAACAAGAACTCGACAGCTACGAAATCGATCAATTTCAGAGTATCTCATCAAGTGGAGAAACTTACCCACTGAAGATTCTACATGGGAGGATGAGAATTTTATATAGAAGCACCCATAGCTACTCAAGCGTTGAGGACAACACTTTTTGAAGGAGAGGGGCATGTTAGGTCCTTATATTACTAGTATAGTCCCTTATTATTGTTAGTGTAACCCCCTTATTATTATTATTGTACCCCTGTAACCCCCATATTGTTATTATTGTGTCCTTAAATTATTATTGTTAGGTCGGCTAGGATTACATTGTGGCCCATGGACTCCTATATATAGGAAGGAGGTTTTATAATTTGTATCATCCAAGAATTGTTCATTCATGTAATGTATTGGAGGTTGCCCCCTCGAAGTGGCTTATTTCTAAGGCGTTGATATCTCTTTTTTTCTATTTTTGGAGCTGGTTTCACAACATGCACCTATTTTCCCACATTGGGTTTTTCTGGGGACAATTGTCCTAAAATAACCGTGTTCATGTTATTGTTTCTATTGTGTTATATGTGTTCTATTTATTCTTCTACTTTTGATTAATTGAATACTGCAGCTGTGTTTATTTTAGAATTTACTAAAGCATCTATAAATAAAGGCAACAAAGATTGTGAAGGTTGTTGAGTGACTGGTTAAGGTGTTGCGGTTGGTGGATGGGGAAAGATTGGCTATGGGCTTCATTTATGAGGCTATGGATCAAACAAAGGAGAAAATAAAGGCAACATACAAGGATAGAGTGGCTAAGTATGGGCCCATTTGGGAAATCATTAATCAAAGATAGAACAATCAACTCCATCGCCCTATTCATGCAGCTGGGTTTTTTCTGAACCCTATGTATTATTATTTTTGAGGATTTTTTGAATTTCTCTTTTAATTCATTTTTTATTAGTTCGAAAGAATTTTTTTTGAGCTAATTTTCTCAAAACATTGACTTTGACTTGACCCCCAAGGGCCAAGGGTCCATTTTTTCTTGAAATTTCCAATATTTCCTTGGTGGGGGCCTCCAAAAATTTATTTCTTTAAGACCCATGAACTTTTCCACTTGGAGAATTTAATTCTCTAGGATTTTAATTTTGACTTTAATTAATTAAATTTCTTGCTTAGGACATTTATTTTATTTTTGCCAGAAAATTTATTTAATTTACACTCGAGGGGATTAATAATTTTTCTACCCTCGAATATTTTAGCCATGGTGTCTAAATATGAGGGATTATGCACCAAAATATTTTTTACATAAGATAATCACAATTTCAACCCTCAAAGGGGGGACACCCGTTCGTTATAGACTGTCAATTTATTACCCAATTTTTCGACTCAATATGATCTAGTAGACCGAGTGATTTGTAATAAAATAATTTAGAGAATTAGCTTAAATTATTCCCAAATCATTTTTATAGAAGACTCACCTAAAACACTAGGACTCACCTAAGACCTTGACGATAAATTCCACCCTAGCTTTGGGGTGAGGTTGGAGGGAAAAACTCTGTCGATCATTCGTGTTTAGGGATACAGATGAATTAGTGACACGAAAAATCTCCTAGGATGAAAATCATCGCCAAAATAATAGGCTTACCTAGGTTGTTACATTCGTATATGGTTTTACTAGGATCATCTACATTACAAACATTGCAGAATGGGTTTACAACTCTTATAGATTAATGACTAATGATGATGAATCCAGGATGATCCGAATGCTCGAACATGATGGAATCCCTTTGCGAAAAAGTGTGCTGCTATAGGGTAGTTGTCACAGAGTGGTCAACAAGCCATAACATAATAGAGTTAGGATAATACGACATAGGTCAAAATTACTCGATGTGACTAAGACAATGGTTTAACCCTTGTTGCATGCTTTGGCCAGAGTGACCATTTGATACAAAATGGTTAGAATCACGGGCTATAAAACTATGTTCTCATACATTTTGGGTGATTGGAGAAACATGTTTTTATTGCTTTGATCTGCCATTATGTGAATCTAGACTGCCATGTACCAGTTGACAGGGTATCGAAACTTCACTAAATTTGTTTTTACGACGGGCTGACGGTTCTATTTGATTTTTTCCTCTTTCAACACAACTAGGGTTATTGTAGTCACGTATAAAACAAAGTAACGATTCGTATTTTACTTGACCATTGGCCCACATGACAAAGTATAGGAAGAAACTTTTAATGAATGCATGGAACCAATATTTATACATGCGACCGCGTACTGTGGGGGGGGGGGGGTAAATTATGACTTTAAGTTAGATAATTTGTCATTGCTCGGGCTTGTTGCTTGTCATAGTTCATGCAAAGGAAAATGACAAAGTTGTCATCGATGGGGTACTAAGATGGATTAATAGCAGTGCGATGCTTTAGCAGGCATGCTCATAACCTCGAACATTGTTTATATGACAAGGATGGGTGAAAGGGGTTTTGAGTCGTGGTGTCTGCTGCTTATTGAAAACATGTACATGAACGACAGGAGGTTGTTGGATGAGATTTGGAGCACTGAGTGATTTAGGGGAACAAAAAGAAAGAAACAGATGGTGCATACAAGTGAGTATACCATCTTCTTAGAGAGAAAATGGGAAGACAAACACCAAGTCTAGCGCATGCGTGTCAGTAAACAAGCAAGGTAATAATGGAAAGTAAAAACATCGAAGGGATTAACTCATTGCATCACATTTAATATATTTAAAAAAGTCTGATATCTTGCAATGAAAGCTATTAATTGTGAAAATTTCGCTGACCTCAAATCCTACTGCAACAACTGATTAAGTTTCTTCTATTTGTTAAATAAATTGAACAAATTTTTTACTGTGTTCTATGGTAAATATCAAAGCTTAATACACTGCAACCTTCACAAATAAAAATACTGCAGAATAAAATAGTATTGGAAAGATAGATGCACCCACTCACAAATAACACTGTTATTTTTGGACTGAGTTCCCGGAGAAACCCATCTTGGGAAAACCGGTGCAACAATTGAGGGTTTGTTTAATATGCAGTAGTAAATCTGAGTACAAATCTATGGCTACTTTAAATCTAGCAAACCATACAAAGAAATAACTGACAAAGAGTCTAGTGAGAAAAATCTCACTCTTAGTGGCGATCTGACATTGACCTTGGCTCAAGATGAGTTGCTCCACGCTGCCTCTGCGTCAGCCTACGCAGTACTGTGTCCCCACATCTAGGAACAACTTTCCCTCTCGCTAACTGATCAACTGCTGTTTGGAAACTAGACCCTCCTGGCCTTCAGACTCTCTCCGACTTCTGGCACCGAATCAACTCTGCATCCCAGCAAAAATGAGGATATCCTCTGAAACATTGCACTGTCTTTGCGTGGTCTCTACACTGCCTCTCTGTGGCACTCACTGTCGCTCTGCTGTGCACTCACCGGATCTGGAAAATCTTCTTCCGGCCTTATTGTCCGTGCCCCTCTCTCACTAGCTCTCTCTCCGACAACACAACGTTGCTACTCAGGAAATCAAGCTGCCGGTGAATTTGATATTTGCAAGTGTGTTCTCCAATCCCCATCGAGTTTCTTCTTATAATTTTTCGTTGAGACATCAATAGCCACGATTAAAATTTAATTGATGGCTAAGATTAACTAGAACTCGATCCATGAATTTTTCTAGAAGATTCACATCTGACTTAATTAATACCTTTTAATTCATATTTCCTAAGTTTAGACTTCGGAAATATTAAAAACTAATTAATTATTTTAATTAAGTCGTCTCTAGAAGGAATTTCCAGAAACGATTTCTGGGTTTTGGAGAATGCATGTATTCTAACCTCTTTACCAAATCTCGAGGCTAGAACACATCCGATGCTACAAAAATTTACATTAATTAGAGAATGAAGGGCAACATGTTTCATACCTCTGACGATGCAAATTATTTGCTTCAATTATGTTGGTAATGGTTCTCCATGGTAGTTTTGGGTACATGATGAGAGTTCCAGAGTGCCCTTGTACTCATTTTCGAAAGCTAAACTTCTTGCTCAATACATAGATAAGCATACTAGCTTCTTACTCTCAGTTATGCATCTCGACATGCTCCTTGAGCCGTGGGGCATGGCACACTTCCATTACTTATGCAACAATCAGATTTTTTACCATGTGATTCACCTCAGATTAATACAATGTTGCATTTAAAATTCCACCAAAAATATCTTACTATTTACGACGAGATGACAGATATATCCATTTTGTTAAAGCATGTGATGTCATATGGCTTGTCTGAGGTCTTTAGTAAATGCTTTGTGTCATGTGTTGTGCTTATGGCCATTGCAATGTATAACTTACGTAGTAGGTTAGGCTTCCCATGAGTCTGTAGCGATAGTGGACGACATTTAATAGCCTATGTGAGGGTACCAGGCCTCATAATCTATCACTTGCAATGTTGCCAATGACAAATGTTTGATGTCCCATGTTTATAGTGGACTGCCACCTTATGTATATGCTAGTGAGATGCATTACCTCTTAAACAACTCTATGATAGCATGTCATCGCGCGCATATGCCCTTAGGGCTATGGCATGATTTTCGTTATTAATGTTTACATAACTCATTTTCATAGCCATATATGTGTGTGTGTGTGTGTATTTATGCATATAACTCTTCATATATGTTTGAACCTTTTATTCGCAATGTTTTTGTATAATGATATTAGAAAGAGTATATACTCTATGAAATTGTCCATTTTTTTGGTTATGCCCTAGATTGATATGAAGATAATATGACAACAAAAATGCTATGGCTTTCAAATTCATAAGTATATTAGTACGATCAAAATAATAAGAACTTTCAAATCATTTATGCACTGTAGAGACAATGACATGTAGGACAATATATAATTTATTGTAGCATCGCGTGCTGACATAAGAATAAGAACTGTGCAATGATATCATGTCATCACTCCTTATTTCTCTATGGGACCCCACCTACTAAGCCTTAAAATTTAGTTGCTTAAGGTTTATTATTTTTATGTCTTTTTAGGAGGAGGAATCATGGTAATAACACAATGATTTGTGGAGCTTTTTATGTAAGTGGATCAATAGAAGGTGAAAGAAGCTTTGTGTGCAATGGGGATGATTCATTCATGGGATTACATAAGCATTGAAAGAGATGGTGCTAATGTAGTTTGTCGATTTGGATTGACCAATAATTGGGGAGGTGTATGAGTAGATGATTAACATTTTGGGACAAATTGAAGACATTGTTGAGCCTCGAGATGTCAACTTGTATAATTTTATTCGTGTAGAGATGGAAAAAAAATGGGAAATACTAAACATTCCCACTGCATGCCTTAGAATATGTTTTTACACTTAAGTACTATCATATATCATGGCTTTCATCACTAGCATCGTGGGTGGACCAAGAGAAAACCACACCATAGGTTCAAGTTGGTTATATGAAAGCATTAAATACACTAGTCCCTGATGAAGAGGAGTGAGATACTATACGAAGATGGTTGGGCAAATACTTACTTTGCAATGGTGCCTTTGGGACCAGCCATGTAGTTAGAGATCGAGAGAATTTGTTGTAGGTACCATCCCCCCCAACTTAGAGGCCAAAACCATGAACCATGCTGATTCGTGCATGGACCGCAAATAGAAGCATGCTTCTCAAAATCAAAATCATGATTCGGGTTGATAAAGACACTTCTTGGGCTTGTGGTAATTGTGACAGTTCCACAAGTGGAATTGTGGTTTCATGCATGATTCTGCTATAGTTTTGTCATGGTTCATGAGCAGTTCCAGAAGTGTTAATTTGGCAACTCAGGGACATATTTCCTCCTTTGGAAAACCTTCCTCATCTAGAGAAGACCTTCTTTGCCCTTGGAACAATTTAATTTGTTTAAGGAAAAATATTATTTTTAATGGAAAACCACAAGTACATAAAAGTACAAGACAACGTAAAGTCATAATTGGGTCTCCAAAGAACCGTATAAATACACATCAAGGCAACTTCACTTAGACATCATCATCACACATCTTCTTCTATTGGAGGTTTGATCACTTTTGAAAATTGCAGGTCTCTTGCACATGTGCGAGGAGGAGAGAGGAGATTTCGAATTGGGCTGAATTTTGCCTTTGACCAACATTGACTTTTTGGTGTTTGGGACTGGTTTGACTTGTTGACCAAATTTGACTATTGGGCTCATCTTTTAGACATTTGATGACAAGTTTTGTTGGTTATTCAAAGGTTTGACTTCGACTCTTGATTGATGAATTGGAACATTGTAATCTCTTTGCTGAACATTTGATGACATTCTAATAGAAGAATTTGAAAGTGTTTTCCCCATTGTGGGGTTTTTCCCTAGTCTTTGACCAAATCTTGTGTCTCTTGTCATTGATCTTGATTGTTTTCTATTACATTTTGGATATATTGTTATATCTACAATTGTTCATTGTTATTGGAAGATTAATTTTGTTTAAAAGTGATTGCTAATTGAAGAAAGAATTTGGCTAAGTAATTTTAATAGCATAGAACAATGGAAAATTAACATGGTATCAAAGCTAAGGTGAAGATAGGCCCAAGGAGACGAGACTAAAGCAATCACCTTTAAAGCAATCATCTTTGGAAGAAGCTGAAGGAGCCTATTTGACTTGGGAAAGATGTCTACCTCTTACTTCAGGGATTTTGAGAAGTTGGGTGACTCATCAAATTTTGCTGCTTGGAAGATCAGATTAGAAGTGATATTAGATGAAAATGATGTTTTAGAATACATGGAAGGATAGGTACCTGAGCCCTCGAAAAATGCTCCTGCTGCTGCCAAGTCCAAGTATAAGAAAGGTGAGATCAAAGCCAATAAAATTCTTATTGATTCCTTGAAAGATCATTTGCTTACTTATATTGGAAAATTGAAGAAGTCTAAGGACATCTATGATAAGCTGGTTGGGATGTATAAGGTCAATAATTTGAATCATATCCTCTCCTTGAAGAATCAACTCAAGGACATGAAAAGGAATGAGGGGAAATCTGTGCAATCATATGTCATGTGGGTATCCCAACTAAGGGATCAATTGTAGACCGTTGGAGAGCCTATATTTGACAGAGTTGGTGCTTGTTATTCTTCAAGGTCTTCCTCCTATTTGGGAAACCTTCATTAGTACTATAAGAAACAATGACAAGTTTCTTTCATTTGTTGAGCTTGTTGGCAAGTGCACTCAAGAAGAATGCAGAATGATCTCTAGAGGGAGGATTCAAAAGCATGAAGAAGGAGAGCCCTTTGCATTTGCTACGCAAGATAAGAATAAGAAAGGAAGAGTAAGACCATCTAGCTCTAGAAAGCCTGCTCTGGACTCCAAGGATTCTAATAGAAAATTCAAAAAGGAATTATCAAAAGTTGAATGCTACAATTGCCACAGCATGGTCACTATGCCCGAGACTGCCCAGAAAAGAGAGATGCTCCAAGGTCCAATTGTGGCTTCAACAACAACATGTTTAATAATAGAAGAAGAAGCGATGATAGAAGAAGAGGAGATGATAGAAGAAGAAGAGATGCTCTTGATGATTCAAGGAACTCAAGGTATGAAAAATGTTGCTTCCACTCGATCTGAATATATTCTTGTTTCTGCTCTTTCAAGGTCTTCTCCTCCAGATTCATGTGATAGTTGGTTTGTAGATAGTGGGGCTTCAAGGGGACCATTCCCCTCCAGCAAAAGCAAGACCAGTGACATTCTACAACTCATTGATTCCGACCTATGCGGACCCATGCTTGTGCACTCCCTTGGTGTCGATCTCTACTACATAATCTTTATTGATGATTTCTCCAGGAAAACTTGGATATTCTATTTGAAGCTCAAGGATGCTGCATTTGACATGTGCAAGGATTTCAAAGCACTAATAGAGAATCGAGCAAGGAAGAGGATGGAATCAAATGAGTTCATTGACTTTTGAAAGAAGGATGGAATCAAGAAGGAGAAAATCGTTCCATATAATCCCAAGCAGAATGGTATGGCAGAAAGAAAGAATAGGCCCATCATGGAAGCTTCCCGAGCTATGCTGCATGATAAAAATTGCCGAAGTTCCTTTGGGGTGAAGCTACAAATACAATAGTCTATGTTCAAATTTCTTCAAAATAGGATTCCTCATCAAGCCCTAGGTAACAAAACCCCTGAAGAAGTGTTCATTGGTGTGAAGCTTGATATTGGTTACTTGAGAATTTTTGGTTGCCCCGTATACTCTCATGTGCTGAAGGACAAGAGGAACAAGTTAGAAGCCATCAAAAAGAAAGGTACATTTGTTGGATATTGTGAAAATTCTATAGCCTTTAGAATATATTTATCTGGTAAACGGAAAATCGAGTTTAGCAAGGATGCAACTTTCGTTGAAGAATGCTACCCATGGAAAAGAAAGGGACCTTCCTCTGCTTCCTCTAGTTGAAAAGAAGGATGATGACATGGACCTCTAGAAGGTCCTTCTATGCCGAGATCTGAGAAGGATATTGTTGATGATCCCATGGGGCCTATGGACCTCTTGGATTCTCCTCTAAGTGATCCCCTTGCCATGAAAAGGCCCCTTTGGCTTTGTGATACTTTACAGGATGTTGAAAGACATGTCGCTGCCAGAGGGACCTTTAGAGAAAGCAAGAAGCCTTGCCGATACCCAGGGTACATTGTAGCTATGAGCTCTGTAACAAACAATGTTCGTATATGCAACAATAATTTTCAGAATACTTCGAAGACAAAGACATCCATTGTAGGACAAGTAATTGTATATTGAATATTATATAAAAGAATTGATGTGAGATGATTACAAATGAGGGTGAGGGCCTGCTTATATACCCTAGGCAGGTGCCCCTTCACAAACGAAGATGTCCTTAGAACATGTCTCTTCAAAACTAACTATTAGTGAGTTAATCATTAATTATGATTATTATTGTTTACATTATTTTTTATTATTTGCTGTATATTTTATTGATATAATTTCCTTCCTCTTCAAAAAGCTTTGTCCTCAAAGCTTATTGCGGACAAGGCATGTCATCTGTTTTTTTGTCTTGTAAACTATTTGCATCTTTCGATATTCTCGAGTTTTAATTTTCGTTGACACAAGATGATAAGATCTTTGGAGTAATAAAGAAAATTTCCGAACTGAGAAGGGAACTGACCATCCTAAGTTAATCTTCTGTGGAATCTTGCGGTGACTCGACACTTGTGATGAATTGTTATGACGTTAGTGGATTGTACATACTTAAGTATTCCTTGGAACATAAATTTGTTGTTTATGTTCTGAGTGATATTGATAAGTAGATTGATTGAAAAGTTTGTTCTTGTGATTCAAATGTCGATAAGAAGTTCTTTTGTTTTGACTTTCCCTTATCATGTGTGTGGCAATTTCTTGATTTACTTCAGGTACTAATATTGCTGAGTTGGTTACAAAATCTTCACTTGGAATTTCTATCGTCTAAATTGGAACATCTGAATATGTTTTTCCTTCAATTGGTTTGCCATTTGCTTGAGTTGTGATATTGATTGGATCGATGTTCGTATCTTTTTCTTCAATGTGGACCGAAGACTTCGACACTCCTTTCGTAATAAACTCTTCTAATTTGTTGTTCAATGATTTCTTTTCATTTTTAATTTTCTTAATTTGAGTGTGTAGACTCTGATTATGATTTTTGAGATGTAAGAGTTCCTCATTTTCTGAGTCAACTTTGTTTTGGCATTGAAGCTTCTCATTGTTTAAACACTTGATTTTTTCTAATGACGTTTGATTAAGGTCTTTTAAGCACAAGGCTTCTTCTTCTTTCTATGATAGACTTTTGTTGAGTTTCTTCTCAGAACCTTCCTTTTCTTGTTCTAATTTGTGCTTCTTAGTTTTGCACTTTTTGTCTTGTGCAAGTAGTTTCTGATTATGATTCTTTAAGTGAGAATTTTCTTCATTTTTGTAAAATGTGACTTCTTCAAGCTCCTTTTGCTTCTTTGACATTGTTTCTTAATTCTTTTGTTGATCCAGATGGATATTAGTGACCAACTGCCTATTCAACCTGGACCTCCAGTTGGTTTCATAAGTTTCCTTCATTATAGCACAATTTACTTTTTTTTGTAGATTTTCGGGTCCTAAACTTTTGAAGTTGTTTTGACCCCCTAAACGACATTTTTTGCGGCCTGCAGCAGGCCCCTAGCCATAAGCAAGGTCCTGTTGCAAATCTTGTAGCACTCGTAGAGACATTTCTAACGAGGTATTGTACGCGCCAAACGAAGATCATGTGACGGAGCTACAACCCCAAGAAGTTGGCTTCCCAACTAACCCCAACGGGGCCCACAAACTCTTGGTGTTCCATCTCCTAGGGTTAGATTTTTGGTTGTCTAGGGTTTCCCTTTGTTGTTCAATAATAAAAAGGCCCTTGAGCCTTATTGTAACACAGTTTAGAGGCATGTAGCCACCACATCTCTTCTTAGAGATAAGCTACCACTTCCTGAGCTAGTTTACTTCCATTCTGTATGTACACATCCTTCAGTTCTTTGATATTAATGAAATGAAGATTTATTTCTGCTGCATCTCTGTGTTTATGTTTATGTATGTATTCTGTTTCGTTCCTACATAAGTCTGGATCAGTGGTATCAGAGAAATCTTCTCTTTCTCTGTCTTTCTGTGCATGTCCCCAATGAGGTCAAGGTATAAGGAGTTAGGGCATGAACTAGTTAAACCTTTGCAAGACCGGCCTCGTCGACCTCGATGACCTCCCATGGCGGAGGAAAATAAAGACGAGGGAGCATGAGATCCTTTCAAAATATCGCTCGAAGAGGCCCCCAAGCAACAAAGGAACATGATGATGGAAAACTTTGCCCAGATCCTTCGACAGATACCCACAAGCGATGCATCTTCATCGTGCAGCCACCTTGGAGGTACCACTCCCTTTAAGGTGCAAGTCAACTTTGACATTCCCATATTTGAAGGTTAGATAGATGCAGATGCCGTAGATAAATGGTTAAATCTGTTGGAAAGATATTTTTCGGTTCATGATTTTTCCTATAGGGAGAAGATTACTTTTGCACTCCTCAAAGTCGCCCCCACATCAAGGATTGGTGGGAAACCTACTGTGAGCAAAGAAACAAGAGGGAACCCTAGTTGTTTTAAGCCGCCCCCGCTTGGAATTATTTTCGAGATGCCATCAAGGAATTGTATTACCCTGTCGAGAGCTATGAAGATAAGGACATACAATGGTCTACGCTGCGGCAACAAAGGGATCAAAATGTGCATGAGCTGACCTTGCACACAAAGTTGGGTATCAAAGGTTTTGAGAAACATTTGGTGCTCAAGTATTGCGGTTGTTTGCACAAATACATTCAGGAGGAAATGGAGTTCCTAGACATCTCCTCACTTGGTGCAACATACCAATATGCTGCCAAGATTGAGCAGAAATTCAAGCAGAAGAAGCGAGGCTTTGGATCTGCGATCCCAAAGCAGAGCAAAGGTGCCCCCAAGCCACCGAGCAAAGGGAAGAGCCAGGCTACGACCCCCCTGGACAACTCCTCGAAGCCGCAAGCCAAGAATAACGAGAAGGCAAAGAAGGACACCGACAAGTGGTGTGAGTTCCATAAAACTCCCACTCACAACACGAACGAAAGTTGTGCAAAGCAAGCGCTAGTGGCTGAGATAAAAGGCTCAAAGAAGGATGCATGATCTGATTTTGAGTTAGGACCAAACAAGGGAACCAACAAGGGAAAGCAAATCATTGACGTGGAACCCACTACGACGGTAGCTACCACCAAGCTCCAAAATGCGGAACATAAGGATCGCGAGGAGGGGGAGTGCCTCTTCGACTCATAGATGTGGGTAAAGGGTTCACCGGTGTAGTTCATCGTTGATAGTCGGAGCTAGAAGAACCTGATCTTGGTAGAGGCCGTTAAGAGATTGAAGTTGCCGACAACGCCGAAGACACAACCGTACACCATCAGGTGTCTCCATTAAGGGCAAGATCTCCATGTCAGCCAGCAGTGCCGCTTCCCTTATAGCATCAAGCCCTTTGCAGATGAGGTATTATGCGATGTTGCCCCTCTGGAAATCTGTGATGTTTTATTAGGTCAACCATACCTATGCATTCATCATGCTATATATGAATCCAGAACTCGTTTTGTTATTATGACTTTGGGTTAGAAATTGTACAAGATACTAGAGATAGCGTTGCCTGCCGCCCTGTCTATGATCTCTGCTAAATAATGCAGTCATATCATTTCCCATATCGGGAAATTTGTCTTCCTTATGATTCGCCCTCAGAGCAGGTTGAAGATTGTGGCCACATCCACAACCTCAAGACAAGGCTCCTCCGCACGTCAACAACAGATAGAAAAGGTCATGGAGGAGTGCAGCGACATCTTCAACTCATCCACAGGGGTATCCCTACACTGTCAGGTCAAGCACTCCATCGATCTGACCCCGGTCATGCCACTGCCCAATGGACCGATCTACTCACGCTCTGTTCTGTAGAACGATGAAATCAAGAGGCAGATTCAGGAGTTGTTGCAGAAAGGGCACATCATGTCAAGTTCCTTGTTAT
>CM076579.1:21692610-22087256 GCA_034641835.2 Pinus albicaulis | reverse complement strand
GAATCGTCCAACAATCCCAACTGCATGCATAATGTCTGGTCTAGTCCCAGTGAGATACAAAAGACTTCCTATCATAGATCTGTATTCTGGTTGATTCACCGTGGGAGAATCATCATGAGAACTGAGATTACATCTGGTTATCATTGGTGTACTTACAGGTTTGCACTCTTCCATCCCATACTTTTTTAGAATTTGCTTAAGGTATTTTTCTTGTGACAAGAATATACCATCTGTAGTTTGATGCACTTGCAAGCCAAGAAAGAATGTTAGTTCCCCAAGTAACGACATTTCAAATTCTTGCTGCATGACAGAAGAAAATTTATCACTCATAGATTCTTCCTTACTTCCAAAAATGATATCATCAACATATACAACCACAATCAATAGTTTATCATTTTCAATTTTTGTGTATAAGTTGCTATCAACTGACCCCTTTGAAAATCCTTGTTGATGAAGATATTTGTCAAGACGATAATACCATGCTCTTGGAGCTTGTTTGAGACCATATAGAGCCTTTTTAAGTCTACAAACAATATTTTCATCATTTCCCAAAATGAATCCTTCTGGTTGTTCTATATAAACTTCTTCTTCTAGATCACCATTGAGGAAAGCAGATTTGACATCCATTTGATAAACTTTGATTTGTTGAAAACTTGAAAAGGCAAGAAACATTCTTATGGCTTCAAGTCTAGCTACAGGAGCAAAATTTTCTTCAAAGTCTATACCTTCTTGTTGAGTATACCCCTTGCAAACAAGTCTAGCTTTGTTTCTTACAACATCCCCATTCTCATTTAACTTGTTTTTTAATATCCATTTAGTTCCAATGACATTTTTGTTATGAGGTCTTGGTACTAATTCCCAAGTGTGATTCTTTTCAATTTGATCAAGCTCTTCATTCATGGCTTGAACCCAACATTCATCTTTGCTAGCTTGATTAACATTGTGAGGTTCAATAGTAGATAGAAATGTCAGATAGCTAGAAGATCCCACAAGAGTCCTTCTTGTTTGTACACCTGATCCCTTATCTCCCAAAATTTGAGATTCTGGATGATTCTTTTGAACATATCTGGATGGAGCTTTCTCAGATAAATCATCTTCAGGTTCTTCATTAGGTTCACTGTCTATGTCATTGCTATTTGATGTAGAAGGAGATATGTCATCATCATCTTCATTTGTTGTTTGTTTTTCTTCTTTTGGAGCTACAGGAGACTCATCAATAACAACATCAATACATTCAATAATCTTTCGAAGTCTTTTATTGTAACATTTATAAGCTCTACTCCTAGAGGAGTATCCAAGAAATATTCCTTCATCTGCTCTGGGTTCAAACTTGCCAAGTTTTTCATCATTATTTTTGATAAAACATTTGCTTCCAAAAACTCTAAAATGCTTCACAGTGGGAGGATTACCATACCAGATTTCATATGGAGTTTTATCACTGTTTACCCGAACATGTGCCTTGTTAAGAATATTTGCTGCTGTATGTGCTGCTTCTCCCCAAAATGTGTCAGGTGTTCCGGAATCATCTAGCATAGCTCTAGCCATTTGTTGAAATGTTCTATTCATTAATTTTGCTACGCCATTTTGTTGTGGAGTCCCAGCGACAGAAAACTGTCTTTTTATGCCATGTTGTTCACAAAATTCAAGGAATTCATCTGAAGTATATTCTCCTCCTCGATCAGATCTAAGGCAATTGATTTTTAGATCTATTTCATTTTCAACCAGAGCTTTGAATTTCTGAAATTTCTCAAATGCTTCATATTTTTGTTTAAGCAACCCAATCCAACACATTCTAGAGAAATCATCAATAAATAAGATATAGTATTCTTCACCACGTGGTGAATTTTTCCTCATAGGTCCACATATGTCAGTATGAATGAGTTCAAGAGGCTTACTTGATGATCCTTCCTTGGGATTAAATTGCACTCTAGTTTGCTTACCGAATTGACAAGATTTGCATATGATACTTTCAGGTAGAGTAATATTGGGAAGACCACGAACAACATTAATTATGCTTGATTTTTTGATTTGAGAGAAGCTTAGATGCCCCAACCTTCTATGCCATAGCCAGTTTTCTGAGGATTTACTCAAGTAACATTGTTCTTCGCAGTTCTTCAGTACGTATAGGTTGCTTGGAGTTCTTTTTCCTTTTATAATTGTTTTACCTGTATCAAGATCGTGAACCACACATTCTTTTGAACTAAAGACAACTTCAGTTCCTTGATCACACATTTGACTTACACTTAACAGGTTATGCCTTAGTCCATCCACATACATGACATCATTAGCCTTCACCTTTTCTCTTAGAAACACAGACCCTTTTTCTTTAATTACAGTAGAAGTATCATTTCCAAAAGTAACTTTCTTTTCCCTTTCTAGAGCACTATATGCACGAAGTTTGTTTTTGTCACCTGTCATGTGTCTTGAGCATCCGCTATCAATGTACCATTGATTTTCTTCACCTTATGCAAATAATGCTATGCCACAATTTTCAACCTGTAATTCCTTCTTTTTCCATACCTTGGATTTTGAAGGAAGATGCTCTTTTGGCTGAACTTTGTTCCTACATTCAGATTCTTCATGGCCAAAGTTATTGCAATAAGCACATTCAACTTCATTTAGAAGAGGAGAAAAGTTGTTATATGTATTCTTCTTTGTTTCAATATAAATCCTTTTCTTTCTTGCTTCTCTTGTCATGATGGTTTTATATGCAACACATTGAATAGCTTTATGACCAAAATTGTGACATGAGAAACATTGTCCATTAAAAAAGAAATTTCTGCGATCATGAAGTCTTCTACTCGAATTTACCTGTTGATTGGTGTTTCTTTGAAAGATATTCCTGTTAGTGTTCTTTGAATTGAGATGATCATGCTTTACCTGTAAAGATTATTTATTCCCTTGCTGAGTAGCAGAATGTTGTAAACCAGATGTAGCGGCTTTTAGATAATTTGGTGCTGAAGCCTGAGAAGATTCTCTAGAATATCCAAGACCTGTCTTTATAAGAGGAGAATGTTGAACCTTGATAATCTCATCTAAGGTTTCAGATCCTTTAGCAAATCTAAGATTCCGAGTCTTTACTTTCTCAAGTTCTTTTCTTAAACTTATTACTTCACATTCTAATTTCTCATTGTGTTTCTTCTCTTCTTCATTCTGCTTTTTCAGAGTTTCTATGATTATTTTACTTTCTTCCAAGCATATTTTGAGTTTATTGATTTCATCAAGAAAATCATTGTCATCTAGAGCATCCATAAAAGTATCCTTGTCTTTTCTAGAATCTTTTTCAAATGCCATGAGAAGTCTAAGATCTTGTTCACATTCTTCATCGCTATCAGAGAACCCATCACTATCTTCATGAGTATAGTAACTTTTTCTAGTGCTAGACCGGTTCTTATTCCTTCTTGCTACTTCCTTCCCTTTTGCAGATGTTTCTTTATAAGGACACTTAGCAGCATAATGACCAACTCTTCCACAATCAAAACATTTGAAAGGAAGCTTACCTCTGAACCGTCCTGTGCCAAGTTGAAGTTTCTTTACAAAATTAACCTCATCTTCTTCTGAGATATATCCTGATCCTTTTGCTTCTTGTACTTCTTTTCCTTTTGTAGAAGCTCTAAAGACGACTTCTTTGACTTCAGATGGTCCTCCTCTTCTCATTTCATAAGCAGTCAGTATGCCATGAAGTTGCACCACAGTAAGCTTTTGAAGATCCTGTTTTTCTTCAAGAGCAGAAACTTTTGATTCAAATTTTTCCGTTAGTGATCTTAAAATTTTCTCAACCAAAGTAGATTCAGCTATGGTTTCTTCCAGATTTCTCATACGATTTACAACATCGTCAAGACATAAAAATAAACTGGCAATACTCTCATTACTATGCATCTTTAAATTTTCATATTTAATTCTGAGAGTTTGGAGTTTTGCACCTTTTACCTTTGCATCACCTTCATAACTTAGAATGATTTTGTCCCATATTTCCTTTGTTGTATTCAGTGGCATGACTTTGACAAATTCGGATTCAATTAGACTTCTCAATAGAGCATTGACCGCCTTTGCATTTGTTTCATAATTCTTCTTTTCCATTGAATCTGTTGGTACTGCGGCTGGATATTGATATCCTCCTTAAAAAATGGCCCATACATCTGCTCCCAGAGACTGAAAATAAGATGTCATCCTTGTTTTCCAGAAGATTAAATTGTTTCTGTTAAAGAGCGGAGGCCTGATAGATGCTAATCCCTCTTGATTGCTCATCTTGCTTGATCTTCCTTCTAGCGGCTAAGCTTTTTCAGAAGGACCTGCTCTGATACCAATTATTGGGAAAGAAACTGAGAGGGGGGGGTGAATCAGTATCTTGATCTGTCAATAAAAATTTTACTTTTCTTTTCTTAAAAACCCATACGCTACTTTACAGAACAAAACTAGTGTATATACGCGGATATCCTTAAGGAAACTCGCGTATGCTCAGATCTCTTATTATGCAGATAATTCTTATCTTAAATTATTGCATCATTCATCCATTAGGTGTTCAGTAAGCAGTAGACATGTGCAATAAGAACAGAATAAATCAATACACATAAGCATCACATATGAACACCAGGATTTTAGGTGGAAACCCAATTCGGGAGAAAACCACCGCTGCCGTTGTCTCAGCCTTCAATATTTTATTATAAATAAAACATCTTACAACCATGTACTGGCGCAGACTCATACCAGCACACAGGCACCCACCTGCAGAAGGCTACAACCTTCTCTCGTTTACCAGCCTCTTCTGGAAGGGAGCAACTACCCCCTACTCTCGTTTACCAGCTATCACTGGAAGGGAGCTACTACCCCCTTACTGAAGGCTTCGACCCTCAGCACCACTGCAAACCACTTTTCATCAATTTTCAAACTGGATCAAACAGCTTCAACACAACCCTTCACTTATCAACAAACATACTTTGACCATTGCTTCCAACAGAACAGTGAAACCACTGTAACCAGAATATCAGAGATAACCCAGACTTCAGAATAGATATGCAGAAACACATTCAACCTTGAGCAACCATTAGATCAGATACCATACATGTTTTTATTTAATCAGACCCGCGTATATACGCGCTTTTCATGAAGCGAACCCGCGTATACATCTGTGCATTTTTCAAAACAACCCTAACTGCCCATACGCGCCTTTGTTTAAATAGATCTGAGTATACACGCGCTTTTTATGAAATGAACCTGCGTATAGATCTATAAAATATAAACTTTGCAGAACAAACCAGATCTATGAACTTACCCAGATTTCTTCAATTTCTTCAACAGATTTGCGCCAGGTCTTCAATACTTGTTTTCAGATCATCCTACAGATTCATCATTTCCAGATCTAGAGATTTTGAACCTTCATCATATTCATAGGTGCATCATGGATTCAGATCTATCGATTAAGAACAGAGTTCAACCATACAGATAAACTTCAGAGTGAAGTTTCCATTAAAGCCCAGACACTTGCACGCTTTTTTACAATGATCTTCTTCTCCTTATATAAGTTTAGCCTTTATCAATACCATGAGTCAAAACCACACCACTTCCGATGGTATTCCTGGACGGGACCAAATAGATAATCAAGCGCTCAATACAATGGGTCAATACCATGGTAGTAACCCCTGGTTTTACACATTTAGAGCGCAATTAGGAATACGCGACTTAGCACGTACTTTTCCACGTACATACGCTACTTTGCCTAAACAAACTCGCGTATGCATAGTCACATGAATTATTCATCATTGCTCTGGCCCTTTCTGAAGTTTCTTTCTTCTGTACTCCTTAGCTGATCTGTAGATACATCATCTGTACATATTTGACACATAGGTTGCAACTCATCAAGTCAGATTCTTTCAAGAACAACTTCATCAAGTAGGTTGCCATCATCTTCATCAAGTGGGTTGCCATCAAGGACAACATTCTGCATCATATTGCCAACAATCTCCCCCTTTGGACTTGATGGCAACCACGATGGTGTTTGACCACAACAGATAGATACATTAAGCATAATGATATTCTCCCCCTATTCAAACACCATGTCACTCTCCCCCTTTAACATCAAGGGCAAAGGGTGGATCAAAACCAACACAAGGTTGTTTTCTCCTCTTGTAGATAGAAGAGCGTTGTAGATCTGATGTGCACTGAAGTTACCATTCTCCCCCTGAATTCATGCTGAAAACATATTTTTCAATGAAGTACATGACTCTATGACCTTCCTATCACCAAGGACTCATACTTACATCAAATATCCAACCAAGTAGATTTACATATGAGACTCAAGTACCCAACCAAGTGGGTTTACACATTTGAACAAGTCCTTACATGTTTGAATATTACAAGTTTACATCATAGGTCTCATCATGACGTTTTCATCAAATTACAAATATGACTTTTTATGACCACTACAAAAAAGACCTCAAGAAAGAGATCACATTTCAGAATCATCATACTGCCAACAATTCATTACACTCAGCAAGGCTAATGCTCCCCCTGAAACTGTGCCCTTGTTCTTGAACCATCTCACTGTTTTCCTTAATAGAAAAGCAAACGCTTTTGTCTCCATTGGAACTCGCGTGTATACGCGACTTTGCTTCATAAAACCCGTGTATGGAAAGTGAAAAACTGAAAATTTCACATTCCTTCTTCTCCCCCTGAAACTGTACCGCTTGTACCTGTCTTCTTTTGTCACACCAGATGCACTGTCAGAAATAAACATAACCAGAATTACCAAAACCAACCATGGGAATCATCATACATTTCTCCCCCTGAATATTTTCAACAACCAATCATCAAGGTATCTTTACCCAATATCAGAGATACCATACAGCATCAGAGATACCAAACAGTACTGCAGCTGTGCTAAAAAAAATGCTGACCCAAAACAAAATTTGTCAGCAACTAACCATACGTGATTTTCTGTGTATAAACCGGTGTATATACGCGACTGTCTTTCAAGAAACCCGCGTATCCAATTTAATCTTCTGAATTTAAGCAGTTCTGATTTTCTGCAAGGCAGAGACTACTCCCAGCGTTTTTCTGAGATATTCGAACGCTTCCCTGGGTAGAGGTTTGGTAAATATATCAGCAACTTGTTCTTTGGAGGGAACATACTCCAACTTCACCTTTTGTTCAAGCACTTGTTCACGTAAGAAGTGATACTTTATGGGAATGTGCTTGGTCTTAGAATGCATAACATGATTCTTTAAGATACTGATGGCGCTTGTATTATCACACATAATGGAGATAGGAGGTGAACATTTGATTTGAAAATCTTGTAAGGTTTGCATCATCCAAAGAAGTTGAGTGCAACATGATGCTGCAGCCACATATTCTCCTTCTGTTGTAGATAAGGCAATAGAGTTTTGCTTCTTGCTGAACCAAGATACTAGCTGGGGCCCCATATAGAATTCACCACCACTAGTGCTTTTCCGATCATCAACATTTCCAGCCCAATCTGCATCAGTGTAAGCATGAAGAGTAAGATCAGGATTCTTTGGATACCATAGTCCAAAGTCTTGAGTTCCTTGTAGATATTTGAATATTCTTTTGACAGCCTGAAGGTGAGTCTCTTTTGGATGAGCTTGGAATCGTCCAACAATCCCAACTGCATGCATAATGTCCGGTCTAGTTCCAGTGAGATACAAAAGACTTCCTATCATAGATCTGTATTCTGGTTGATTCACCGTGGGAGAATCATCATGAGAACTGAGATTACATCCGGTTATCATTGGTGTACTTACAGGTTTGCACTCTTCCATCCCATACTTCTTCAGAATTTTCTTAAGGTATTTTTCTTGTGACAAGAATATACCATCTGTAGTTTGATGCACTTGCAAGCCAAGAAAGAATGTTAGTTCCCCAAGTAACAACATTTCAAATTCTTGCTGCATGACAGAAGCAAATTTCTAAATCATAGATTCTTCAATACTTCCAAAAATGATATCATCAACATATACAACCACAATCAATAGTTTATCATTTTCAATTTTTGTGTATAAGTTGCTATCAGCTGACCCCTTTGAAAATCCTTGTCGATGAAGATATTTGTCAAGACGATAATACCATGCTCTTGGAGCTTGTTTGAGACCATATAGAGCCTTTTTAAGTCTACAAACAAGATTTTCATCATTTCCCAAAATGAATCCTTTTGTTTGTTCTATATAAAATTCTTCTTCTAGATCACCATTGAGAAATGCAGATTCAACATCCATTTGATAAACTTTGATTTGTTGAAAACTTAAAAAAGCAAGAAACATTCTTATGGCTTCAAGTCTAGCTACAGGAGAAAAATTTTCTTCAAAGTCTATACCTTCTTGTTGAGTATACCCATTTGAAACAAGTCTAGCTTTGTTTCTTACAACATCCCCATTCTCATTTAACTTGTTTTTGAATATCCATTTAGTTCCAATGACATTTTTGTTATGAGGTCTTGGTACTAATTCCCAAGTATGATTCTTTTCAATTTGATCCAACTCTTCATTCATGGCTTGAACCCAACATTCATCTTTTCTAGCTTGATTGACATTGTGAGGTTCAATAGTGGATATAAATGCCAGATAGCTAGAAGATCCCACAAGAGTCCTTCTTGTTTGTACACATGATCCCTTATCTCCCAAAATTTGAGATTCTGGATGATTCTTTTGAACATATCTGGATGGAGCTTTTTCAGATAAATCATCTTCAGGTTCTTCATTGGGTTCACTGTCTATATCATTGCTATTTGATGTAGAAGGACATAAGTCATCATCATCTTCATTTGAAGTTTGTTTTTCTTCTTTTGGGGCTGCAGGAGACTCATCAATAACAACATCAATACATTCAAAAATCTTCCGAAGTCTTTTATTGTAACATTTATATGCTCTACTCCTAGAGGAGTATCCAAGAAGTATTCCTTCATCTGCTCTAGGTTCAAACTTGCCAAGTTTTTCATCATTATTTTTGATAAAGCATTTGCTTCCAAAAACTCTAAAATGCTTCACAATGGGAGGATTACCATACCAGAGTTCATATGGAGTTTTATCACTATTTACACGAACATGTGCCTTGTTAAGAATATTTACCGTTGTATGTGCTGCTTCTCCCCAAAATGTGTCAAGTGTTTCGGAATCATCAAGCATATCTCTAGCGATTTGTTGAACTATTCTATTCATTCTTTCTGCTACGCCATTTTTTTGTGGAGTGCCAGCTACAGAAAACTATCTTTTTATGCCATGTTGTTCACAAAATTCAAGGAATTCATCTGATGTATATTCTCCTCCTCGATCAGATCTAAGACACTTGATTTTTAGATCTAATTCATTTTCAACCAGTGCTTTGAAGATCTGAAATTTCTCAAACGCTTCATCTTTGTGTTTAATCAACCCAATCCAACACATTCTAGAGAAATCATCAATAAATAAGATATAGTATTCTTCACCACGTGGTGAATTTTTCCTCATAGGTCCACATATGTCAGTATGAATGAGTTCAAGAGGCTTACTTGATGTTCCTTCCTTGGCATTAAATTGCACTCTGGTTTTCTTACCGAATTGACAGGATTTGCATATGATACTTTCAGGTAGAGTAATATTGGGAAGACCGCGAACAGCATTAAGTCTACTTGATTTGTTGATTTGAGAGAAGCTTAGATGGCCCAACCTTCTATGCCATAGCCAGTTTTATGAGGATTTACTCAAGTAACATTGTTCTTTCTCTGTTCTTCAGTACATACAGGTTGCTTGGAGTTCTTTTTCCTTTTATAATTGTTTTACCTGTATCAAGATCACGAACCACACATTCTTTTGAACTAAAGACAACTTCAGTTCCTTGATCACACATTTGACTTACACTTAACAGTTTATGCCTTAATCCATCCACATACATGACATCATTAGCCTTCACCTTTTCTTTTAAAAACACGGACCCTTTTCCTTTAATTACAGCAGGGGTATCATTTCCTAAAGTAACTTTCTTTTCCTTTTCTAGAGCACTATTTGCACGAAGTTTGTTTTTGTCACCTGTCATGTGTCTTGAGCATACGCTATCAATGTACCATTGATTTTCTTCACCTTCTGCAAATAACGCTATGCCACAATTTTCAACCTCTAATTCCTTATTTTTCCATACCTTGGATTTTGAAGGAAGATGCTCTTTTGGCTGAACTTTGCTCCTGCATTCAGATTCTTCATGGCCAAAGTTATTGCAATAAGCACATTCAACTTCATTTAGAAGAGGAGAAAAGTTGTTATATGTATTCTTCTTTGTTTCAATATCAATCCTTTTCTTTCTTTCTTCTCTTGTCATGATGGTTTTATATGCAACACATTGAACAACTTTATGACCAAAATTGTGACATGAGAAACATTGTCCATTGAAGAAGAAATTTCTGCGATCATGAAATCTTCTACTTGAATTTACCCGTTGATTGGTGTTTCTTTGAAAGATATTCCTGTTAGTGTTCTTTGAATTGAGATGATCATGCTTTACCTGTAAAGATTCTTTATTCCATTGCTGAGTGGCAGAATGTTGTAAACCAGCTGTAGCTGCTTTTAGATAATTTGGTGCTAAAGCCTGAGAAGATTCTCCGATATATCCAAGACCTGTCTTTATAAGAGGAGAATGTTGTACCTTGATAATCTCATCTAAGGTTTCAGATCCTTTAGCAAATCTAAGATTCAGAGTCTTTACTTTCTCAAGTTCTTTTCTTAGACTTACTACTTCACATTCTAATTTCTCATTGTGTTTCTGCTTTTCTTCATTCTGCTTTTTCAGAGTCTCAATGATTATTTTAATTTCTTCCAAGCGAATTTTGAGTTGATTGTTTTCATCAAGAAAATAATTGTCATCTAGAGCATCCATAAAAGTATCCTTGTCTTCTCTAGAATCTTTTTCAAATGCCATGAGAAGTCTAAGATCTTGTTCACATTCTTCCTCACTATCAGAGAACCCATCACTATCTTCATGAGTATAGTAACTTTTTCTAGTGCTAGACTGGTTCTTATTCCTTCTTGCTACTTCCTTCCATTTTGCAAATGTTTCTTTATAAGGACACTTAGCAGCATAATGACCAACTCTTCCACAATCAAAACATTTGAAAGGAAGCTTACCTCTGAACCGTCCTATGCCAAGTTGAAGTTTCTTTACAAAATTAACCTCATCTTCTTCTGAGATATATCCTGATCCTTCTGCTTCTTGTACTTCTTTTCCTTTTGTAGAAGCTCTAAAGATGGCTTCTTTGACTTCAGATGGTCCTCCTCTTCTCATTTCATAGGCAGTCAGTATGCCATGAAGTTGCACCACAGTAAGATTTTGAAGATCCTGTTTTTCTTCAAGAGCAGAAACTTTTGATTCAAATTTTGTCGTTAGTGATCTAAAAATTTTCTCAACCAAAGTACATTCGGCTATCGTTTCTCCTAGATTTCTCATACGATTTACAACATCATCAAGACGTAAAAATAAACTGGCAATACTCTCATTACTATGCATCTTTAAATTTTCATATTCAATTCTGAGAGTTTGGAGTTTTGCACCTTTTACCTTTGCATCACCTTCATAACTTAGAATGATTTTGTCCCATATTTCCTTTGCTGTATTCAGCTACATGACTTTGAAAAATTTGGATTCAGTTAGACTTCCCAATAGAGCATTGACCGCCTTTGCATTTGTTTCATAATTCTTCTTTTCTGTTGAATCTGTTGGTACTACGGCTGGATATTGATATCCTCCTTCAACAATGGCCCATACATCTGCTCCCAAAGACTGAAGATAACATCTCATCCTTGTTTTCCATAAGATTAAATTGTTTCCGTTAAAGAGCGGAGGCCTGATAGATGCTAATCCCTCTTGATTGCTCATCTTTCTTGATCTTCCTTCTAGCAGCTAAGCTTTTTCAGAAGGACCTGCTCTGATACCAATTGTTGGGAAAGATATTGAGAGGGGGGGTGAATCAGTATCTTGATCTGTCAGTCAAATGTTTACTTTTCTTTTCTTAAAAACCCATATGCTACTTTACAGAACAAAACTAGCATATATACACGGATATCCTTAAGGAAACTCGCGTATGCTCAGATCTCTTATTATGCAGATAATTCTTATCTTAAATTATTGCATCATTCATCCATTAGATGTTCAGTAAGAAGTAGACATGTGCAGTAAGAACAGAATAAATCAATACACATAAGCATCACATATGAACACCAGGATTTTAGGTGGAAACCCAATTCGGGAGAAAACCACCGCTGTCGTTGTCTCGGCCTTCAATATTTTATTATAAAGAAAAAATCTTACAACCATGTACTGGCGCAGACTCATACCAGCACGCAGGCACCCACCTGCAGAAGGCTACAACCTTCTCTCGTTTACCAGCCTCTTCTGGAAGGGAGCAACTACCCCCTACTCTCGTTTACCAGCTATCACTGGAAGGGAGCTACTACCCCCTTACTGAAGGCTTCGACCCTCAGCACCACTGCACACCACTTTTCATCAATTTTCAAACTGGATCAAACAGCTTCAACACAACCCTTCACTTATCAACAAACATACTTTGACCATTGCTTCCAACAGAACAGTGAAACCACTGTAACCAGAATATTAGAGATAACCCAGACTTCAGAATAGATATGCAGAAACACATTCAACCTTGAGCAACCATTAGATCAGATACCATACACGATTTTATTTAATCAGACCCACGTATATACGCGCTTTTCATGAAGTGAACCCGCATATACATCTGTGCATTTTTCGAAACAACCCTAACTGCCCATACACGCCTTTGTTTAAATAGATCCGCGTATACACGCGCTTTTTATGAAATGAACCTGCGTATAGATCTATAAAAGATAATCTTTGCAGAACAGACTAGATCTATGAACTTACCCAGATTGCTTCAATTTCTTCAGCAGATTTGCGCCAGGTCTTCAATACTTCTTTTCAGATCATCCTAGAGATTCATCATTTCCAGATCTAGATATATTGAACCTTCATCATATTCATAGGTGCATCATAGATTCAGATATATCGATAAGAACAGAGTTCAACCATACAGATAAACTTCAGAGTGAAGTATTCATTAAAGCCCAGACACTTGCACACTTACCCCCTTGTCTTCTTCTTCTTCTTCTCCTTATATAGATTATCCTTTTTTCAATACCATGGGTGAAAACCACCCCACTTCCGATGGTATTCCTGGACGGGATCAAATACAATCCGGGCCGCTCAATATAATGGGTCAATACCATGGTAAAGTCCCTGGTTTTAATTAAATTTGGAGTGCAATTAGGCAAGGCATGTTGACTTCATGTCGTACTTTCTTCCAAGCGTACATATAGGACTTCTCCCCTGCTGCACTTCTGCACTGTGATGTTTTCGGGTCCATACCTTGTTTAACATTATTCATCGCTGGTGTTCCAACAACTCCCCTTACTTTATCAAGTATGTTCCCATCAAGTGCAACATCAAATAGGTTGTCATCAACTTTATCAAGTAGGTTACCATCAAGGGATGAACACCATATTGCCAACACTTTGGTGTCGCTCTCTACTACATAATCTTTATCGATGACTTCCAATAGAAAACTAGGACATTCTAGTACTGAGCTCAAGGATGTCAAAGACGGACAATGTGCAAGGATTTCAAAGCACTAATAGAGAATCGAGCAAGGAAGAGGATGGAATCAAATGAGTTCATTGACTTTTGAAAGAAGGATGGAATCAAGAAGGAGAAAATCGTTCCATATAATCCCAAGCAGAATGGTATGGCAGAAAGAAAGAATAGGCCCATCATGGAAGCTTCCCGAGCTATGCTGCATGATAAAAATTGCCGAAGTTCCTTTGGGGTGAAGCTACAAATACAATAGTCTATGTTCAAATTTCTTCAAAATAGGATTCCTCATCAAGCCCTAGGTAACAAAACCCCTGAAGAAGTGTTCATTGGTGTGAAGCTTGATATTGGTTACTTGAGAATTTTTGGTTGCCCCGTATACTCTCATGTGCTGAAGGACAAGAGGAACAAGTTAGAAGCCATCAAAAAGAAAGGTACATTTGTTGGATATTGTGAAAATTCTATAGCCTTTAGAATATATTTATCTGGTAAACGGAAAATCGAGTTTAGCAAGGATGCAACTTTCGTTGAAGAATGCTACCCATGGAAAAGAAAGGGACCTTCCTCTGCTTCCTCTAGTTGAAAAGAAGGATGATGACATGGACCTCTAGAAGGTCCTTCTATGCCGAGATCTGAGAAGGATATTGTTGATGATCCCATGGGGCCTATGGACCTCTTGGATTCTCCTCTAAGTGATCCCCTTGCCATGAAAAGGCCCCTTTGGCTTTGTGATACTTTACAGGATGTTGAAAGACATGTCGCTGCCAGAGGGACCTTTAGAGAAAGCAAGAAGCCTTGCCGATACCCAGGGTACATTGTAGCTATGAGCTCTGTAACAAACAATGTTCGTATATGCAACAATAATTTTCAGAATACTTCGAAGACAAAGACATCCATTGTAGGACAAGTAATTGTATATTGAATATTATATAAAAGAATTGATGTGAGATGATTACAAATGAGGGTGAGGGCCTGCTTATATACCCTAGGCAGGTGCCCCTTCACAAACGAAGATGTCCTTAGAACATGTCTCTTCAAAACTAACTATTAGTGAGTTAATCATTAATTATGATTATTATTGTTTACATTATTTTTTATTATTTGCTGTATATTTTATTGATATAATTTCCTTCCTCTTCAAAAAGCTTTGTCCTCAAAGCTTATTGCGGACAAGGCATGTCATCTGTTTTTTTGTCTTGTAAACTATTTGCATCTTTCGATATTCTCGAGTTTTAATTTTCGTTGACACAAGATGATAAGATCTTTGGAGTAATAAAGAAAATTTCCGAACTGAGAAGGGAACTGACCATCCTAAGTTAATCTTCTGTGGAATCTTGCGGTGACTCGACACTTGTGATGAATTGTTATGACGTTAGTGGATTGTACATACTTAAGTATTCCTTGGAACATAAATTTGTTGTTTATGTTCTGAGTGATATTGATAAGTAGATTGATTGAAAAGTTTGTTCTTGTGATTCAAATGTCGATAAGAAGTTCTTTTGTTTTGACTTTCCCTTATCATGTGTGTGGCAATTTCTTGATTTACTTCAGGTACTAATATTGCTGAGTTGGTTACAAAATCTTCACTTGGAATTTCTATCGTCTAAATTGGAACATCTGAATATGTTTTTCCTTCAATTGGTTTGCCATTTGCTTGAGTTGTGATATTGATTGGATCGATGTTCGTATCTTTTTCTTCAATGTGGACCGAAGACTTCGACACTCCTTTCGTAATAAACTCTTCTAATTTGTTGTTCAATGATTTCTTTTCATTTTTAATTTTCTTAATTTGAGTGTGTAGACTCTGATTATGATTTTTGAGATGTAAGAGTTCCTCATTTTCTGAGTCAACTTTGTTTTGGCATTGAAGCTTCTCATTGTTTAAACACTTGATTTTTTCTAATGACGTTTGATTAAGGTCTTTTAAGCACAAGGCTTCTTCTTCTTTCTATGATAGACTTTTGTTGAGTTTCTTCTCAGAACCTTCCTTTTCTTGTTCTAATTTGTGCTTCTTAGTTTTGCACTTTTTGTCTTGTGCAAGTAGTTTCTGATTATGATTCTTTAAGTGAGAATTTTCTTCATTTTTGTAAAATGTGACTTCTTCAAGCTCCTTTTGCTTCTTTGACATTGTTTCTTAATTCTTTTGTTGATCCAGATGGATATTAGTGACCAACTGCCTATTCAACCTGGACCTCCAGTTGGTTTCATAAGTTTCCTTCATTATAGCACAATTTACTTTTTTTTGTAGATTTTCGGGTCCTAAACTTTTGAAGTTGTTTTGACCCCCTAAACGACATTTTTTGCGGCCTGCAGCAGGCCCCTAGCCATAAGCAAGGTCCTGTTGCAAATCTTGTAGCACTCGTAGAGACATTTCTAACGAGGTATTGTACGCGCCAAACGAAGATCATGTGACGGAGCTACAACCCCAAGAAGTTGGCTTCCCAACTAACCCCAACGGGGCCCACAAACTCTTGGTGTTCCATCTCCTAGGGTTAGATTTTTGGTTGTCTAGGGTTTCCCTTTGTTGTTCAATAATAAAAAGGCCCTTGAGCCTTATTGTAACACAGTTTAGAGGCATGTAGCCACCACATCTCTTCTTAGAGATAAGCTACCACTTCCTGAGCTAGTTTACTTCCATTCTGTATGTACACATCCTTCAGTTCTTTGATATTAATGAAATGAAGATTTATTTCTGCTGCATCTCTGTGTTTATGTTTATGTATGTATTCTGTTTCGTTCCTACATAAGTCTGGATCAGTGGTATCAGAGAAATCTTCTCTTTCTCTGTCTTTCTGTGCATGTCCCCAATGAGGTCAAGGTATAAGGAGTTAGGGCATGAACTAGTTAAACCTTTGCAAGACCGGCCTCGTCGACCTCGATGACCTCCCATGGCGGAGGAAAATAAAGACGAGGGAGCATGAGATCCTTTCAAAATATCGCTCGAAGAGGCCCCCAAGCAACAAAGGAACATGATGATGGAAAACTTTGCCCAGATCCTTCGACAGATACCCACAAGCGATGCATCTTCATCGTGCAGCCACCTTGGAGGTACCACTCCCTTTAAGGTGCAAGTCAACTTTGACATTCCCATATTTGAAGGTTAGATAGATGCAGATGCCGTAGATAAATGGTTAAATCTGTTGGAAAGATATTTTTCGGTTCATGATTTTTCCTATAGGGAGAAGATTACTTTTGCACTCCTCAAAGTCGCCCCCACATCAAGGATTGGTGGGAAACCTACTGTGAGCAAAGAAACAAGAGGGAACCCTAGTTGTTTTAAGCCGCCCCCGCTTGGAATTATTTTCGAGATGCCATCAAGGAATTGTATTACCCTGTCGAGAGCTATGAAGATAAGGACATACAATGGTCTACGCTGCGGCAACAAAGGGATCAAAATGTGCATGAGCTGACCTTGCACACAAAGTTGGGTATCAAAGGTTTTGAGAAACATTTGGTGCTCAAGTATTGCGGTTGTTTGCACAAATACATTCAGGAGGAAATGGAGTTCCTAGACATCTCCTCACTTGGTGCAACATACCAATATGCTGCCAAGATTGAGCAGAAATTCAAGCAGAAGAAGCGAGGCTTTGGATCTGCGATCCCAAAGCAGAGCAAAGGTGCCCCCAAGCCACCGAGCAAAGGGAAGAGCCAGGCTACGACCCCCCTGGACAACTCCTCGAAGCCGCAAGCCAAGAATAACGAGAAGGCAAAGAAGGACACCGACAAGTGGTGTGAGTTCCATAAAACTCCCACTCACAACACGAACGAAAGTTGTGCAAAGCAAGCGCTAGTGGCTGAGATAAAAGGCTCAAAGAAGGATGCATGATCTGATTTTGAGTTAGGACCAAACAAGGGAACCAACAAGGGAAAGCAAATCATTGACGTGGAACCCACTACGACGGTAGCTACCACCAAGCTCCAAAATGCGGAACATAAGGATCGCGAGGAGGGGGAGTGCCTCTTCGACTCATAGATGTGGGTAAAGGGTTCACCGGTGTAGTTCATCGTTGATAGTCGGAGCTAGAAGAACCTGATCTTGGTAGAGGCCGTTAAGAGATTGAAGTTGCCGACAACGCCGAAGACACAACCGTACACCATCAGGTGTCTCCATTAAGGGCAAGATCTCCATGTCAGCCAGCAGTGCCGCTTCCCTTATAGCATCAAGCCCTTTGCAGATGAGGTATTATGCGATGTTGCCCCTCTGGAAATCTGTGATGTTTTATTAGGTCAACCATACCTATGCATTCATCATGCTATATATGAATCCAGAACTCGTTTTGTTATTATGACTTTGGGTTAGAAATTGTACAAGATACTAGAGATAGCGTTGCCTGCCGCCCTGTCTATGATCTCTGCTAAATAATGCAGTCATATCATTTCCCATATCGGGAAATTTGTCTTCCTTATGATTCGCCCTCAGAGCAGGTTGAAGATTGTGGCCACATCCACAACCTCAAGACAAGGCTCCTCCGCACGTCAACAACAGATAGAAAAGGTCATGGAGGAGTGCAGCGACATCTTCAACTCATCCACAGGGGTATCCCTACACTGTCAGGTCAAGCACTCCATCGATCTGACCCCGGTCATGCCACTGCCCAATGGACCGATCTACTCACGCTCTGTTCTGTAGAACGATGAAATCAAGAGGCAGATTCAGGAGTTGTTGCAGAAAGGGCACATCATGTCAAGTTTCCTCACACTGTGGGAGCCCGATTGTGTTGGTATAGAAGGACGAAACCTGGAGGCTCTGTATTGACTATTGGGCATTGAATAAGATCATTGTCTAGAATAGGTATCCAATTCCATGAATTAATGACCTTTTGGACCAACTCAAAGGGGCCAAATATTTCAGCAAGATTGACTTGAAGTCCGGTTATCACCAGGTACCAATCGAACCCTCAGATGTGTGGAAGACTGCCTTCAAATCCAACGAGGGCCTTTTTGAATGGCTGGTCATGTCTTTTGGGTTGTCGAATTTCCCTGCAACCTTCATGAGGCTGATGGACGACATCCTATGACCCTTCACCAACTTGGTCATGGTAGTGTATTTGGACGACATCTGGTGACCCTCCACCAACTCGTTCGTGGTAGTGTATTTGAACGACATCTTGATTTTCAACCGGAGTTGGGAAGAGCACCCACACCATATTAGATATGTCCTCCAAACCCTGTGGCAACATAAATTGTGTTCCAATTTGGAGAAATGCACTTTTGGTATTTCCTTGGTTCAATATCTGGGGTACATCATTGATGAGCGAGGTGTGCAGGTGAACCCAACCAAGATACAAGTTATTCGGGATTGGCTAGCCCCAACCACCCTAATAGAGCTCTGCAGCTTTCTTGGTCTTGCCAATTTCTATCACAGGTTCGTGTTGGGATTCTCTCATATCGCTTGGCCTTTGAGTCAAGTTACCAAGGGCAGAGTGAAAGCAAAGTTCTTTTGGTCTGAACCCCAATAGAAGACATTTGTCGAGTTGAAGCATCACCTCTGCTCTGCACTATTGCTCACATTACCAAACTTGTAGCAACCATTTGAAATTGAGACAGATGCCTTCGACTGTGCTATTGGTGCAGTTGTTACTCAGCAGGGGCATCTGGTGGCATATCACATTGAGACACTTTCAGATATAGTTCGAAAGAATCCCACCTATGACAAAGAGATGTATTCCATTGTGCCAGTCTGTCGAGAATGTAAGCATTACATTCTGGGGAAGGAAACAATCATCTGCATAGACTACTGACCCCCATATTTCATACATGCACAAAGAAAGTTGCAGAACGATCGCCATAAGAAATGGTCCTCATATCTGCAACAATTCCATTCGAACATTAAGTATAAGAAGGGCAACACCAATAATGTTGCAGACTGCCTCAACCGATCGCCGGTTATGGCGTTGACCACTGTGCTCGACTTTTGTAGACACGAGACTTCGTAATGGCCACATCTTTGCAAGAGTGATCCAAAATTCGACACCACGTACTAGATGCTCTTGGAAGACAAGCATGTTCCAAACACTCACCCTCAACCGATCGCCGGTTATGGCGTTGACCACTGTGCTCGACTTTTGTAGACACGAGACTTCGTAATGGCCACATCTTTGCAAGAGTGATCCAAAATTCGACACCACGTACTAGATGCTCTTGGAAGACAAGCATGTTCCAGAATTTCACCTCCAGGACACACTGTTATGCCACTTGGGACACCTCTGTGTTCCTTCAAGCGAACATGCCAAGATGATTTGGGAGGCACACTACAGTCGGGTCGCTGGACATTTTCGGGTAGAGAAAACAATGGTAGTGCTGCAAAAGTATTTTTATTGGCCAAACCTTTGACAAGATGTTGGGAAGTACATTAGATCCTGCACTGCCTGCACCATTGCCAAGCCTACAATCAAGAAGCAAGGCTTGTATACTCCTTTGCCTACTCCTAGCTGGCCCTGGGAATCCATCTCCATGGATTACATGTTGGGCATGCCTGCCTTTTACAAGGCATATCAATGACTGTGTTTTTGTGGTCGTCGATAGATTCTCTAAGATGGCCATTCTGGTGGCCTGCAAGAAGAGCATCACAATAAAAGCCACTACCAAACTCTTCTTTGAACGAGTATGGGTACACTTTTGGATCCCATAGTTTATTATCTCAGATCGGGACAACAAGTTCCTAAGTACATTCTGTTCAAGGCTCTGGTTGTTGTTGGATAACAAGCTCACTAAGTCCACGACCTTCCACCCCCAAACTGACAGCTAGATAGAGGTCGTCAACAGGATGATCGTGCACATCCTATGTATGTACAACTTGAAGCATCCACACACATGGGATGAAAGCCTCCCCTATGTCCAACATAGCTACACCAAAGCTCTCCACAGTTCAACTGGATGCAACCCCTTTTAGGTGGGGTTGGGATTCCAACCACTATGTCCCATTGATGTTGACATAGCACTGGCAACTACTCAGGCAGATTCAGCTCATGTCCAGTTCGAAGTTGATAGAGCTACCAACTTCATTGAGTGCATTCAGCACATCTGCCAACAATTCCATGACATATTGGACAAAACAAATGCTAAGTACAAGCAACGCCATGATCGACATCGGGTGCTACACAAGTTCCAGGTGGGTGATAAAGTTTGGTTACATTTGCAGAAGGAGCGCCTCATTGGGGCCCACTGTAATCTTCGCTCGCTCCCATATGGTCTTTACACCATCACTAAGGTTGTAGGGGACAATGCTTTTTCGAGCTCAACATTCCACCGTTCCTTGGCACCTAGTATTCAATGTGGACCGACCGCGACCATACTTTCCCTCATTGCTGGACTCATCCCACATTGCTGAGAAACTAACACCAACAAAGCTCAACCCAAGCTGTATCGAACAATGTACAACTGATAGGATGATGGACACATAGATCAAGAACACTCACCAACAAAGGATCCAACTATATCGAGTTGTCAAAGCAAGACAACTCCTTCACCAGGGCAAGTGGCTAACTAGGGACAAGGTTCAACAAAAATTTCCTCACCTCATGGAGGCTCTACACGCAATGGGGACCATTGCTTCCTAAGGTTGGAGGACTGATCCAGGTGGATATTGGTGGCCATCGTCTTATTCCACCTCGACCTCTAGTTGGTTTCATCAGTTTCTTTCATTATAGCACAATTTACTATCTTTAGCAGTTTTTCGAGTCTTGAACTTCTGAAGCTGTTTTGACCCCCTAAACAATGTTTTTTTGAGGTCCCCCTTTTAGGTAGGGGCATGTCGTAAATATTTTAGCAATCAGAGATACCTTTCTAACGTGGTATCTCCGAGTGCTATGGTGGCTTTTCGGGTTGCTGCTTGAGGTCAGAGGTGACGGTTTGATGGCTATATCTTGTAGCGCAGGAGCGAGGGTAGCGGGGGTGTGCAACAATATTCAACGACGGTGGTGGATGGTAGCGATTGCATGGAGCGACTGGCCATTGACCTTTGGATTGCGGTCAAACAGACACCTTGTTGGTTGCATTTTGTTTATATAATTTTTTTTGGTTATAATCTCTCTTTTTTTTAATATTTTTGGCAATGTAGCATGACTCTTATAAGACTCGCGAGTACCTGCGGGTCTTGATAGGTTTTATAGCGAGATGGGTCACTCACATAGAACCCGCGGTTTCTTCCCGTACCCGCCAAAACCTGCATAAAACTCGACTTCCCGCATTGAACTCGTGAAGAACTACATATGACCCGCATATGACCCGCATAAGACCTATGGATACCCTCAATTTTTTATTTTTATTTTTATAATTAGTAATTTTTCATTTGGAGATCATGTGGAGTGAAATGGAAAATGGAGGGAATTTTTTTTCGAGTCTTATACTGGTCGTTCTCGAGTTACGGGTCGCCGAGTCAATAGCCAGACGAGTCTTATACGAGTACAAGTCGTGCAACATTGATTTTTAGCTTTTTATTTTTTTCTCGATATGTATCTAAGAAACTGAATTCGCTCAAAACCCTAGTTGTGTCTTGAATCCCACGAATCAAACACGATTTGATAGGACGTGTGTCCTCCGATCGTGTCCCATCGTGTCCGGCTTGTGGGATTTGATGGAACTCGTGTCCCTTGGTCATGGCCCATCGAATGCCGATTTTAGGACACGAATCCCGATTTTGGAACACAAATTCCTTGGAAAAGCGTGTTGCGACCCATAAAGCCCAGATTTGGCACATTTCTCTCTCTTTAATTTGTGTCTCTCTTGTTGTGGGTGTGTGGGAGCAACTAGCAAAGGGTTTGGGAGCATTTTGGAGGCGATTCAAGCAACAGGTAGGTGCATTTTGCTTATATTTTTTTGCATTTTTACTACAGCAGTTTGTGTTGAAATTCTACCCAAAGGGGGCTTTTGATTTAATTTTCCCTTAATGAAATTGGAAGAGAAACTTTTGTTAATATTTTCTGTAACTGATTTTTCTGGTGAGACAATCATAGATGTATTTAGATATAACTGCTGCTTAATAATAAAACCCTTAGATCTGCTGCACTAGTTTTCCCGCATTGGGTTTTTTCGGGAACATTTGTCCAAAAATAACAGTGTCCTGTGTGTGTTATTTCTCTTTCTCAGTTTACTGATTTCACATAAAATTTAAGTAAGTTAAGGCTGCTTTAGTAACTGCTTCAATGTTTTCAGAAGTAATCTGCAAAATAACTTGTTAAATCTAATTTACAAGTAGGAGAAGTAGTTCAGTTTGTTGCAGTAGGATCCCAGATCTAGGACTTGGAACTTTCACATGGTATTAGAGGGTTGATCGTGGAACAGGAAAAGTAGATCCAATTCTGAGACGGAGGCCGAAAAGTTGCAAAAAGCAACAAATCGAATTCCGAGAGGGATTGCGTATTCTCTGTAATTGATTTTTCTGGTGAGACAATCAGAGATGTATTGAGATATAACTGCTGCTTAATAATAAAACCCTCATATCTGCTGCACCAGTTTTCCTGCATTGGGTTTTTCCAGGGACATTTGTCCAAAAGTAACAGTGTCATGTGTGTGTTATTTCTCTTTCTCAGTTTAATGATTTCACATAAAATTTAAGTAAGTGAAGGTTTCTTCAGTAACTGCTTCAATGTTTTCAGAAGTAATCTGCAAAATAACTTGTTAAATCTAATTTACAAGTAGGAGAAGTAGTTCAGTTTGTTGTAGTAGGATTCCAGATCTAAGGCTTGGAATTTTCACATGGTATCAGATGGTTGATCGTGGAATAGGAATAGCAGATCCAATGCTGAGATGGAGGCTGAAAAGCTGCAGAAAGCAACAAATCGAATCCCTAGAGGGATTGCGTAGTCCAGGCCCGAAGGGCTGAAATTTCCAGGAAAGTCTCTCTTTGAGTGAGTTGACAGAGAGGAAAGGCTTCCAGATCGGAATTTTTAAATTCTGAGCTAGAGGGAGCAATGCATAGCCTCATCGTAGAGCTGGTGGGACGTAGTTTCTGCAGGCAAATTTTGTTTAGCTGGGTAGAAAGTCGTTAGAAGAGGAAGAAGCAACACCTGAGGAAATTTTCCTCAAGAAGTTCCTAGCTGGGGAATTTCATTTTTCCAAGAATCTGAGCAACAGATCTACAAAATCTAGGAGTACGTAAGCTTGTCCAGTGCTGCACAAAAGGGGAAGAAGAGGAGCAGATTCGCCATTTTTGATGGCCATGGCAGCTCGCGGGCTTAGAGAATAGGGCCGGTTCGAGGGACCCTCCAACTACGTGATCTGGAAGGCAAGAATCACTTGTCCTCTAGATGAGTATGATCTCAAGCTTTTCGTGACAAATATGGTAGCTATCCTTGCAGATCCAGATCAACTGAAGAGGTACACGGTTGATATGGCGAAAGCCAAAAGGCTGCTCCTTGGTGAAGTCAAGGATCACATAGTGTTTCATATAATTGGCAAGGACACAACCAGGCAAATGTGGGAAGCTTTGGCAGCGTTGTATGAAGGCTCTTCCGAACAACGAAAGATGTACTTAGAGTAGAAATTGAGGATGATGCAGGTGCAAAAAGGGGAGCATATTGTTTTGTTCCTGTCGAAACTTTAGGAAATCCATGATCAGCTAGTAGCAGTGGGGACCACCCGTTCTCCTACAACAATGGTGAGACTGGCTCTTAATGTAGTCTCTGAAGAATGGAAGGTGTTTGTCTAGAGCATCCTGGGCAGACCCACCTTGCCAGATTGGGAAGAGATGTGGGCTTCTCTTCAGCAAGAAGAACTAAGGAGAGACTTGGTCAAGTGTAAACTTGATGGTAGCAGTGGCAATGGATCGAAGATGAAGCAAGAGGAGGAAGAAAATGCAACCCTCGCATCCAAAGGGTAGCAGGATCAGCGGAGACGTAAGAAAGCCGTCTCGAAGATAAAGTGCTTCAGGTGTGGTGAACTTGGTCACTACGGTACCCAATGTCATTTGAAGAAAAAGGACAAGGACGAGAAGCACAATCTGAAGGTTGCGACCGCAAAGATCGATGAGGATGAGTATGCCATGAGTGCCCACGCATCTCCTAGAGGGAGATGGGGCGACATTGAGCTATAAGTTCACAAGAATTTCAGTTGGGTAGGATCCTTGAGGAGTCCACCTCTCAGATCATAACCTTGCTACGGATGCCCAAGATCAGCAGCGACAGGCTAGAGGAGTTTTCAGTCGGTGTCGAGGAGTGCAAAAATGACAGATGTAGTGGTTAGTAGCGTTAAACCTGAGTAATGCAAAGCAGAGTTGCAATAAAGCAGAGGGATGCAATGCAGAGCAGCAGCAACACAATGCTTCATAGGGACAACGTGGGACTAACAACAGTCAGAGTTTCAACATCGAGATGCATCCTGAACACTTGTTCAGATTTTTTGGATGTTTTTCAGTTGCTTCTCTTAGCAGATGAGTTGCAGTGTAGTGTTAGCAGTGGCAGTGCTTGCTATAGATGCAACATTTGAGAAGGCTTTGCAGTACAGATGCAGTGTTGATTGTGGCAGGGTCAGCAGTAGTATAGTTGTAGCAGCAACGCTGTTGTTGGTGGACAACATGTCAGACATCAACAACGTAGAGGGAGATGCTTCAAAGTCATAACAATGTGCAGCAGGGCATATCTGTTAGAGCACATTCCTCGCTAAGAGGGAGTGTTGATTTTTGGTAGCATTGGATGTGATCTAAGTCTCAAACTTTGTGGAGAGGCTTAGACACATGCATTACAGATAACCCATAAATCGTTTTGGGAAATTCCACCCAGAAGCAGTTTTATTTGATAAATTATTTATTTTTTATAAAGACCCTAAGTCTAACTTAAGAAATTAAAATAATTAATGGGTATTAATTTAAACTATGTGTGAAACTTCTAGAAAAAGCAGATCAAGTCTAAATGTAATCTTAGCCGTTGATTGGAGATCTAATCTCGGCAATTGAAGTATCAACGAGAAGACTATAAAGGAAGGCTTGAGGGTCATTTGTAAAACACGTCGAGAGGATCTAGAGATCGAATTTTTTTGAGGTGAGCATTGCTCAAGACGAAAACCAGAGCTAAGTGATTCTACTATGCAATTGAGGCGCAAAGATAGTTCTGGCAGGAGGATGTTCTCCGGGGCCAAGGATCATTAGCAGAGAGGCGGAGAAAGACGAAGACGAAGCAACGCAAATCCCAGAGAGGGTGACGCAGGGCCACACATGCCACATGTAGAGGCAACACAGATTTTGAGCAGAAAGTTTGAGTTTTAGTTGGGAAATCCAGATCTGAGCCGGGAGGGCTGGATTGATTTTCTGGAGAGTTAAAAGATCATGTAGAAGACGTGACACAGTTCCAGATCTGTCCCCATGCAGGCCTACACAACTAATGTGCAGTGGCAGCGCAAAGGGTGCTGGGGTTTCGTTAGTTCAGCTACCAGATCTGCCGGGACTTGCAGAGTGAGGTAAACTCACCATTTTTCTTTGTTAGTATTCTCTGTAACTGATTTGTCCAGTGAGACAATCAGAGATGTATTTAGATATAACTGCTGCTCAATAATAAAACCCTCAAATCTGCTTCATCGGTTTTCCTGCATTGGGTTTTTTCGGGGACATTTGTCCAAAAATAAAGATGTCCCGTATGTGTTATTTCTCTTGCTCAGTTTACTATTTTCACATAAAATTTAAGTGAGTGAAGGCTGTTTCAGTAACTGCTTCAATGTTTTCAGAAGTAATTTGCAAAATAACTTGTTAAATCTAATTTACAAGTAGGAGAAGTAGTTCAGTTTGTTGTAGTAGGATTCCAGATCCAGGACTTGAATTTTCACATGCTGAACATTTGATGACATTCTAATAGAAGAATTTGAAAGTGTTTTCCCCCTTGGGGGGTTTTCCCATGGTCTTTGACCAAATCTTGTGTCTCTTATCATTGATCTTGATTGTCTTCTATTGCATCTTGGATATTTTGTTCTATCTACAATTGCTCATTGTTATTGGAAGATTAATTTTGTTTAAAAGTGGTTTCCAATTAAAGAAAGAATTGGGCTAAGTAATTGTAATAGCATAGAACAGTGGAAAATTAACACAAAGTTCCATGGAGCCAACTTTTTTATTTCTTTTTCCTCAACCACGGTTTAGGTGGGTTGTAGGGTGAGTTAATGATGAGTTTAGGGGGAGGGAGGATGAGGTTAAAAGGCCACTTCCCCCTCTCTTTTACTCATGCTTTCATCATTGGCTTGATCTTGGATAATAGAGAGAAGAGACGAAAGGAGATAGCAGGTTTCTGAGAGCAGATTTCTGAGAGGTTGAAGGGGAGAAAAAAGGAGAGCTGGGAGGAGTGAAGAAGGAGGTTGGAGGAGATAGCAAGGGCTGCCATCTATCTCAAGCACTAAAGCGGTAAGTGCAAACCCCAACTCTCTCATTTTCTTGAATTTCTTATTTGTGCTTTTATTCCTTCTCTCCTACTCTTTCCCATTCGTCCTTCCTCATTTTATTTCTCCTTGTCCATCTATGTTTTGAGAAAAATAATGTTCTTTTGGCATATCATTCTACTTTTCGTTTTCATGGTGTTGCTGGCGGGTAAGTGTGAAAGGAAAGAAATGGAAGAGGAGGATGGTGGTCACATTCCTAGTGACCCAATTTCTGATGAGGATGAAGGTTTTGGAGGAGAAGGGGATGAAGAGGGAAATGAAATGCAAGGGTGAAATGGTATGTTTGTCATTGACACCCTTGCGGAGTGACAAAGCTTAAGAGAGGGGGGGCGGGGGGGGGGAATGCGGGGGAGGTGGTGGAACCTTAAAATTTATATGCCCTCATGAATGCAATAGCCCTCATCATTAAATATTTACAAAATATTCAAATTCTACTTATTAAATATGTTCAATCAGAACCCTTGAAACTATTTTTTTTTGTTTACAGAGGAAGGAAAAAATATACATGAGATGTTCTGAATATCTGTTTTGTTTATAGGCTTGTCTTTTTGCACTTAAATTCTTAATGTAAAATTTCAATTGTAATTTGTCAGTCACATAAAAAATACAGGGTTGAATTTTGATTGTGGAATCGATCAACACCTTAATCTCTTACATTAACATAAATAATTCTTTGACAAGGGGCAAACGTACATGATATTCATATGCTTACATTTTCAATATTTGTTAAATATCATCCGCATGTCCTGAGTTAATGACTGCCATTTACGGAAACCTTCTTTTTCGAGTGTAGAAGTTGAAAGGTTTGCCCCTTGACGATTTGATCCCTCCCGGCACTTGATAGATAGATCTAGGCTGGTTTTAAGAAAGCATCCCATTACTTCCCAGAATATAAACTTGAATGGTATAAACTAAGGGATTCCCCAGTATGTTTAGGAGCGTTTGTGTTGGAGGAGGTCAACAACATTAACTATTCTATTACGTTTGGCTAATGAGGTTTCCTTATAGTAAATCATGCAAATAACCTCTATAGTGGCTAAGTGATATTTATGCATTGATGTTTGAGTGAGAGATTTCAAGAATGTACAGCTGGGAGTATCCATACAGTATGGGCAGTATTGTTCTTATTAATTTAATAAGATATTTATCGAACAATTATTGGGAGGTTATGACAATATCTTTCACTATTTGTATTATGCATTTTCTTTCCTTCTTTTTCTCATTAGTTGAGTTGGTTTTAAGGTCTTTTCTTGTGTATATTAAGCATTGAATATTCCATCCATGATTTGCAGGTTGAGACAGCAGAAGGATCAGAACCAGCACTTTCCTTGCTTGCTCCTATTGGGATTGGATCAGCCATGTCATATTGGAGGGCACCACCAAGGGCTACCAGTGTGGAGTTTGCTATTGTTCTTGCGACTACATCTGTTGTATCTGGCGTTGCTTTACTTGTTAGCCCCTGTGGCTATACAACATTAGACCCTCCTATTGTATGCACTCTTTTCGCAGAAGATTTTCTCAAGATTCTTTGGCAGCTTGGCTAAATGAACTGTTTCATTATTTTAGCGTGGTTTTCTGTTGGTGATTTTGAATTTTCTACACAAATTTTGTTCCAAGATCTTACACAAATGAATATTTTATGTGAAATACCAAAATCAGGTAAAATTATAGTCTCTATCAATAGAAATTTTTTCTTAAACCCTTTTTGGCCATTGGTATATGCAAAGTTGCAAACGTATTCTATACCTTTACACATAAGATAATTTGATTAATGTCGGTCTTCACAAGCAACCCCTCGCTTACTCATTTTTACCCAGAAATATATTGTAACTTTTTAGAAGGTATAAAAGGATTATATTCCACATCTGTTTGCACATCCTGCACCATGATGACTGTATAGTGTAGGCCCACCCTATCACATTTTTCTACATTCCCAGAGGCATTCAAACACTCCAGTAAGAACAAGATGCCACACTCTATTAAAGAGATTTACCTATCTAAACTGAAAATTCAGTGCTTGTCTATTTGTCTATTTGCATACAGCCCTCAAAATATTTTACAATGCATAAATTATTCATATACAGGTCTAACCATATTCAAATGACTGCTAATACATAAAGAGAGCATATCTTAAACCCCATAAGTCAAAACCTGGATTCATTCTCTGAGTATAGAGCATTGGCCTTTTATCCTTTTGTACTAGCTCCATGTTCCATGTACTCACCTATCGCAGAGGACTTCTTGAACTCACCATCAATCCAAAAATGACGCAAAAACTCATCACTATCTTGGCAGTTATAACCTTGTCAAGAGGCTCTTTACATGCATAAAAGCATGTATATATTAACATCCCCTTCATCAACAAGTACCATAATTTGTGGAAAGATCCAGCAGTAACAGAAAGGGAAAAAAAACAGCAATGACAAGATTCATTCATGATGTATCTAAACGAGGCCTGTTTGTACTTCATTCTGATGCTACACCACCCAGAAGCTTGTATAGACTTTGTACCCAGTTCTGCTTCATCCTGTAGCAAAACTCATTTGTTACAGGTCTGCAATAACCTCTTCAACAGGCTGTCTACATGCATAGAAGGTTATTTATGTAATTTTCGCCTACAAGAAGTATCAGCAGTTCTGAGAAGAGGTCTTGCACCCACCTATGCTTCATCCGATATCAAAACTCATCTGCTACAGGTCTGCAGTAACTTCTTCAACAGGCTGTTTACCAGCATAGAAGAGTATTTACTATCTATGTCGGTTTCTACTATGTCAAGAAGTATCAGAAGTAACATAAAATTCCATGGTCACATCTGTTGCCTCCCAAAGACGTTTCAGCACTCATTGACAATTTCTAAAAGTACACCCTCAAAACATCAGTGTACAATGTTCATCAGACTTTTTATAATCATCAAGGAGTGCTTGCACTAAGTGGATGTTCTATTCGATTCTGATGCTTAAGCCAAAGGTCCATGCCTGTAACCATATCCAGTTGTTGATGAACTTTTGAGTGCAATGTATCCCAACATCACTTTCCTCTAAGGTCTCATTCAGATTTGATTTTTGACCCGTTTCCAGCATGCTCTCCAAATTACTTGTGTCATTTGCATTTGATTCAATCTTCATTCTACTTACTCCCATAGTTTTAAAAAACGGCCGATTCGAATTGGACCAGGCTTGGTCGACCGAGCCATTAGGCTTGCCGGTCCGACCAGGCACAAGAAACGGCCAGTTGGCCGGTTTTTGTACCGGCTTGGCCGACTCGGTAACAAACCGGCCAACCAGGCCTGGTCCGAGTTAACTCGGCCGAGCCAATTCCGCCGGCCGGTGGGCCCAAAAAATCGATTTTTATGGACTTGAAACCGAATTTAATTCTGCTGTTAGGTTTGTTTGAGGTTTTCTGAAGAGTTGTGGAGTTGGTTTTTGGAGCAGCTTCATGATAATGTTAAATTCTTAAAGTAAAAGGATGAAAATGAAGATTTTCATTTTCATCCTTTTACTTAAATTTTTAACATTACCATGAAAGGACTCAGGATGTTTGAGAGTGGTTCCAACCTTATTGGATTTCATATGGAGAAAGTAGAATTTTAGATCTCATTCAAAATCCAGCAGACTTATCAGTTTTTCAGGATTTCAGGATTGGGTTATTGCAATGTTTTCATCGAATTTTGTCATGTATTAGGGCATGGAACTCGTATTTAATCAAGAGCACCAATCCCTCTATGTACCTTGATGACATGATGTTAGTGACAATGACCAAGAACAATATGTGATCATAAAAGCATGAGATACAATATAGGGTTTTAATACACTAATGGAGGATGGAATTCAAAACATCATCCTCATCTAAATACCCTAGAATCCACAAACCTAAAAATTAGGGTTTCATATGTGAGCTAGGGTTTTCCATGAGCCATCTAGGGTTCTTATTCAAATTAAACCCTCCATCAAAAGAGCCTTAAAACAAATAAAAATAAATAAATGCATTACACATTACCTTGCAAACGTATGTATACAAGATCTCGGCTTCCTTAAATTATGGAGGGCCTTAGAACTGTCCTTTATAATGATGTGCCTCTAATTCTAGGACAAGTCCTCCTCACGATCATTGATAGGATACTACCCTTCTAGTTGTAAATGAAGTCACCTTTTAAGTCCTCATAGTCCAATGACCACAATGTCAAATGCCGAATTTTTCTTTAGATTAGGGGATTTAACTTTCTTCGGAACAATGAGAATAACAAATTCATAACAAGGATGCACTGTCAAGAGAAACATAAGAAAAATACCCTTCAATTCTACTTGAGCAAAGAAGTCCTCCATAATTGCTTCAAACGAGGGGCAAAAATACCTTGTTTATACTTAGAATCAAGCCTTCAAAGTAATGTACAAAGATGCCGTGAATTGATCCACGTTAAATTCTCAACGTAGATAGGGAATTTAATAACTCGGTCTGAAGGCTATTGTGGCTCAATTGCAAATGCTTTCTTATTTGAAGAAAAACACAATGAAACCCTCTTCAATTAGGTCACAGAACTTAACACTGTAGGTTTAATCCACGGTTCTTTATATGCTTTGAATTACCACAGGCCTTCTAGAGGGTTGATGTCTTGTCGAAAGGAGTCAGCTGTGACATTGGTTATGTTTTTTGTTTTGATCTCTATATCATCATCCTGTATTGGACAGTGCACTAGGTGCAATTTTGATATAATGAATATATTCATGAGCCTACTTTGATCATATGTTGTCTTTTGTGACTTATTTATATTGTAATGCTTTGTGTTTGGAAACATGAATAAAAATCTTTAAATTTATGTTTTTGTACAAAAAAATTAATATTTAATGTATTTTTTACAAAACCGAGTCATTGAAACCGAGTCGACCGAGTCATTACCGATTCGGAGTCATTACCGAGTCATTACCTCGGCCTGGTAGCTGACCGATTCCGTTTTTTAAAACATTGCTTACTCCATTGCTTTTCACCTGTGTCCTATCTCAATGTCCATAGCCTTTTGTAATATTCCCAATTAGCAACAGCTAATTGGAAATATTAATTTTTGACTACTTTACTTTAATAAAGTTAAGTTAGAAATAAAGTGGGTGAAAGGGACACTTAACTCACAGTTAGGATAAAAACCATTTCCTAAAGTCACTTTGAGACATGATTATTTGGCAGCGTGGGGCCTAGAGGACGAAGTGGCAGTGTGGAGGGGATGCCAGCGTGGGCAGCGTGGGGCCTAGAGGACGAAGTGGCAATGTGGAGGGGATGTCAGTGTGGGCCCAAGACAGCGCAGAGCTAGAGGGATAGTGTGGCTCAAGGGGACAGCGCAGTTTTGGTGGGGCCTAGGTGAGAGCAAGGCTCTCCAAGCATAAAGAGGGAGATAGGCTTCTCATTTGTTCATTCAATTATGCATTTATGTTATTTGTCTTTTGACATTGTGCACGTTTTTGCTGTTGAGCAAAGTCTGCAAGTGCTGTTCAGCACATTGGGTGTCTCCGTGCGGAGATCCCAACCTCAGCTCTGGGGGACTTCGAGTGGCTACTCGGGTGAGGAGTTCTATCCTTGATTTTTCGAAGAGAGTGGTAGTAGCCACAATTGGGATCATTCACTTGCATAGACAATGCAGTCAGTGAGAGGGAGGACGCAGTCTTTGGAGGAGGAGATTCCTGATTGAGGGCTTATCAGGGGATTCAACCCGAGAGAGTTGGAAAGGGGTTAACACTTCCCTATTCCATCATTTTGGTAGAGTTGGAGGCCATCTTTTGTAGCAGATCATACAGGGTCAGCGTTTATCACTGGGACAACGTTATACCTCAAAGGAGGTCATTTACCGAGGTCATCCATTTCCGGAAAGCTCTCTGGGATTTTTTGGGTATTTGGTGGAGAGCCCATTCCCAAAGTTTCACAATTTTCCGAGGTGGGGAGCAGCCCCAAAGAGTTAGTCTATTCCAGCAGCAAATAGCAGCACAGTAGCAGCACCAACAACTTTGGCAACCATTCCATGATATAGTCTGAGAGTATTTCTACGCTTGCCTAGTGCAAGCCAAGGTGCCATCATTTTGATCACCTTTGTATTCATTTTATCTTTCAACACTTAATAAAATGGCTCAACATTCTCCATGTTTTGTCTTGTTCATATGATGTCTCTCTAGTTGTTGTAGTTTCTTGTTTATGTGCTTTATATTGCTGTTTATTTCTATTCGAAATATTACAGTGGCATCAGAGCTCATAGACTTGGCTCAACCTATGGAGCAGATTGTCTATGACACCAACAGGAAAACCATACATCTGTTACCGAGGAAGAAAGTATAGAGACCAAGAGCGGAGGGCTAGAGATCACCTTCGGGGAAGGTGATTGCGTTCCAGTAGTGGACGTAGAAGAGGAGGAACTGATGGCGGAGGAAAGAGATGCCGGGAAGGAGTTCGGGGAACTTCTCCTCAAATCAGTACAGGATTTGTCAAGACGGATATAAGAGATGGGGCAAAAGCTCACTATAGAACCTAGACAGCGTGAAACCCCAAGAGGTTTCCATATCGGAGAGGGATCGGGCACATCCCATCACTTGCAGAAGCATCTCACAGCACAACAGATGGCATCTCATACACCCTGTTCCACGATGCCCACATTTCTTGCCACAGACACTGTGGCAGGAGCACAGCAGGAGCCAAAACCGGCTCACATGGGGGATTACTTTGCCGAGTATTAGTCTTACAGTCGGGAGTTCAGAGAGGCCCTCACATTCCATGACTTCGTACATCTAAAGAGGGACATCAGACCCCGTAACCATAACAGGGGGAACAGGCACTCACAGGATGGGGATGTACAACGCACTGTAGGCAGATTTTACCTGCCGACATTTGATGGATCCTTCAAGTGCTCGGCAAAGGCTTGGGTGGAGAAGTTGGATAGCTATTTTACGCTGCGCATGGTAGAGGGCAGAGGCGATCAAGGGTGGCAAGAGCCAGACTCAGAGGGCCAGGCCTAAGGATCGTGGTTCCATGGGGATGGCTAAGGCAGCACTCGTGGAGTGACAACATATGCCCGCTGATCAGAGTTTATCCAGAGGAGACTGTTTGCTCTGACGGTCGGCGTAACGGGAGTCCAGACACATACATTTCAGAGTTTTTGAGACTCTCCGTGATGGTACCTGACTTATCTTCAGCCAGGATGATCTACATGTTCATCAATGGATTGGCAGAGCCTCTTCGGGGGTTAGTCAGATTGACGAGGCCAGCTACACTCCATGACGCTGTTGGGAGGACTCGGGACTTGCATGATGCACTACCGAGGACTAGAGCTCCTTGCCCCCACAGACCGACATTTCAGCTGAAGGGGAAGGACATGAGGGTTCCGCCTCCAAAAGGGAACCAGAGTCGAGGGCCTTTGGATGATGAGACCAGGAGAGATCTGAGGCGGAAGAAGCTATGCTTCACATGCCAGGAGCCATGGGCACCAGGACATCGTTGTGCCGCGGGGAAGGCACACTATATCGAGGTTTTCTCCAACAGTGACGAAGAAGAGGATGAGTACGAGGAGATGGAGGCAGGAGGCAGTAGTACGTGATAGAGAGGAGACCATCCACCACCTCCACCACCAGGAGCGGGAGGTGTAGCGTTTGCACCTACCGGGGGAGTCCTTGCTTCTTTGCGAGCGGTTCCCAAAAACATGACATTGCGTGCCCGAGGTACAGTGTAGGGATATCGTGTTTCGGTGTTAGTGGATAGTGGGGCTACCCACAATTTTGTTGATGCCCAGTTGGTAGAGAGCTTCGAGGGGTTTTTGCTACTGGTTACAGGTGCCAGAACCATGCAGTGTGCTAGGTATGTGCCAGCCTTGGCAATGACTATGGGGAATTACACTCTGACAGATCATTTCTTTGTGGTGGACATCCCGGACACGAACATGATACTGGGAGTGCAATGGTTGATCACGTTGGGGAAGGTCACCACAGATTGGGAGACCTTGGAGATGGAGTGGACAGACAAGAAGACCAGGAAGCACGAGATGATTCGGGGCATGCACACTTACCCGCCACAGACAGTTTCGGCACACCGGATGGAGAAATATTTCCGGAAGGGAGACATAGAGTGGGCAGTGGAGCTATGTGCTTCGGAGGCAGGGTCTGCAGGGCAGACCGTACACCGGGATGTGCAGTACATCCTAGACAAATGTGCAACAGTTTTTGGAGATATACCACCAGGGCAGCCACCAGATCGGGGATTTGAGCACACCATTGAGCTGGAGCAGGGCATCCAGGCAGTGATCACTACACTCTATAGGCATCCGAAGGCCTATTGGGATGAGATTGAGAGGGCCATCCATGAGCTCTTGGCACTGGGGCACATCCGTCCTAGCACTAGCCCGTTTTCTTCTTCTGTCGTGCTGGTGAAGAAGAAGGATGGCACACTGAGGAAGTGCATTGATGATCGGGCTCTCAAGAAAAAGACCATGAAGAACCGATACCCCATTCCACGGATAGATGAGTTGAGGGGATCGAAGTTCTTTTCGAAGATTGATTTGAGATCCGGGTACCACTAGATTCGCCTAGGTGATCGTGGATGTCTTCAAGATTGCTTTGATGTCATTACGGGCTACTTTGAGTTCTTGGTATGCCCTGGGCCAACCAATGTTTGCCAATTTATTTAGTCGTGGCAGTATGACCACATCTTCCGCAGTCACTTGAGGAAGTTTGTGTTAGTGTTTTTCGATGATATCTTGATTTACAGCAGGACATGGGAGGAGCACCTACAACATATTGAGGCTCTATTGCGCATATTGGAGGAGTAACATTTTTATGCCAAGCTCTCCAAATGTGAGTTTGGGCTGACAAAGATGCTCTACTTGGGGCATATCATTGGTGTGGACGGAGTGAGGGTCCACGAGGAGAAGATCAGGGCCATCAGGGATTGGCCAGAGCCGAAGAATGTGACGGAGCTTCGGGGGTTTGTGGGCATTTGCACCTACTACCAAAAGTTCATCAAGGGGTTTTCCCAACTTGCTGCCCCCTTACAGATCTTACCAAAAAGGGGGCATTCAGTTGGAATGACATAATGCAGAGGGCTTTCGACAGGCTCAAAGAGGTGATGAGCAGTTGTCTGGTTTTAGCATTGCCAGATTTCACACAGCCATTTGTCCTAGAGTGCGATGGATCAGGGGACGAGATAGGCACAATTTTGATGTAGGGAGGCCACCCCAGAGCTTTCGAGAGTTGGAAGCTATTACCACACGAGAGGTTGTATGCTATATACAACAAGGAGATGTTGGCCATCATGCATGCATTGGCCAAATTTCGATAGTACCTGGTGGGGAACAAGTTCAGAGTGAGGACTGACCACAACAGCCTCCGATTCTTTCTAGAGCAGAAGCAGTTGCAGGAGAGGCAACAAAAGTGGGTCAGCAAGATCCGGGCATATGATTTCGACATCGAGTATGTCAAAGGGAAAAACAACGTGGTGGCCGATGCACTTTCACGTAGACCGGCAACGTTGTCCTTGATGAGCTTAGATACAGATTGGAGGGCTCAGTTGTTGGTAGAGTACTCCAAGGACCGTTTTGCCTGTGAGGTGTTTGACGGTCAGATTACAGATGACAGGTACAAGGTGATGGATGAGGTGATATACTTCAGGGACAGGATCTTCTTGACCGAGAGCTCCCAACTCAAGGAGAAGATATTGCACGCCTCACATGATTCACCATTATCGGGCCACTAGGGGTTCACCAAGACCTATAGGGCCATCAGAGAGAGGTTCTCATGGAAGGGCCTCAAGGAGGACGTACACCGACATGTCAGGGAGTGCGAAGTATGCCAGCGTAATAAGGGAGAGATGAACCATCCGACGGGTTTACTTCAACCTCTTTCCATACCAGAGGGGAAATGGGAGAGTATTTCGATGGATTTCATCACAGGGCTGCTCATTGTACAGGGCAAGGATTGCATATTTGTAGTCGTTGACCAGCTAACGAAGTATGCACACTTCTCCGCTATATCAGCACGATACACTGCAGCATAGGTAGCAGAGTTGTTCTTCAAAGATGTTTTCAGATTGCATGGTCTCCCAAAGACCATTGTCAGTGACAAGGATAGCTGCTTCATGGGCGGGTTTTGGTAGGAGCTCTTCCGTTTGGTGGTTACCGAGTTGACCCCGAGCACTAGTTATCACCCACAGATAGATGGGCAGACAGAGATAGTGAACAAGTGGTTGGAAGGCTACTTGCGAAACTATGTCACCAGGCAGCAAAAGGCATGGTTATGATGGTTGCACTTCGGGGAGTACTGTTATAACACCACTCACCATATATCTATCGGTATGTCTCCATTTTATGCTTTATATGGGTATCATGTTTTATCTTTTGCTGACGTAATGTTTGGTGCTAGCAAGGCCCCTAGGGCCAAGGATTGGATCCAAGAGAGTCAGGATATACTTCTTTGGAACCTCTTAGAAGCTTCCAATTTCCTTTACAACAATGCTTTAGCTAAATTAATTTCTCCAAGTCCCCTTTACAAAATAATAATTCCAATTGCCCTCACTTTTGGATTTGTTGTTGCAAAATCTAGTAAGCCTTGGTGAGGGGTATGCCCTACATTGTTAACACTAGACCAAGTGACAACAATGGGGTAGTGGCCGACTATCACCACAACCAAAACCCCCCACTCTTTACATATTTTCATTGATGGGAGGAGTCATGATATGTGAGGTCACCTAAGATAGATATTGAAATATTGGGGTGCAAGGTGACTCAAATAAGCACTCTACAAGAACTACATGACAATGGCTAAGGCTCCAATTGGAGGAAATTTGCTTTATATATAGAGACCTAGGGAGGCCAGTCTATGACCTAGGGTTTGATTAATTAGTTGTGTTGGAGAGACATAGGGCCAAGATGTAAAGAAAGGGTTTCCACTAATGATTTTCAATGAAACAAAGGTGCGTGAAACACCCAAATGAGCATCTAATTTGAAGAAACACAAATACCCCTATTGCTACAAACTAGGGAAAAGAAATTTATGGATAAGTTGGAAGTGGATGCCCACCAAAATGAGAGATTTTGTGGAAAATACCCTGTTGATGTTTAGGTTCTCCAACGCCGAAAATGTTCCTTGCCTAGGGATTCAAACTAAGCCCTAGTTTATGAGCTTATCCTTAAAGAGGTTGAAATTAGAGAGAGAAGAATTTATGGGGTGAGAAAGTATTTGATCACCAACAAAGTAGACCAGTCCTATTTCCCATGGGAAAATGGACTCTATGATTTGATAGGATAACCAATAAGTTTCTAAGGAGGCTGAAATTTTGATGCCCTAGGAGCCAAAACTTCAAGCAATTATATATGCAAAAGATAATGGATTTTCATGGTAGAGCCAACAAAGGTTCACGGATAGGACATTCATTCACATGTTATGCAATGAGTAATGCATGCAATAGATCATCTACATACCAATCAATATATCTTCAACAAATTAGGGAACAATTAGAATAACCTAGAATGAACATTATTCCATACATTAGGCATGTATAAAATATATATTCAATAATCAAGTTCACTTACAAGATAACATGCAAAGATTCTTTCCTATGATCTAAAAAATAGCTCCAAATATAAGCAAAATCAACTCCAAATGTCAAAATGTATTCATAGATCCCAAGTTCTCCATAAGAAAGAAGGCTGAATTTAGCAAGGGAGGTCGAAAATCCCAAGTATGTGATGATGATAAGTTCAAGTGAATCCTTTACTTATATGAGGAGGTTGAGTTCCCATTTTAGTATACTAGCCATAAAACAATGTAATAATGTGCTAGTAACAAGGTCGGTCACAAGCTGACCTAGTAGCCATGAATAAAACTCAAACTAGCCCACATGTGTGAGTTGTAGGAGAGAGAAAGATGACATCATCCATTCATAGGTTGGTTAGGGAAAATGTTGAGGGCTTAGGGTGCCATGATGTGAGTAGAGTCCCTCTAAAATCATCTCCTAGGGGTTGGCCCCAAGCTCTCTTTCAATCTCCCTCTCTAGACCCCAATTTTCACTTTGGGGCACAAAGTGGTCTCATGGGTCTCTAAGTGGTGAAAATGCTTGTCCCTGCTCCAATATTGAGGGCCCTCAAGGTGGTTCTAACCCTCCCATGTATCAAGTTGTGAGACTCTCCTCCTTTGGGCCCTGGTTCAACTATCAATCCCTTATGAAGTGCTAAGTCGGCTGGGGGCATGTTGGGTCTAGGTGCATTATACCATAAAAATCATCAATGTAGGGCAAAGTGTTGGAATGTTGTGGGTGTAGGAGGTGCCCATTGCTAGGTTTGATGCTTTGCTATAGCTTAGAGACCCGTGGCTCTCAATGCTCCATTTGTGGGTGTCAATATACTCCTCTAAGAGATTTAGGCCCCAGGTAAGTTGCCCAAGCCATGGCTATGGAACCACCTGACAATTACACCCAATATCTGGCTAGCATCTGCATCATCAAGTACATTTAATCATTTTGGCATCTAATTGAACAAAGCTTGAAAGTAATGAGCAATTTGACGCTTCAAATAAGGCTTCCCTTCCAAAATTAAGGCATTGAACTCACAATGGTGTTACCTCCCTGGGTAGGAGTGGCTAATAAAGCAACCTATTAGGTGTTTCCAGCCCCTAAGGGGAAATGACATGTCCTTGGTCCACCATTCAATTGATAGGTGTCATGTGAATAATGATGGAACAAAAGGGAGAAGACTTCATGCTCAAGTGCGATGGATAAAGGCACCAACTATGATGGGCTCCTCATCCTAAGGGTATAGATGTGGGGAGGGAGCAATTGTGGATGCTTGAGTTACCAACTTGGCCTTTGTTTTTCCACATCCTTTGTGCACCTTTTACTTTTTCTTGATTTTTCTTTGTATTACTACTGATAGCTGAAAGGGTTAGAGCTTGCTTTGTATGATGCATAGCAGTTATTACCCCATTATGGGTGAGACAAATCATTTCCTACTAGGAGTTGGGACATGCAAGGGTTCTTTCTCATAATATGGATAGAAACATGTGCTCAGGAACCAGGTGATGGCCATAATGAGTGAGGTAGAACTCACACTAGGCTTTTTCCCACATGCTAATATGTATGCCCCAACAATCCTTTGCATTTTTATCTTCTTTTGATTTTTTCTTGTGGCCATCATATGTTTTTTAAATTCATTTTAGTTGCATCAACTTCCTAGGGCCAAGTTTCGGGGCCGTACGAAAGTATGAGGATGTATGGTGCCAAATCCGAGAGAACTTATGGTTAGTTGAACTTGAAGAAGGGAGGTGGAATATGGGGCTTGTAATGTAAGATGAAAAGTGGTAAGTATGGAATGGAGATAGATGGAAGTACACTATCTCAATCAGAGTTTCCCAAGTAGTGCCCCTCCTATATCCATTAGGCCATTAGGGGAGGTCCCACTGAGCTAGGATGAAAGATTAACCCCCCCATTTAAGGTGAGGGAACAAGATCATGGTCAAAACCCCTCTTCCTTCCAGGTTACCCCATAATCCATGTCAAATGCCCAAAATGCAAATAAGCATAAGCACTCGATTGCAAAATGAATAATGTACCTTTTGATCGGAAGTCCACCTTCCAACTTGCACTGTTGCCAAATGGGAAAGGATACATATGACTGATGCAGGTGGCACGAATGGTGCAACGTCATCGACTACTAATTGTTGTAAGGTGTTGCTCGCTGCCAGCTGAAAGAGGTGGTCGGAGAAAATTTTCTCCTATGGGGTCACCCACATTTCGTGGGTAACATGAGCAAATCAACACATATTTTTGGAATGCATCTTAAGAATGAAAAATACATATGGATTTAATAACATTTTTCTACTCCTAGCCTGCTCTCACTTATCTTGCTTGCACATGCATGTTAAAATTTTTCCTACTCCATAAACTCAATTTTGCTAAAAGCCATCTTTAACATGAAATATCAAAAATAGTCACAAAGCCTCTCCAGGATACCATCTAAAACCAAAATTAATACTTTGAAAACAATATAAAATAAATAAAATGCAAAAGGTAGGAGTAGCAGGTGTTGCCAAGGAGTTATCACATTGTTGCTCACACTAGAAATTAACTCTCTATTGAGAGCTATACCATACAAAGGACAAGGTACTCGTACCTGAAAATTCATGGAATATTGTTGCCTTTAAATCTAGTAAGGCTCTGAAAACTCTCAGAAGATTTTTTCCTTTAAATCTAGTAAGACTTTGCAAAATACAGTGTTGTAGAGTGTCGAGGTTCGTTCAAATGGCACATTCAAGTGGCATTAGGCATATCTTGCATGTTGCATGAGGATCAGAAAACAATGCTGTTAGACACTAAAGCAGGAGCGAAATACCAGAACTGAAGGATGCACTCTAGGCAAATCTACATGTTCCTGCATTTGGAGCCTGTTCCTTTGCCGAGCAGTGTAAAGACTCATTTGTTCAGTGTTCCATTTCAAATTATGGAAGGGAATATATGTGTAGCAAAATATTTAGATTTGGATAAGTTAAGAGGATATTTTATGCGATAGGAACCCTTAGGATGCCACAAGAGTCCCGTACGATATTCTAGGTGTAATGAATAAAATAATGTAAATAGTGATTAATTAGTTAATTAGTAATTAGGTTGAAAGGCCATGTCTGATAAGACATGACCTTTCGTGAAGAGGCACCTGCATAGGTATATAAGTAGGCCTCATTTGTAACATTCAATGATCTATCTCATATCTCATTCATCATACTATTCAATATAATATTTGTATCCTCATGGATATCTTTGTATTCCAAGTCTTTTGGAGCATTTAACTTGAGAAGGAACTTTGTTCGCTTCATTTGGTATCAAAGCAGTTCTAGCCTTCGGTCGGTTAACCGCTGCACAGAGCCACGCCCTTCAATCCAGGTCCTTGACCGTTAAATTCGTCAACATTGTTGTCGTCAAAGCGTTTTGCTACCAATCTTGGAGTTTCTCCATTCTCACTAGTAGGCCTTTGGCCATAATAAAAATTTTTGAAAAAAGGGAAGAAATATATATATAAAATATATATATTATTAAAAAATAAATAAAAGAGAGGAAAAAAGTTAAAAAAAAAGGGGAAGTAAATTAGAAAGAAAAAAAGAAAAGAAAAAAAGATATATATATATATATATATATATATATATATATATAAAGAAGTACATTTACGTACATACCAAGACAATTTAAAAATAAAAAGGAAAAAGAAAGAAGGAAGAGTAGATAAGGTTATTTTGATTATTTTTTAAGTGGTTTACAAGCTCATGGTTTTAGAAGCCCATGGTATTTGCAAGGTAAAATAAGAACAAAAGGAATAAAAAATTTCTGTGTGAATGGTAAGTTTACTTTTACGTGGAGAACATTAACCGAGTCAAATACACATAAGTGGACCTATATTTTAAAGGTGAATATAGGTGAATAGCCACGTTTCACTAGGGTTGTAACTTTTCATAACAAAACACAAAAAGAGTTAAGAAAAATCAATTGTTACAAAAAAGAAAATTATAAATAAAACTAGAATTTACGTAGTCAAAGAACTCATCACTAAAGGAAGAATATATTTAAGGTTATATAAAGGAAGTAATTTTCAAAAAAACGAAAGGAAAAATATTTTTTAGGATTTCTTAAAATATTAAGGAATCATTCTTAAAGCTGGAAGGTATATAAAAGGAAAAAGAGGTTATTAAAGGTTTAAGTATTGGAAAAGTGGAAAAGGAGATAAATCATTACATTCTAAAGATTTTATTTAAAAAAGGAATATATACATATATAAAAAAAATTGATCTCTTTTAAAAGAGATTTCAAGTATAAAAGTACACTTTAAAGGAGGAAATTCAAGGAGTTACCTTTAAAAACTTAGTGCATTGAAGAACACAGAGTTAATTTTCGAAGGAATTCGAAAATAATGAAAGAAGAAAAAATGGAGACCAGTAATGAAAGGTTTCCTAAAACGTTTAGTAAATGTGTTGATACACTGTTTAAAATTAAAGGATCACTGGTAGGAAGAGATAATATAGTCTCTATTAGTCCTACTGAAGGGAGTAATTATGTTAGTCCACAATGTGCTAACCAATTAGTAATTCCTGAATCGAATATAATTGAAACAAACTTTTGTGACACAAGCGACAAACAATACGACATAAATAATCTACAACTAAGTATTGGGGATTATACTTTTATCTCGCAATTTACCATGAAATCCTTATTTTATAATGATAGTCACATTGTGTTGGGTTCACCATGGATGGAAACCCTAGGGTCATTTATCTTAAATACGAAAAAGAAGTTTTTAACATTCTCCTACAAAAAGAAGAAAATAACGTTATAGGACGTTAACTTGAAGCCAAATTTAGTGACGCCTGAAGACACACAAGAAATCTCAAAAGTAATTCTTCAAGAAAGTAAAAAGGCGATCCAAAATATGCAAAAGGAAATTGACAAAATCACAACTAACAAGAATGAAGAAGTTGCTCGCCTCAAGGACCACAACGACAAATTACTAACGCAAATTAAGAAGCTGAAGAAAGACAAGTAGTCATTAGAAAACAAGGTGAAACAACTTGTCGAAAAGGAATCATCGAAACCTTCAAATGTAGAAGTTCAAGTTGAAGAAAAAACGAACATTGATCCATCACAGCTCAAGAAGACAACCAAGTTGCAGAAGATGCAAACTTAGATGTTGCAGTTCAGACGAGGAACATTCTAAGTGAAGGTTCTGTAACCAGCTCAATAACATCTTCGCCAGAAGAAAATCAAATAAGTCAAACCAAAAAAGTTCCCTATCGACATCCAAATCACGGGAGCAGACATCTCAACCAAGCTATGTATTCAGAACAGAAACAAGCTAATATTCCGAAGAATACTAATGAATCATCACAAGTTTCCAGTCATCATAAGATTCCGTAGAAGATTGATTTAGGATGGTCCGATCCATTCTCGGTGCGACAGTTTTGTTTGTCACTTAGAAGATCATATCAACTTGTATCGACAAGGATGACTGCCCCGAAACGAGAAGATGTTCGTAGAAGGAAAAGAAATCGAGGCCTTTCATCGACAAGCTTTGCGGACAAAGCTTTTTGAGGGGAAGGTTCTGTAACCAGCTCAATAACATCTTCGCAAGAAGAGAATCAAATAAGTCAAAGTGAAGGTTCTGTAACCAGCTCAATAACATCTTCGCTAGAAGAAAATCAAATAAGTCAAACCAAAAAAGTTCCCTATTGACATCCAAATCACGGGAGCAAACATCTCAGAGGAACATTTTAAGTGAAGGTTCTGTAACCAGCTCAATAACATCTTCGCCAGAAGAAAATCAAATAAGTCAAACCAAAAAAGTTCCCTATAGACATCCAAATCACGGGAGCAGACATCTCAACCAAGCTATGTATTCAGAACAGAAACAAGCTGATATTCCGAAGAATACTAATGAATCATCACAAGTTTCCAGTCATCATAAGATTCCGCAGAAGATTGATTTAGGATGGTTCGATCCATTCTCGGTGCGACAGTTTTGTTTGTCACTTAGAGGATCATATCAACTTGTATCGACAAGGATGACTGCCCCGAAATGAGAAGATGTTCGTAGCAGGAAAAGAAATCGAGGCCTTTCATCGACAAGATTTGAGGACAAAGCTTTTTGAGGGGAAGGCAATGTAATGAATAAAATAATGTAAATAGTGATTAATTAGTTAATTAGTAATTAGGTTGAAGGGCCATGTCTGATAAGACATGACCTTTCATGAAGAGGCACCCGCATAGGTATATAAGCAGGCCTCATTTGTAACATTCAATGATCTATCTCATATCTCATTCATCATACTATCTAATATAATATTTGTATCCTCATGGATATCTTTGTATTCCAAGTCTTTTGGAGCATTTAACTTGAGAAGGAACTTTGTTCGCTTCACTAGGAATAAGTATGTAGGTCAAGGAGAAACCAAGCAAACCTACTCCTAGAATTTCGGGCCTCTATTCTATCCTTCAAACTCGGCTTGTTAATCTCTCCTTGCTGTAGATTTCTCTCCTTAAGCAATGTTGCAACTCGTTCCTCCTCAACTATCAAAAGCTCTTCCTTCTTCTCAGCTATTACAACCTTTTTGAAGATATCTCGGCCTCCTTTAGAAGCTATCTCAACCTCCTTGCTCTCCTCTCCTCTTCTCAAACTCTACACTTGAAGAATGAATGTTCTCCATTTCCTTTTCTCCATTTTAGTCTCTCATATTGAAGTGAAGCCCTAACCCTATGATCAACGGTTGAGATTAGATCTCAAACTCTCTCATATGAATATTTTATTAATTATTAGTTAGATATAGCAATAGTTTTATAAAGGGCATGATCAAAGATCATGCCTCTTCACCAAGGGACACCATGAGGCTATATTTAAAGCCTCGGTGATTCCCCATTGTAATCATCTTTCATCTTCATCAATAATAATATATAATTATCAAGTTTACTAGAGTTTTTACACTCCATTGGTAAAAACTACTACACTACATTATCTCACTACACTACATTACACCGCATTGTACTTCTTTTCCCCAACCTCACCCCATCAGCCCCTAACCTTCCACTTCACCTCACCCTCCTTCTTTCTCGTCGCCACTCATCGACACACCCGCCGTCTTCCCACTCTGTCCATTCCTTGGCCCCTTCCCGCCACGCTACGACGCTTTTTTACCGGAGTCAGTTCCAGCTGCTTGGGTAAATACTCATTGCGCACTGGCCAAGAAGTCGTACCTCAAAACTCGGGATCTGGTGGGTGCGTAAAGAAGCGACAAAGAATCAAAAATTGCGTAAGGCCTCGTACAACATCAAAGAACCTCACTTAAGAATTTAAATCCTGAAGGCTCCTCATAACAGTAGTAACCTTTCAAGCTCGGATTTGGTGTAGACTTTAGAACAGAGGGACAATCACATTTATTTAGGTTCGGACCACTTTAAAAAACGTGTGAACAGTCATCTGTTGAGTGCCCGAAGGCCTAGTTTCAAACTTGTTCGAACTTGGAGGGTCATTGAAGCATCAGACCAATGAGAGCAGTCACTTGTGGAGCTCGGGTTATAAATCAGATCAGGAACAGCCACCGAAACCCCGACAACCGGCCAACAAGGAAATAACGTTTTGTAAATCGTGAAACAGGTTTACGTGGTCAGTAATCTATTCTCTGTCGTGCCCCACCACAGCCGCAGACGAAACAGATGCCAACAAATAAAATACGCTTTGGAAAATCGTGAAATAGTGTGTGACGTCTAGTATTTAAATCGATATATAAGCCGCATATAAAAACCACACTGTCACCACCGTCATCTTCCGCCGCCGGTCCTTTGTGTCGATTGCTGTCCACCGGGCCGGATAAAACAAATTTTTCGTGCCCAACAAAAACTTACGTTTAAAAAAAAATTCGTGAACAGGTGTATTGTTTTAAACAGGCTGAGCATCGATATATAAAAAAAACGATTTGTAAAAGTTATAAGAAACAGTGTGTCGTTTAAACGGATCTGGCACATTTTTTTTTTAAAACCCAATTTTTTTTTTAAATTATATAAAATATATAATATATAGTTCAATTAATAATTATATATATATATATATATTATAATTACATAATTCATTTATATATATAATTCTCATTTAATAATTATATATATAATAGTTATATAATTAAATTATATATATTATATAATTTTTAATTAAAAATTATATATATATAATAATTATATAGTTTTAAAAAAAAATAAATAATTAATTAATTAATTTAAAAAAAAAAAGGGGAAAAGAGAAACTGGCAAAAAAATATTTCCCACCTCATACATGTTCAATATGTCTTTATCAATGATGACGGTTGATCAGATAAAAAGGCAAATATGGCTAAAACAAATGGAGGCTAAGGACAATGAGAATAAAATATTGCAGAAATTTAATGCCATCATGGACAAGTTAAATCTAATGCAAAAACCAATAGTTCCTAACATGGAACAAAATCAACAAAACAATTCTGCAGATTCAGGGAACTCAGAAGAGCATCAGGAACAAACCGATTCCCCACATCACCATGAAGATACAGATGTTTATAAACAACAAAATGTTCCATCCCCAGAATTGAACGAAACATGTGAAGCGACAAACACATCCGAAGCCACTGATATAACGCCAGAAGCTGTTGAGGCCTTCGGTGATGAAGCACATATGGTTGTTAAGAAGGAAGCGTTTGATGATGAGAAGAAGTTGCATCAAACGATAATTGTTGGTAACTTACCTCTAAATCTAAAAAGGAATCACAAAAAATCACCAGAAGAACAAGGAATAGTTAGGAAACATGAAAAAGTATTCCAAGATCTACCCATAAAAGTGCCTTCCGATAGGAAAATCAAACATCCAATAGAAGTCAAGACAGGTTCCAACTCTGTCGATATCAGATCTTTTCACTATCCACATCACCAACAGATGGAGCTCGAGAAGATGCTTCACGATCTTTTTAAAATGTGGGAAGCAAGAGCCCACCGCTCAAGAAACTCAGGCGTTCGTCAACATTGTCCATCGTTACGTATGCTTTGAGGACAAAGCATCTTTAAGAGAGGGGCAATGTTATGAATATTTTATTAATTATTAGTTAGATATAGTTATATTAGGTTTTATTAACTGAAAGGGCATGATCAAAGATCATGCCTCTTCACCAAGGGACACCCATGCTAGCTCCTCCACTTACCTAGGCGATCCTCTCATTGCAATCATCTTTTCATCTTCATCAATAATAATATATAATTATCAAGTTTACCGAGTTTCTACACTCACTCTCCTTGATCAAGGGTGGAGATCTAATCTCCCATTGACCCCCATTTCATGTCTCCCGCTTCATTAAGAGCTTCCCTAGTCATTTTAATGTTGTTTTAGTACCTTGTACCTTTTTCCTCATAAATTCACTTTATAAACATAAAGTAACTTTAATAATATACAGTACCATGTACATTTCTCATAAAGTTACTTTTAAACATAAAGTGACTTTAATATTATAAAGTATTAAGTACCTTTTGAACCTCATAAAGTGACTAAAAGTCACATGACTTCAATAACTCATAAAGTCACCCCCACTAAAAAGGTGGCTGATGTGTTTTCCTAGGCCAAAGGAAACAAGCATTAGGAAACACTTCCTTAGTATCCTTTTTCTCAACGCTACCTCTTAGAGAGGAAGGTGTTTCTCACTACTCCAAAAGTCGGTGATCCTCCCTATCCCTGTGCACCTCCTGAAGATCCTGAAACCTGTAGTGTTCTCCCCTTCACGGGAGCTTGCTGCTCAACACTACTGGCAAGACTCACTACTAAAGCAAACTTTGTATCAAACTTGGTGGAAAACTCATCCACCTCAGCTGATTTGCAACACCCTTCTTTTCCTTCTTGTTGGGACATTGAAAGACATAGTGACCTACCTTATTACATGTAAAGCATCTCACTTTGCTTGTGTCCTTCTCAAATTCCTTTTCACCCTTCTGTTGCTTGGCCCCATTCATGGAGCCCTTCTTATTCTTCTTTCCCTTAACTGTCTGGAGTCTGGACAACATTCTCCTCGTCATCTACCCTACCTTGCTAACTGTCATTCCTGGCATTCCTCCTGGTCTCTTTCTGGATAAAATCATCCCACATATTACTCCAACCAGGAAAGTGTCTCTGGCAACAATTCCATCTATGAATCCATCTCACTGCTTAGGAAATCCATCCAATGTTGTCCTGACCAATTGGTCCTTAGGGATAATCTCTTCCACTGCAGTGAACTCATCTCTCACTTGTGTGATCTTGGTAAGTTATGAGGTCATTGTGTCAGTCTTGGTCATCTTGATGTTTTTCAGTTTCTCACGCAACACCATCTTCTTGTTCTCATTGTTGATCTGGTAAAGTTTTATCAGGGAATCCCACATCTCATAAGCATATTTCTTCCCTGACACATGAGGTATAATGTGGTCTCTAATAACATTTAGAAGGGTCCTCTTAGCCTTCACATTCCGCTTGTTGAAGTTTGCCAACTGAACTAGATCAGTGGGTGGTTGTACTGCACTCTCTATAATCTCCCACATTTCAACTTCCTCAAGTAGTAAGACTATCATCTCCTTTCATGGGCCAAAATTTTCAGCCCCACTTAGCCTATCTTGCACCCACAGATCAGTAGCTATTTGATCCTCTTAACCCACACAACTTCTCAATCATTGAGAATGAACAACCAATCTCCCTCTCAACCACGGATTTCTGGTATATAGGTTGGTTTTATGCTTTCTGGTCACTTTTATCAGCTGTAGGTTTTCCTTGCTCTGATACCATGTAGTGAATTTTAAGTCCCTGTAGTCCCTCCGGTTTCAATTTTTTTCCTCATCAGTGTTTAGTGCCCAATGCCATGTTTCATTTGACATTAGCTGAGTTAAATATGAATATGAAATTGAGACCAAAACACTGCTATGCTACAACAACATTTTCCTTATACTTTTCAGCTGATAAAATAAACAACACAAGCATACATAACATGGTATTAGAGCAGTTGGAATCTACAACTAATAAAAGTGACCAGCAAGCATAAAAGAAACCTATATACCATGGATCTTTGGTATGTAGGCTGGTTTTATGGTTGTTGGTCACTTTTATCAGTTGTAGTTTCTCACTACTTCAATACCCTGTAGTAAAATATGTTTCCGGTAGCCCCTCTGGTTTTAGTTTGGTTTCCTCATCATTGTTTAATATCCATTGAACAACAATTAATATCCTCAAAATCTATGCCATAGATCGGAAAATTTTCTCCTCAAAATCCGCGTTGACAGGATTACTATTTCTTCCTTGAAATCTGTGCAGATAACCTCCTAAAATTACAGGCCTAATCTCCTGAAACATCGAGCTTGTTACAACCTAGAAAAATATGCTGAAAACATGCTTGAACTTGGTGCTAGAAGTCTTGCCTCCTGCTTAGATTTTTGGGCCTATCAGACTGTCCTCACTACCTCAGTCTGCATGTTGTTGTTCTGCCCAAGAATTCGCATTGGAACTTCTGCCAGACTCCTGGGTTGCGTGCTACTTTATCATATTAGGAACTCAGCCGGATGGTCTTCTCCACACTACTGTAGTTGTTCTCTCCTTTAGAAATGGCTATATCATCCTCTAACTCCTTCTCTTGTTGTAGATTCTCTGTTCCAGCAGAGGCTATCTCAATGCCCCTCCTTCTCCTTGTTGTAGAACCTCTCCACCAGTAGAGGCTCTTACAACCTCTTTCTCTAGAAGCTACCTTAGCCTCCTTTAGAAGATCTCTCAGCCTTCTATTGAAGCTCTCTCAGCCTCCTCTTCTCTTCTACTCCTTCTCTACACTTGAAGAATGCATGTTGTCCTTGGCCTTTCCTCTATTTTTAGTCTCTCATAATGAGGTGAAGCCCTAACCCTATGATCAAGGGTTGAGATTAGATCTCAACTCTCCTTGATCAAGGGTGGAGATCTAATCTCCCATTGGCCTCCTTTTCATGTCTTCCCTTCACTAAGAGCCTCCCTAGTCACCTTAATGTTTTTTTTTGTACCTTGTACCTTTTTCCTCATAAAGTAACTTTAATAATATAAAGTACCATGTACTTTTCCTCATAAATTCGCTTTAGAAACATAAAGTTACTTCAATAATATAAGGTACTAAGAACTATTTCAACCTCATAAAGTGACTAAATGTCCCATGACTTTAATAACTCAAACTCGCCCACTAAAAAGGCATCTCATGTGTTTTCCTAGGCCAAAGGCAAAAAGCACTAGGAAACACTTCCTCGATACCCTTTTTCTTAACAAAAACAACAAAATTTTAGAAAAAATAGAAGAAAAATGGATGCAATGAAATGCCTTGTGTTGCTCTCCAAATGTTAAGAAGAAATGTAGCTCCAAACAACCACAAAATCAGCTGTATAGAAGCCCCCACAAAATATGAAAATTACCCCTTCACTCATCTCCTCAAAAAAATCTCAGCCACACCAAAAAATCTGTATAAAAAACAAACTTAAACTCTTGAAGCATCTCCAAAATCTCCCATAGAAATCAGCACAACATCTCAACAACTAGCTCGTCAAATCTGCCCAAGAAGTCCCTTAGAACAGCCCTGCAGAATCTCTCTAATTCTCCTCAAAAAACATAGCTCAAGAATTTCAAGAAGCTCAATTGAATAGTGTAAGTGGAAGAGATGGGGTGGGTATGTTTAAATAGCTTTAGGAGCCGCCTAGGGTTCCATTAGATGTGAACCAACTCACAAAAAGAAAAAAAAATATAAAATATTTGGTTTTTTGCAACTTTGGCTGCACAGTACAGACTTGGTTGGTTCAACACTGTTACCCACCACCTGTGGGTAGTATGTATAGGAGAAATTTTCTCTCTTGGATGGTCCTCAACTGGGAGCCAACAACCCCTTGCAACCACTAGATAGCTGAATGTGCCATTATCTCTGCTACCTGAGCCAGTCATGTGGCCTCTTGTTTATTTGTTATGATTGTATGTTTGAAGGTGGGCCTCCCGATCCCGAAGGTATGGCTTTTCATTGGTATAGTTGAGTAATTTTCCTTACTTGTCATGGGCACTTTTGGGCATTGATTGGTGGGGGATTTGACGGAAATAGTGGGCTAGGTTTGTACTCTTGTCTCCACTGCCTGATTTTGTGGTTAGCCCTGTATCCTAGACCTGTGGGATCTCCTTTAGTAACCATTATCTTTAGGGTTGGCAATACATGAGAAATCCATGTTTTGGTTGCGTGGTCTCACTTCCCAACACCATATACATCACCACCCCCTTCCACTCAATTTAGCCCCATTCATCTTTTTTCCCATCCGGGTCCACATATGTCCACATAGGGTTAGCCTCTCCCTCCCCTTGTACACACCATGGTTCGGGACTGGAACAATGCCCTAAAGGTTGATGCAGCTAAAAAGAAAAGAAAAGGCATAATTTGGCCACTCAATAGGAAATGTACCACTAAATGCAAAAGATGGTTTGGACATACAAATTTAGCACGTGGGAAGAAGCCACACATGAGCCCTACCCCCTTTATCTATGGCCATTACCCTGGCTCCTACATGCCCTAGATGAGCCCCTCCACATTAAGTAACCCATGATTGTCCTGACTCCTAACCCCTAGTGGGCAATGAAATGCCCCACCTCAAAAGGGGGTACCTACTGCTACATCCTACACATCATGGTCTCATCCCTTGGAGCCCCAAGCAGTTATGAAGATAGATCAATCAAAGGCAAAAGGCATATGACGAAGGGTGGAAAAACGAAGGTCGGGGTAACTCATGTACCATGATTTGCTCTCTCCTACACTCATATACCTAGGTGTGGGATTCCCTTATTATAGCTACCCTTGTACCATGGCATGTGTCTTGGAGCATTCCTTGATCCCCACTCCATTCCATCACACTATCATTTTCCACCTACCACTTGAAGGATGTCCCATGGACATGTCACCCCCTTTAAAGGTTGAAACCACATAATAGGGTCCTTGATTAATCCCCTTATTGAGCTTGGAGACACTTGGAAGGGCATGCCACTAGGAAGTGCCCCATTGTTTCCATGACTTGTAAGCTCTTTTACTTGATTATTCTAATGATTTGTTATATTGGAGGGAAAGGGGACGCATTGGATCTTATGCAGGATTGTAGGTGGGTCTCCATTTAGGGCTTGGTCTCCCTATATAGGGTCCAAGCCCTGCATAGGGCCACATTAGCACTTCTTGGGTGAGTGGTTATAGGCACGGGCCTCCACCATAGCAAAGAGTATTTCATGGATCCCCAACACTGCTCATTGATTGCTCTTGTTCCACCTTTTTGGATGAGGATGATGCACCTTGTTCACCATGCCCAACCGACTCCACACTTGCACCATACACTTGGCAGATGTCGCAGGGTCCAGATGAGGATGTGTCTCACTGTAGGAGACAAAGGGAGGGCTCGTGTCATCATCCTAGCCCTTATAGATGGTTTACATGCATTTTCGATCCAATTGGAGACCCATGATGATGTCCTTGTGCCCCCACACCCACTTGGGACCACAGTGATTTGCCTGGAGAACAAGGGGCCAACCCCTTGTCCACTTTGTTTGGAGTCCATTCTCTCACCATGGCGCACTTTGAACTTCGCTAGGCCTTCTCAGTGGCCCAATGATTCATTATATTGATCATTTTTTCCCTCTTGAAAGGCTTATTTTTATGTTATTGAGCTATCTTGGTGGGATTCTGACCAAGGGATGTCATTATTGCACATTATTTTATGATTTCTCTCATCAACACTTGGATTGGATTAGTATCTCTTGAGAGATTTTCGCACTTTTTGCTGGGATTACTTTTTGGAGCTTTCTTGATGCACTATGATGTTTCGATTTTCGCCATTGTCTTTGGAGCTTCTTTCTAATGCGAAATTGATGAATGGATGTATTCTCTCTCTCATGTAAGTCGAATTTCTGATGTTGTTCTTGTTATCTTACTTATCAAATACATGTATCTTGTTATAATTATTCTTGTATAGGTTAATGTAACAAAAAATTCTTCTGGGACATTGAATAAGTGATTAAATGCATGTGTTGATCTTTGAGGGATTGGGTGAGTGTTCCTAGAGGTAGCTCTTAGGTTGAAGACCTAGAAATTTTGTCTCTTTCGCAAATTTGAAGTATAAATCCCTATTGACCTTAGTTGCTACCCTTAGAGAGGCTAGCAAAGATCAATTAGGGCTCCTTAGCTCACAAAAATTCTCGATCTATGTGTATCTTGACTCCAATAAGCCCAAGCAATAAGGCACTGATCCTCGTATTCCTTCGGTGGTCAAATTCACCTCCCTTTTCTTCACTTTTCTAGATTCTACGCCTAACCCTAAAGGGTCAGCTAGGGCATCAAGAGAAATTCATTCTAGCCATTCAAATCCCTTGAATTTCGATACACTACTTTGCTGGGGTTATCTCTAGAGGTGCTCCAAATTTCAAGCAACTCCGACAGTGGAATCTTGAGATATAGCAAGCCCTAGCCCCAAGAACAATTCTTTCCCTAGGCTGAGTTTGGGTTAGTGTCATCATTGGGATCATTGCATTCAAACCTCAAAAGAAAATTAGTCCTTTCATCCTATTCCCTACCCTAATCAGGTCAAGCCCCTCATTGGGTGATCAACTCCTTACCCTTGACTTAATTTTGGATCCACTTGACTTTGTGTGGTCCCGTAACTTTTTAACTGCAATTCTGCAAGCATTACTTAGAAGCCTCTTGTCCATAATGTTAATTATAGATAACCATGGTATGTTCAATGCTTAGATCAATTTAATTCAATCTTTTTTATTAGCCCAATTCAATTTCAGATTAGCAATCACATAACCATTGAAAGTAATGCTGATAGAACACAAAATAAATCGATAGATGACAAGCCAAGACAAGAGACAATAATTTATATAATTCTTCTTATTCAGCACATAGAGAGAAAATGTCTTTTACAACAGTCAACAAGATGCCCTAACTAGCAAAGACTTTGTTGGTCAAACCATCCTTTCAACCTCCAATCAGGTTTAGTCAAACTTGGTCAAATTCGGCCTTCGTTCTATGTCACACACATCCCAAAAACAACCCACAAAACAGTCAATGCAAAAGTCAAAATTTTGCGGTCAAACCAGTCAACACCGTGATCAAGGTCTACTGTCAAGGTCAATGTTTGACGTCAATTTATGTGCCTCCAACCATGACCTCTCCAGGTTGAACTTCTTGCCTCAAAAACACAGTCAAACGATGAAGGTTGACCCAAAGTCAATGCTGTCCAGATTTGCCCTAAACCAGTCCGAAATTGCAGCTCCTGTTTTCACACGTGTGGAGGAGAGAGGAGCCTCCAAGGCTGTACGAACCATTTAGATGAGAGAGAGATGTGTGAGATGAATGAATGATGAAATGAGCGTCATGTCTCTCCTTTTTATATCTATGATTGTGGGTGTGTGACACATATTTTGGGGCTTGTGAGCCTACATTACAACTCTGGCTGACCTTGACAATTTGCACATGTGTGGAAAATAAATATAAAATACAAGTTCTGCTCATCCAAACAAGATGATCTTTAGATCAGTCTTGCACCTCTCCAAAAGAGGAATCCAACGAAAATATCATCTCCATCATATACTTAATGCAACAGGGAGTTTGGTCCTAGTTGCCAAATTTAACACTCCCTCTCAACTAGGGAGAACTCCATTTGTTCACCTGTACAATCCTGTCATCTAGTACCATCATGTACTCCATATATCATCATGCAATCTTATGTCATCCTGCTGTCTCTGTTTTTCTATAATATGAAGATATGATCGAGAGTGAGTCACAAGGACTTTGCTAGTCTCCATTGACCCGAAGTAAGTTTAGAGGTCAAAACCTCAACCAGACTCAAGAGTGAATGACATACTGACCCGAAGTCAGTTTAGAGGTAAGAACCTCAATCAGACTTGATCCCAAATCAAGTTGTTGGACACATCCCATCCTAGACACAGAGAGTACGACAATACCTGATGCGTCCATCAGTAATGCTATTGCGTTGTATCGTCATTTCCCAACTCATTGGCCCAATGGGAGGTACAACCTTGAGGTACACACATACCTTGTATGCTTTCCTTCGACACAACCCTGACATACACCTTCATGAACATTTTTGAAATCCGACATCCCTGTCACCACTTTCCTTGCTTCGGGAAGGGCTTTGTAATGAAGGTGTGCAACCTCTAGTGCCATAGCTCAGATTGAAGAGTTGTGTCACATTTCATGGCCCCCAATGAACTTACTCCAACCTAATAGAGTGTGTCAACCTTGAAACCAAGAGTGAACGCTTCTTTGAAATTCCTTTTCCAAATGCATACCTTTCCATCGATGAATGCCACCTTGAATCCTTTGTCTTCCATTGCTGAGATAGACACTAGATTTTTTTCAAGTCAGGTACATACAACACATCTTGCAAACGAAGGACCTTACCTTGATTTAGGTGAAGGGTCACAGTCCCTATCCCTTTCACGGGATAGGTGGCATTATCTCTAAGGATAATCTCCAAATTAGTATCCTTTTCAATCAAATCAGAGAGGGCTTCCTTATATCTAGTGAAGTGCCTTGAGGAACCACTATCAATCGACCAATTGTCAAGGGTGTCGGAAAGAGATGTAGTAGAGAGGGTAGATATAAGAATATATTCATTTTTCTTATCAACAACATTGGATTCATCGTACCTGGAATTTCTTGACCTCTTGAAAGGTTGACCATTTCCATTCCCATTTCGATCAGAGGGAGCCTTCCTTTTTCCTTTGAACCTGTTGTTCCTTTGATTCCCATTCCCCCTGAAGTTGTTGTTTCATCTCCGGGAGAGTCCCAATCAGGGCACTCTCTTGCATAGTGACCAAACTTGTTACAAGTGTAGCATCTTCCTTTTCTTCCTTTGGGACCTGCTCTTCTATGATTTTGATTTCTCGGACCAACATTGTTCCTCTTCTTTGCATGAGCGGTGAAGGCAGTAGGGTCACTTCCATTCCCATTAGAGGGATGGTCTCTCTCCATCATCCTTGTCTCCTCTTGAGTGCATCTCGTCAACAATTCATCAAAGTCAAGAATTATATTATTATTTAGAATAGTAGTATTGAATACATACCATGCTCGGGGAAGTCCTCCAAGAGCAATGAGAGTGAGCTCTCGGTCAGCTATGGCTTTCCCAATAGCTAAGAGATCAGTCTTGATTTCGGTGATCCTCATGAAATATGATTGGATGGATTCTCCTTGCCCATCTTGATCTCCTTCAGCTTGTTCTTCAAAAATAGAATTTGATTAGCATTGCTAGCCCTGAACATGCCAACCAACTTATCATACATCTCCTTAGATGTGCCCAAATCGGAGATTAAAGCAACCAAGTGCTTATGAATAGAATCCCTGATGATCTTCTTCGCCTTGACTTCCCCTTTCTTTTACTTTGTCTTTGTGGCACCCAGTGCATTTGATGGAGGCTCATTGATCTTTCCCTCCACATAATCCATGACATCTTGTTCTTCCAATGTCAGATCCAAGGAAATTTTCCAAGCATGATAATCAGACTTATCACTCAGCCTGTCATCAGATTTGAAGTATGATGAGGAAGCCATTTATCCTAGTCCTTGTCTTTTAAAGTTCGGTGATTGCTCTTCTCACTCTTGCTTGGGCTTTGTCTTCAACTTAGCTCTGATGCCATGTTAATTTTAGATAACCATGGTATGTTCTATGCTTAGAGCAGTTTACTTCAATCTTTCTTATTAGCCCAATTCAATTTCATTTAGCAATCACATAACCATTGAAATTAAATGTTGGTAGAACACAAAATAAATCGACAGAAGACAAGCCAAGACAAGAGGCAATAATTTATATAATTCTTCTTATTCAACAAAGAGAGAGAAAATGTCTTTTACAACAGTGAACAGGATGCCCTAGCCAACGAAGACTTTGCTGGTCAAACCAACCTTTCAACCTCCAATTAGGTTCAGTTAAACTTGGTCAAAATCAACCTTCCTTCAGTGTCACACACAATGCAAAAAAAACCCACAAAATAGTCAATGCAGAAGTCAAAATTCTGTGGTCAAACCAGTGAACGCTGTGGTCAAGGTTTGCAATTAAGGTCAATGTTTGACCTCGATTTCTGTGCCTCTAGCGCCGACCTCTCCAGATCAGACTTCCTACGTCAAAAACATAGTCAAATGATGAAGGTTGACCCAAAGTCAATGCTGATCAACGCTGTTCAGATTTTCCCTTGGGCCTAAATTGGTCTGAGATTGCAGCTTCTTGTTTTCACACGTGTGGAGGATAGAGAATACTCTGAGGCTGTACAAACCAATCAGATGAGAGAGAGATGTGTGAGATGAGTGAATGATGAAATGAACATCATGTCTCTCCTTTTTATATGCATGATTGTGGGTGTGTGACACATCTTTTGGGGCTTGTGAGCATACATTACAATTCTGGCCGACCTTGACAATTTGCCCATGTGTGGAAAATAAATTCAAAATACAAGTTCTTCTCATCCAAACAAGATGATCTTTAGATCAATCTTGCACCTCTCCGAAAGAGGAATCCAACAAAAATATCATCTCCATCATATGATGAATGCAACATGGAGTTTGGCCCTAGTTGCCAAATTTAACACATAAGGATCCTTAGGTCTAGGAAGCCCCTTGTTAAGGCACATCCTCCAAACATAGGCTCAAGAATCCTCTTAGCCTTTCTGAGAGAGCCCATCACCTTGCTTTTAAAGCAAGCAAACTATCTAATTGAGCCTCACTTTTGAATAGGCCTTAGTAATTCCCCTTATACCGAGGCTCCTCCCATCGGTGAAAGTCTGTAAAGCGCAAGGAGCCTTAGCTGGGCGATCGCTCCGTTGTTACCCCTTGACTTAGTAGTTTCTCTATAGGATCCCCTCCTTGGACCCTTGCTGGTTTGAGCGGTAACAACTATGAAACTGGCTTATTCTAGTTTTAAACCCTTAACCAGACCGATTTGGGTCCCAAACCGGTCAAAGCAGCTGGTTCCACTATATTCAATAACATTGCCATGTGCTCCTCTAGCTCCTCCACACCTACATGATCTCTCTTTACCCCAGGCACCCTCAAGTCAAGCACAAGACTCCATGCAAACCACCTAGTGTGCCAAAATATATAGCACTCAAACCCTCCTTGAGAATGCTGAACACTCCTCCAAAGGAAGTTGTCCTCCAAGAAAGCCACTTTCACTCTTCCATGTGTGCATCATGAAAAATGTCATGATGTTGTCTAGGTCTATCACTGTACAAACAATGGTCATGCATATGCCACACACCCCTCATCACATGAAGCACCGCCATGCATCATTGTAATCTTTTATCTTTTACCCTTTGTGGGTGACAAAGCCTCCAAAAGTAATCCCTCGATAATTCTTCCTATAAAACAATGAAACATCATGTCCTAGAGAACAAAGAACAAAGAAAACATGCCTAAAATTCTTATCTATTCTTTACTGACAGAAGTGATCTTGAGGGAGCCATTTTGAATTATGTTTGTCTGAATTGCTTGCAAAAGTAAACATTTATACTCGAAAAATTTCTGAAATTAATTGAAGAACATAGCATGTGAGCTTTTGATGTCACACACACACACATATATACATACATAGAGAGAGAGAGATTTGTTTACTCCTTTGAGAATTCTAACAGTGTTTTGTTCTATTTGACTAATCCGGTACAAGGCTGAAGTAAATGAATTACAATTATTATAATATAGGTTTTTGGTTTTATTTACAATCAGGCAATGTGCAGGTTCAACTGTGGTGCAGTGATCTGGTCATGGAAGAAGAGCGCACTCTTATAGGAAAATGGGATGTTCGCTCAGCACTTGCATCCTCTTCACATTTGTATGGACCAGAGAATATAGACATAAAGGGCAGTGCTCCTCGGCATGTTATGTTTAAGTTCCGAGATCCTGTGAGGTGTCGGATCATTTGGATGAAGCTTAGTCTTCGGAAACCTGGATCAAGCTCAGTTGGTTCAATAGAGAAGGGGTTTGATCTTTTATCTCTAGAAGGAAGGAGTTCCTTGCCACCAAGCAGGAGATCATCTTTTGGAGGTCAGCTTGCAGCTTCCCCATTTATCCATGCAAAACGGATTTTGGTGATAGGAAGGCATCTTCGAGATGATTTAGGATCAGATTCTTCATTTCAGCCCCCAGAAAAGATGAAGTTCAGGAGTTTAATGGAAAGAGGTTCTCAATATGGCCGATTCAAAGTATGTCTGTTATTAATCTAAGTGACACAAGTCCATTTCTATTGACTATATCTTTTACTTTCTAGAAACAAACTAAATTTTTATATTCTCCCTACTGTTCAGGTTCAAACTGATGCCGAAAGACTCCTGGATGGCGACCGAGTATTGGAACAATATGTACCTCCAATGGGTCCCCTTATAGCTGGTTTCCGATTAGATGCTTTATGTGCTGTTAAACCTATTACAAATCATTCACCTATTTCTCCAATGGGAAGCTTTATGGGAAGGACACTCAAAACAGTGGAAGCTGCACTAATAAATCCAGCAATTCTATATATTCAAGTCACCGTTCACCAGGTAAAGAGAATTAGTCGAGGAAATTCCTTCTCTTAACATAGATGATGCTTTTCCTCTACAAATGAAGCTGGTTAATGCAGTCCATTTTTTGTTATTTATTCTTTTCTCATTTAGAATACCTGTGCCATAAGATTTATAATAGGACATTCGAGTCCCCTTAAGGTGGGATGTGAAACCATTGTTATTTAAGTATAATCCTAAGTTCTCTTCAATCAGTATATTTACATCAAAATATATGATACACGAAGGAAACAAGGGCCTCTTTTAAAATAAATTCCAAAATTATATAAAATGTTTCATTATGTTAATGTTTTTCTAAGAGCCTCTCGGGAAATAGACTGTTTGATTTCATGACTCCATTGCTACATTATTGTTGTATCCTTTTAGGAAGAATTGAGTCCATTTGTACATTATTATTGTATCATGAATCCTTTCTTTTTTAACATGAGCAATTTTTCCCCTCCAAAAAAATAATTCTAATAAAATAGATGAATTGTTAGAGTGCTAACACCCTAACGATATGTTGTTAAAATTTTTAACATGGTTGTCCAAAATTACAAATCATTTGTAATGAGTGCGTTGTAAAGTTTGCAGTCCACCTCTTAATTGATGATAATGGTGATGATAATGGAAGTCAATCTGTTGGAAAATCTACACCCTTTTCCAGAATTTCACATCTGCATTTCTCCAATTGGAAGAGTGAATGTAGGTAAAAAAGGGGCATTCGTCTTGTCATTATTCCTTAATAAATTAAAAACATATTTAATCTCAAATATATTAATACTTATCTCCCGACTTCCATTGCTTGTTGTGCTGATGTACCGTCTCCATTATGTGTGATATTGCTTTGCACTCAAATTAGCTTTTGCTTCTGAACAGAATACAATTAGCTGGAAAGCTCTGTATTCTCCTGTCAACAATCTCACATTCTGTTCCCCCCTATATGCACCACATGTCCCTCTCAATCACATTCCAAAAATGAACTTCTAAAACTACCACAAAGTGAGAGACGTCACTGATTGCATGAAAGATAGCTGGCCTACATGTTGCAAAACATGTCAAGTCACCAACCATATATTTGAGCATGGATGTTGACTGAAAAATTGAGCACACCTATCAATGATGCAAAAATTGATTTTACCTCCATGAATGCCTCTTTTCTACATCTCTTTAGCACAATATATCTGTTACCCACCAAAATGGGTAACCCTATAGGAGAACTTTTCTCCCATTCTTCACATCCAGCCAGCCAGCCATGCAGCCCCTGACAACCACCACTTGCCGACGACGTGCCATTACATCTCTGCCACCTTCATCAGCCATATGCTTCTCACCCATCTGGCATAAGCAAATGGACGAAGGTGGGCTTCCGATCTAAAGGTACTTTATGCATTTTGCAATCGGGAGCTTATGCTTGTTTGTATTTGGGCATTTGATATGGATTATTGGGTGACTTTGAAGGAGGGGTTTTGACTGTGATATTGTTCTCTCACCTTAAATTGGGGGGGTTTATCTTCGATCCTAGTTCAATGTGGACCTCCCCTGATGGCCCAATGAGTATATGACGGGCACTACTTGGGAAGGCCTGATTGAGATAACATAGTTCCATCTATCCCTATTCCATACGTCCCACTTTCCATAATACATTACAAGCTCTTTTCTCACATTCATTCTTTGGATTCAACTGACCATTATTTCTCTAGGATTTGGAACCCATACATCCTCATACGTGGGTAGGGCCTGGAAACTTTGCCTTGGGAGGTTGATGCAGCTAAAAGAAAAAAGAAAGAGCATATCATGGACACAACAAAACAAAACAAAGAATATCAAAATGCAAAAGATGCTTAGGACATGGAAATTAGCAATGGGAAAAAGCCTAGAATCAGCTCTACCTCAATATTTATGGCCATCACCTTGTTCCTGATCACATGTTTCTCTATTACATCATGAAAATGAACCCTTGCATGTCACAACCCCGATGAGCAATGGAATGGCTCATCCTTAAGGGGTAATACAATTGTTGTACATCATTCACAGAAAGCTCTAACCCTTTGAGATATAAGCAGTAATACAAAGAAAAATTCAAGAAAAAGTAAAAGGCATACAAGAGGGGTGGAAAAGCAAAGGCCAGTTTGGTAACTCATGCATCCACGATTGCTCCCTCCTCACATCTATACACTCAGGATGTGGATCCCCATCATACTGGACACTTTGACCATGTTACTTGGCCATGAAGTCTTCTTCCCTTTGTACCATCATTATTATTCAGTAACACCTATCAATTGAAGGGTAGACTAAATAAATGTTACATCCCCTTGGGAGTTAGAAACACCTAATAGGGTTGTCTTTTAGCCACTCAAACTTAGGGAGGAAACAACATTGCGCGCTCAAGGCCTTGATTTTCGAAGATAATCCCTATTTGAAGTATTAAATAGCCTTTTATATTCAAGCTTGGTTCACTTAGATGCAATAATGATTATTGCCCCTAATGATTGGTTGCTTTCACTAGAATTTATGTTGTGATTGTCAGGTGGCTCAATGGCACATCTCTTAGGCGCCTTACCACACGTACCCAAGCCATTAGAGAAGTATATTTGCACCCATAGGGTGAGGCGTTGAGAGCCTTGGGTCTCTGAGCAATTATAGCACATCACATATGACCCTAGGCACTTATTGCACCTAGGATGCTTTTCCACTTTGCATTACATTTGATGATTCTTCAAGATGATACACCTGAACCTAGCATGCCCCCAGGATGGCCTTAGCACCATATGAGGGACGACAGGTAATTCAGGGCCCAGATGAGGACGATCTCACCTTTAGAGACTTGGGAGGGCTAGTAGCACCTGGAAAGTCCTCAATGTTGGAGTGAAGTTGAACACTTTTTCAGAGTCAAAGACTGTTGACGGTGCTGGACTCGCCAACATTCAAGGTTGTCTCCCCGATATGTTGTCCCACTTAGACCTCACACCGTTTGGGATAGGAGCCCCATTCAAAATATGACCCAGTTGCCCTTTTCTTAAAGATTTGCCTTGGCTCTAACTGTCAGCAAGAGAGGGGAATGCATATGTGCCTTCGAAAAACAAGCGAGTGTGCCTGGTGAGTGTTCAGTTGTAGGTGTGTCAAGGTTGTTCTACTATAGAGAGGGAGAAAAGTGAGCCCCTAAGAGAGAGGTAATAGTGCCACCCTAGTAGAGACACACGCAAACAAGAAGGAAGCCAACGGGAAGTGAGCAGAGGCTTGATTAATGATACCTCCCCCTTTGTTCCAACCACCTAGTGCCTTTGGCGCTGCAGAGACTGTGGCTCTGACGACTGCAAGGTCACTGTGTTAACCACTAAAAAGGGGTTGAATCCCTCAATCTAGATGAGAAAGGGTTGTCCTAGGAGTCTATCGACCAAGCTTATGGTTGGAGGTAAATTATTAGTGCAAACTAAGCCTAGAATGTTGATGCAATGGTTATGAGTGAGATTCTTAGTTTGAGATTGTCTTAATGTTTAAGTTCTTTAAGTTACGATGAATATTTAATGACAAGAATACTTATCAATAGATCATATGCAATCTTACAACCAAGAAAGTGCCTATTAACTATGTGCCAATTTTAACCAATCCATAGGATGCTAAAATAAGGATGATAAACAAACTCAATGATAACACGATTGCAATTCTTAACCCACAACCACAATTCAAGATTTAAAAGATTAAATGCCAATGTTCTTATGTCAACCAAAGATGCCAATGACTCAAGATAAACAATAGAATCACCAAAGCTTCTTAAGATTGTGAAGGAGCACAAGATTATGAGCTTAACCTAGAGCCATCATCAAATAACTTCTCAACAATGCTTCAGCCAAAATGCCAATTACTAACTTAGACATCAACAAGATTAGAAGATTTAGAGCTTAGATATTTGAGTGATTTTAGTGTTAAGTTAACAATCCTTCAAACTTAGCACAAGACAAGCAATTGCTAGAATTTAACAATATAAACCACTGTGAGCTAATTTAATCATAAAAGAACCACTTATGATGAGCATAGGACAACAGTGAGTATGTCAATTCAAAGCAAGGAATTAACAAACATATAAAATAGAAAATGGCCAATGAGTAGCCTAATGACTTGCCAATGTAAATTTATGAATTTCATTCCAGTTAGGATGCAATATTCAGATCTGAAATCACTTATTACAATTGTGAGAAAATTATGCAAATAATAGACTATTAGTGTAGTAACTTGCTAAAGTGTGCCCGAAAATTCCAGATTTGAAATTTTAGATTTTTAAGCCTTGCTGATGTAGTTTTTGTTCTTCGAAGTTGCTGGTGGGGCATTGTAACTGCTGGTGCAAAACAATGTCTAGCAGGGTTGACAAATTAAGGGGAAACAGTTCCTCAACAGACTTTCTAACCAAGAAGTTTGAGATCCGATTAGCGGAGTGATTGGAGAGAGCTGATTCGACAGAATTGGTGGAGCAATTCCGGGAAGGAAATCACTGGTCAGAGGGAGCATATTCTCTAGAGGGTTTCTATCGCCAAGAAATCCAGATCCAGTCCCTTGCTAAGAGCAACAACAGAAGAAGGGAGAAGAGAATCTGTTTCGACATTTTGAGCAGAGATGGCCTCGCATGGATTGAGGGATCAGGACAGGTTAGATGGTGCATCTAACTTCGTCATCTGGAAAGCCAGAATCCTATTAGTCCTTGACGAATATCATATCAAAGAACATGCCGAGAGGGTTGTAGCCATTTCGGTCGATGCTGATCCATTAAAGAAGTATTAGGAAAATCAAGCACAGGCCAAGCGCTTGATTATGGACGGAGTGAAGGATCATGTGGTTCCACATATTGCAGAGAAGAACACGACAAATGACATGTGGACAACGCTGATCAAGCTATATCAAGGCACCTCCGTCCAGAGGAAGATGTTTTTGGAGAATCAGTTGCGACTATTTCAGATGCACAAGGGAGAGGAAATTGACCCCTTCCTCATTAGATTGAAGGCAATTCGAGATCAACTGGTTGCTATGCGGGCAACTCCTGATGATGGTCTCATGGTGAGGACTGCCCTGAATGTAGTCACCGATGATTGGGAGACCTTTGTCCAAAGTATTTTGGGCAGAGCACAACTTCCAAATTGGGGGGACATGTGGGCAACTCTTCGTCAAGTGGAGATGAGGAGGATGTCCAAGATGGGCAGCAACATCGGAGGAGCCAAGATCAAGAAGGAGGAGGAGGAAGATGCGGCTCTCACATCTAAGGGACAATGTCAACAACAAGGAAAGAAGAAAAAGGACCTCTCAAAGGTCCGATGCTTCAAATGTGGCGAATTGGGACATTTCACCAACACTTGTCCTCAGAAGAAGAAGGGTAAGGAAGATTCAGATTCTAAGGATGTGGCAGCAAAGGGGGATGATGGCAGTGATGATGATGTGGGTATGAGTGCTCATGTGCCTCGAGAGAAGAGGTGGGGTGGACATAGATCTGTAGATTGAGCTATAGATGGCGTGGGGGTAGGATCCTTGAGGTGACCAAACTCTTGGATCACATATGAGCTACAGAAGCCCTTAATGACAGTGGCAGGATGACTGGAGTCAGTTGGTGCAGAGGATTGTGAAGGTACGATGGCAGTGAGGATGCTGAAGACTGGAGCAATGCAGTGTAGAGGCAACAACAACGTGGAAGCAACAACACAGAGGCTGATGGGACTTCAGTAGCACAGAGGGGCAGTGTAGAGCAACAACAACGTAGAGCTTCAAAGGGTCAGCGCAGTTCAACAGCAAAGGGTGCTTCAGTATCGAGATGCAGCCAGACTGACTTGTCTGTCAGGAGTTTGGGCGATGTTCTTCAGTTGCTTACTTCTCAACAACTGAGTTGCAGGGCAACAGTTAGCAGTGGCAGTGCTATGGGCAACATGATGCAGCATTTGAGAGGGAGTTGCAGTACAGATGCGATAGTGATTGTGGCAGAGTCATGGGAAACAATACAAAAGGAAGCAGCGCAGTGGATGAGGGGCAGCAGGCCGAGCATCAGCAGCGCAGGGATCGATGCCATGGATCAGAGTAACGCTTCTGAGTGAAGTGTTGGTAGAGTACATTCCTCGCTAAGAGGGAGAGTTGATTCTTTGGGTAGCATTGGATGTGCTCTAGCTTCGAAAATTTGTGGAGGGGCTAGAACATATGACATCTCCAAGACCCATAAATCGTTTGGAGAAATTCCACTCGGAGCCTAAGTTATTCAAATAATTAATTATTTTAATGGAGACCCTAAGTCTAGCTTAGGGAAATTAAATAATTGAAGGGAATTAATTTAAACACGTGGGTGAGAATGTTCTATGTGACGAGGATAAAGTCTTTTCTAATCTTAGCCGTCGATTAGAGATTAGATCATGATTGTTGATTGTTCAACAAAAAAAGTATTAAAGGAAGGCTTGGGGTCAGTTGGTGAATACACACATAGCGGCAACACTTGAGCTAAGTCGAAATTCTGGGGCATGAATTGAATCCGCACCTAAAAAATTAACGCATATGTGAGGTCTTTCGAATTGGAATGTATGCGTGAATTTGTTTGATGTGTGGATTCAATTTTGTTTTGGGTTAGCGTTAAATTTCAATTCAATTTCTAATTTGTTAGCGTTAGTTAGTCTTGCTTTTTTTTAGATTTTAGTTTTAATTCTTTTTAGTTTTAGATTTAATTTTAGGATTTTAATTAATGTTAGTGTTAGGAGTTTTAACTTTAGGTTTTAATTTGTTTTCGATTTTGATTTAATTTAGTTTAGCTTTGTTTTAGCATAGGTTTAGTTTAGCTTTAGTTTTGACTTGTTTAGTTTTAACTTATAGTTTTAGTTAGGTTTTGATTTTTAGCTTAGATTTTAAATTTAGTTTTGGTTTAGACTTTAGGTTAGTTTGTAAATTCGATTTGTATTTTAATTTGATATTTTAGTTTTAGTTTTTAATGTTTAGTGTTAGTTCTTTAGAGTTTTAGATTTGATTGTAGATTTTAGTTCGATTAGTTTTTGTTTTAATTTTTAAATTTTAATTCTTAGAGTAGCTTTAGATTTTAATTTAGCTTTAGTTTGTTTGGTTTTATCTTGTAGTTTTAGACTTAGGATTTCAAATTTTAAATTTTCGTTTTAGGATTTAAAAATTGAAAAAAAAAAATTCAAAAATTCAAAATTTTTTACATCTTATAGTCAAATGAGCTTAAATTTTTTATCTAAGATTTGACTGTGGAACATTTCTAAATTCTGGATTGGGTTAATAGAAGATCATAAATTCAGAAAATTTTTCAAGCATCTGGCATTTTAAAGATCGTTTCATGATAAGCTTTGCTTCAGTACTTTAATGAATGGTTGTGGTGCTTTCTATTAAATATCATTGAGATCATTTGTGTTTTCATAGCAGCAATTATACATCCATTACTTGGCTTTAATTGCATAACGAGATCTTTTAACTCCAAAAGGCACTGGTTTTAATATAATTGATTTGTGAAGTCTCGTTAATCTCATCAAGTACTTGGTTATTTGACTGTGTCTCCTGAGTTGGTTGACTTGCAACCAATTCGTTTTCCTCATTTCTGTTAGGGTCTACCTCCCTTAGCTTGCAAGGAGACAGCTTAGATAGAGAGATTGGGGATCAGGGTGACAGCCCCCGATCTGAGCCGTTGTCGCGGTGCCTAGATAATCTGTGCGACAACATTTTTTGGCGCTGTTGCTGGGGACCAATTTATTGGACTTTCGCTTTACGACATTCATCTCTTTATTCATCTTTCATCTCAGGTATTTGGGTTAGCTTCCTGTCCTAGTGGCGACTCCATTGGCGTCATCTTCCATAAGAATTTATACGAGAAGGCATCCAAGTAGCTTGATTAATCCTACTTTAGATCTTGAAAGGGTTTTTAGAGTTTGATTACACAAGCTCTCTTCTTGTACACTTCTTGATAATCTCGGCCAGGAAGCTTTCTCTGATATCCATTCTCTTTTTTGTGAGCCACCTAAAAACGATATCATGGAGTTATTTACCCCGTGTAATTTTGCTAATATTCAGGGTTATCCCCATGCTATCTCTCAAACTGGAATGGATAAATTACCTTCTTTTCAAGGAAATGATGCAGTTAGTGTCAAGTCTCATTTATTTGCTTTCGCTAATTGGTGGAATAGATTTGCAGTTGCAAATAACAATTTTGATGATGTAAAGATGAAAACTTTTGTTCTTACTTTTGGCCAGGATGTTGCTGAATAGTTTAATGAAAAGCCTGATAATTCATTTGATACTTTTGAATCAATTGTAGCTGCCTTTAAGGACAAGTATGGTGATAAAAGGGAAGATAGGCATTTGGTAAGAGAGATTAGTGCAATAAAAAGGAAAGAAAATGAAACGATTGAAGAATTTAACAGGAGATTTAATGGTATCCTTAGAGAAATATTTCAAACTCATAAACCTCCTGATGGATCTCTTTTGAATTTTTATATTGATGCTTTTAATTCTGAAACTTCATATGAGTTAAGGTGGGCTAAAACTACAAATTATAAGGCTTGTCAATCTTTAGCTGAAGAACTTGAAAAAGATAAAAGGGCATTTGGGAAGTCTAAAATTTCTGGTTTTGATAGGGCTGCAACTAAGTTAAAAGGACCTAAAGGTGTAAAGAACCTCTAGAAGATGATGATGATCCTATGAAAAGGTTAATGCAAAAGCTTGAAAGCATGGAGCTTAATCAAGCGAAATTAATCTCTGACCATGCTAAGGAAACAAGTACTTTACAGTCTAGGTTGGTCCAAATGGAAAGGGCTCAAACACAGAATTCCCAACCTAAGAATCATAATAATAATAATCGAGGAAATAATACTTGGTGAGAAAAAAGGTCAGTCGAGTGAGCAGAGACCTTCGAATCCTCTTGAATCTAGTAATTTGATTGATGAAGCTCTTCCTTATTGTAGAGCTTGTATTGCTCTTCATGAAGAGGTTACTTGTCCCATTGTTAAAAGAATCATAAATAATGGAATGTTTGGGGCAAGTAATCAGATAAATGTTGTTGGTAAGGAGTTCTCTTTGTCTATGCAAGATTGGATGAAAGTTAAGGAAAATAGTCAAGATGTTAGGCCTTTCACATCTTCGCATAGTATCAATAATTTTGATTATGAGAGTGATTTGATGATTGAATTATTTGGTGAAAAGCCTTCTCCTGATCGAGTTTTGGAAATTGCTAAGGACAAAGGATTAACTTATCAAAGAAGGGATAAAGAGCAAGGTCATAATCAAACTCCCCCTCGAATTTTTAATCCTAGTCCTGGTTTGGATATTGATTTGGGTGCATGGTTGAAAAATGCTAAGATCTTGGTGCCTTTTACTGACGCTATAAAGTTTCCTAATTAGAGAGCTAAAGTTTTATATGTTCTTGGAGCTTCACAATGTTAATGTTACTCAAAATGAAACTCCTGAAGTGTCTTATCAAGATGCCCCTATATATCTGCAAAAATGGAGTCGGATAACAAAGATCATTAGCCATTTTTTGTTACTTTGATGGTTAATGGTTATAAATTGAATAATTGTATACTAGATGCTGGTGCTTTAGCTTGTGTCACGACTAAGAGGGTCATGGAACAACTTAATTTAAGAGTTTCTAGACCATACTACAACATATGTACCATGGAATCTAAGAAAATTGAAGTTCATGGGTTGATCAAGGATTTACAAGTTCATTTATCGGTTTACCCTGATATCATGATTGTTATGGATATAGTTGTAGTTGATGTTCCAGATGCTTGGGGTATTATGCTATCAAGAAAGTGGGCTTCTGATCTAGGAGGAAGTATTCAGATGAATTGGTCTTATGCTATGATTCCTTCCCCTAGAGGTGAAGTGTTTGTGAAGCTTAATAGAGAACCTGAAATAAGATTCCATGTAGAAGATCCTAAAAGACCTCATAATGAAATAATTAAGGAACAACCTGACATGGGGAATTATGCTATGATGTCTAATTTCACGGTTCCCTTAGATGACAAGGTTGATGAGAAATTTGAGGACTTAAAGGATCAGGTTTGGTACATACATTTTGATGGCGCAGCATCTAGGTATGGTAATTGTTTTGAAATCTCCCCTTGATAGTGTTTTAAAGTTTGCCTATAGACTTGAGTTTGATGCAACCAATAATGTGGCTGAGTATGAAGCTTTGTTGTTGGGTTTTGAATTGGCAAAGGCTTTAAGAATTAATTTTCTTAGTATCAATGGAGATTCTGATCTGGTTATCATGCAAGTTAAGAATAAGTTCACATGTAAAAATTAGAGGTTAAGGAATTATCGAAATGTTGTGTGGGATGCTATGGAACACTTTGATGCCATTAACCTTGAAGCTGTTCCAAGAGAAAAGAATGCCTTAGCGGATGAGCTCGCTGTAGCCGCTTCTACTTTACAATTATCTGATGAATTAATTAAGGAAGAAATAAAAATGGAAATTATTTTCAGACCTTCAGTCCCGGATAATTCAGAACATTGGCAAGTTTTTGATGATGAAAATCAAGCTATTCGTTTTCTTAATAATTTGGATGAGTTTGAAGATTTTCAGATAACTTCCAAGGAGGATGGATCTGAAGATCATGATGATATTATAAATCCTACTCCTTGGAATATTGTTGCTTTAGAGCAACACTTTGATCGGCATGTTGCCACAAAGCTGAAAGAGGAGAATAGAAGGGATCCAGGTGAATTCATTGAAGTAAATCTTGGTACTTCTAAAGATCCTAAAATTGTTAAAATCGGTAAAGGTACTAGTGAAGAAGAAAGGAAAAAGCTAACAAATTTACTTCATGAGTACAGGGATGTTTTAGTATTTCATATGATGAGTTAAAAGGAATAGGGAAGATGTCATGCAACACACTATCCCTTTGAAAGATGAGAATGCTAAACCTTTTCATCAAAAGCTTAGGAAAATAAATCCTAAGTTAGCCCCTTTGGTTTAGAAAGAGCTTTCGAAAATGCTCACAGCTGGAATCATTGCTCAAACTAGACATTCAACATGGTGTTCCAACTTGGTGAATGTTAGGAAGAAGAATGGTACCATTAGACTTTGTGTTGATTTTAGAAACCTTAATCTAGCATGTAAAAAGGATAATTACCCTTTGCCCAACATGGAGACTATGTTGCAAAGACTAACGGGTTCAGGAATGATGTCATTGCTAGATGGTTTTTCTGGATACAATCAAGTTTGGGTTAAAAAAGAAGATCGTCATAAAACTACATTTACCACACCATGGGGTACTTTCGAATACATTAGGATGCCTTTTGGTTTGACTAATGCTGGGGCTACTTTTCAAAGGGCTATGGATTATGCTTTTAAAGGTTTAATTGGAAAAATTATTGAAATTTATCAGGATGATCTTACTGTTTTTTCTAAAGATGGTATTACTCACATTGGTCATCTTAGGCAGGTTTTTGATAGATGTAGAGAGTTTGGGATTTCCTTGAATCCGGCTAAATCTGTTTTTGGAGTAACTGAAGGGAAATTACTTGGTCACATCATCTCCAAAGATGGGATCAAGATTGATCTTGAAAGAGTTGAGGCAATCCAAAAGATTCCTCTACCTCATAATCTAAAATCCCTTCAGTCTTTTCTAGGAAAAACTAATTATCATAGAAGATTTATTCCAAATTACGCAGAAATAGCTAAGCCTATTCAAAGTCTTCTTAAAAAAGATGTAAAATTTTTATGGAAAGAAGATGGTAAAAAGGATTTTCAAGGGATTAAGGGTGCTATTGCTCAAGCTACTGTTTTGGCGAGTCCTGATTACTCAAAGGATTTTATGATTTTCTCTTTCGCTTCTGAAGATACTATCGCTGGTGTCTTGTTACAAAAGAATAAGGAAGGTCACGAACAACCTATTGCTTTCATGAGTAGAACGCTTCAAAATTCTGAATTAAGGTATACTACTATGGAAAAGCAAGCCTATGCTTTGGTTAAGTCTCTAAAGCATTTTAGGACTTATGTGGGTTATTCTAAAATTATTACTTTCGTCCTACATTCTGCAATTAAAGATATCTTAACTCAAACTGATTGCTTAGGGACTCGTGCTAGGTGGGTTACTAAAATACGAGAGTATGATCTAGAGATTAGACCCACTAAGTTAGTCAAAGGTCAAGGCTTGGCTGAAATGATGACCGAAGGTAATGCGAAAGCACTTGGTTTGATCTGTCTTAATGATGCATCTTCACCTGAGCTGCAAAGGTTAGTAGAACATGAATGGTATAAGGACATTATTTATTATTTGTTAAATCTTACATGTCCTGACCATTTAGTTGCTCATAGAAGAAGGGCTCTTAGATTAAAAGCCACTAAGTATTTCCTCATGAAGGATGGCCTTGGATGGAGAAATCCTGAGGGGATAATACTTAGGTGTGTTGATGAAGTTGAGTCTAAAAAGTTGATTTCTGAGTTTTATTCAGGATTTTGTGGTGGTCATTATGCTGCTAGAACTACCGCCCACAAAATTTTTAGAGTTGGTTATTTTTGGCTTTTGATTTTTTCAGATGTGCATAAATTTGTTAGAAGTTGCCAAGCCTGTTAACTTTTCACTGGGAAGCAGAAGCTAGCTGCCCTGCCCCTACAACCTATGGTTGTTGAGACGCCTTTTCAACATTGGGGTCTGGATTTCATCGGGAAATTCCATGAAAATTCTAGCAATGGCTACTCCTGGATCTTAATTGCGACTGATTATTTTACAAAATGGGTTGAAGCCATTCCTGCTAAGAATGCCAATGAAAAGGTCATTATGGACTTTATTGAAAATCAAATCATTACTAGATGTGGTGTCCCTTACAAGATCACTACTGATAATGCCACGACTTTTAGTTCTCTTGAATTTTCATCTTTTTGTTTTAAGCATGGCATTAATTTATCTCATTCATCTAATTACTATCCTCAGGGTAATGGCTTAGCTGTATCAAGTAATAAAAATCTTATAACCATTATCAAGAAGATAGTAGGAGATAATAAGCGATCTTGGGACAACAAAATCAAGTATGCTTTGTGGGCAGATAAAATTACTAAAAAGAAAGCTACTGGCAAAAGTCCTTTTGAATTAGTTTATGGCTTGGATGTAACTTTGCCTATTCACCTTAAATTGCCAACTTACCAACTCCTTCAAAAATTTTCCACTGATAAAGATGCTGTTCAAAATAGAATTGATCAGATTGTGGAGTTGGATGAAACTCTTAGGAAAGATTTAGATAATATGTGCAAGAATCAGTCTAACATTAAGAAAAGCTTTGATAAATCATCTAGATCTAGATCTTTGCAGGTTGGAGACATGGTATTACTTTGGGATAGAAAGAATGAAAAGCCTGGAAAACATAAGAAATTTGACAGTTTGTGGCTGGGACCCTATATTATCAGAGGCATTGCTGGACCAAACTCATTCCACTTGAGCACGTTGGAAGGCGAACCACTGCAGCTACCTGCGAACGACCAATTTCTCAAGTTGTTCTTCAAAGACGACATCTGATGCCATTTGGGCATCCTCTGTGTTGTATTTCTAACCCTATTCCTTGTTATTTCAGCATTTCATTTTGCAGTTAGAGTAGATTTACTTTTCATGTTAAGTAGAATAATGAATAAAAGAAGAGCTTCTATTTTTCATGTGCTTAATATTATATGATGATATTTGGATGGACACTACTTATGTAATTTTGTGTGTTGCTTGGATGTAGATTCTGGATTCTCACATTCCTTCAATGAAGCAACGTGTCCCCAAGTAGAGCCAGATGTTGACCACACTTTGTCAACGACCCCATAGCAGTACACACCCATTTTTTCAAATGGGACTTATCATGTTCGAGGTTCACGTCATCCAGATTTCATCGACAGACGACATTTTGTTATAAATGATGTAAACCCATTTTGCATGTTATGATGTAAATGATCTAAGTAAGACTGTTAATGTATGTAACAACCTAGGTAAGCGTAGTATGTTGTTGATGATTTCTATCCTAGGAGGTTTTTTGTCTCACTGATTTACTTGTGTTTTTCGACACAAATTATCGGCAGCGTTTTCCCCTCTAGCCTCACCCCAAAGCTAGGGTGGATTTTGTCATCAGCATGTTAAGTGAGTCCTAGTGTTTTCTATCGAGTCCTTGTAAAAGTAGTTTGGGAATAATCCTAGCTATTTGGTTAGATCATGTTTTGAGTCGCAGAATTGGGTATTTATTTGAGGGTCTATACGAATGGGTTTTCCCCCTTTATGTGTCTAAATGTATTTATCTTATGTAAAGAGGGTTGGAAAAATAATTAAATCCCCTCTCAATTAATTAATTAAATTTTCTAGTCAATTAATAAAATATCAAAAGCCAAAAATTTAATTAATTTTAGGTCCTATGTGAGGATAAAATTCGTCAAAGGCAAAATTCGTTGGTCCTTAAAAAATGGATTTTTAAAGGCCCCGGGTTTGGGAATTTGATAATTTTAAGAAATTTTGGACCCTTGGGCCTAGGTGGTTAAGTCAAAGTCAAAAATTTGAGGTAATTAACTCAAAAATAGTATTTTTGAGTTAATTAAAATGGATTTAAATCATAAATTCGTTTTTTCCTCAAATTTATAATTTCGACAGTTCAGATTAAAAGATGATCAAATCTTATCGACGGTCGAGATTATTTTGACGTGGATCAACCGAACTAGCCGTTGGAGATTTTGTTCTATAAATTAAGAGGTCTTTGCCAGTCTTGAGTCATCCGATCTTAGAATCGTGCACTTGTCTTGGAAGCTCTTGTGAATTTTCTTTGATGAATAAAGCATAAAGACTTTGGGGTTACAAAAAAAATAAAAATTCAAAAGATCTAAAAATTCTCTATAGTCAAATGAGAAATTTTTTTTTTTAAGATTTGACTGTGGAACATTTCTAATTTCTGGATTGAGTTATATTGGGACATCATAAATTCGAAAATATTTCAAGCATCTGCCATTTATATTTAATGGTCATCTCATGATTTATTGCTGTTGGCTTAAGTATCTTAATGAATGATTGTGGTACTTTTTACTGAATATTATTGTGGTCATTTTTATTTTTATAGCAACAGTTTCACATCCATTACTTGGCTTTTATTGCATAACGAGATATTTTGACTCCACAAAGCACTGGTTTTGAAGTTTTGAATCTAATTGGATCTATAAAATCTTGATAATTTTATCAAGTATTTGGTGTTTTAGCTGTCTCCTAGATTGGTTGGCTTGCAACCAATCCTTTTCCTTCATTTTCTGATTAGGGTCTACCTCTCTTAGCTTGCAAGGAGATAGCTTAGATAGAGAGATTGGGGATCAGGGTTACAACCCCCGATTTGAGCCATTGTCGCGGTGCCTAGACATTCTGTGCGACAACACCTTCCACGACTACTCTTTCCTTGGATGCCCTAATACATCCCCAAAAGAGTATCGAATGCAAGATGATTTACCCAATCCTCCATTCTGTCTTCCCAAGTGAAGACCAAAATGACGTGTCTATCTCTCCCTCTCAACGGGGGAGGACATATTCCACGAAGGAATGTATTCATTCCTATACAAGGAATGTACCTAAGCTCGTATTCGTCTTAGGAATTACCAAGTTTCTTGCAAGTAAGAAACTTATTACTAGGCTCCCTCTTATTCAGGGACTGCAACAGCAGTAATGAAAACACTCGGCTGCTCATGAAGAACTCCTTTCTTTGATGTCATAAATTTCTTTGTTGTTGAGGAGTGTTTATCTTTGGGATCTCTTCATAGGGCATAGATCATCAATCACTTTCATCCAAGAGTCATGTGTTCTATCAAAAGGTGATCCGTCAATCTTCTCATCTGGTCTAGCTTCATGCCATGCTGCTTTCCTTCGAACTTTACTTCTTCCAAGGATCTTTCAAGTTTCATCCTGCCATATGGTTATCAATTTGTGGAAGACATATGCTTCCCTTTTGGCAGCGCTGCATAAGCTCATCAAATATTAATTAATTATAAATATGAACTTTTAAATCAAAAGTTACCTTAGTGATGATCTTTCACCATGACATCTTCTTGTAGGCATCGACATCCTTCGTTTACAGATTGATACATCTCCTAAAGATATGCATTGTCAAGGGTCTCCATCTTTTCCAGACTTTTATCAGAGTCTACATATCTTCCGAGGAGATTTTCTAGTCAAGTCTTCTTGGCTTCCTTGGATGTTGACTGCTTTTGATCATGGTTTCACTTCTCACGATCTCTTCCTTTCTTTCTTCACACAATTTTATTTCATTCCCAGGAGCTTCAGTATGCAGTTCTTTGATTGTGTACAACCACCTCATATTCTATATGAGGACATATTATGTTGATTTCGTCTGGTGTGGATCATGCCTTTTGGCAACCTGTGCATCAGAGGAAATTCTATTTTTCCTTTGATCCTACTTCTAAAGATAGAAGTATAACTTGCAACCATATGACATGACTTCATAGCATCCAGTGTTAGCATATATATACATGTACCTCATCCTTTTTCTTTTGAGTCATCCTGCAACCGTTTTCCTTAGAATGAAAAGTTTTATTCTCTTGACCTGCTTCATCAATATGTCATAACATCCTAATCCCAGAACTCTGCAAGTTAGAATTCTCGATGAAACCTTTTTCATTCTTTCTAACTATTGAATCCAAAGAGGATTCCATTAGAAAATGTCAGCACATGTTTCCATATTGATTGTTGAATGATGACCCTTGATCTTGATGACTGCCTTCTATAAATGCTGTTATGAGTGAAGTTCCCAGGAGCCACTATTTCCATAGCATGGTTGTCCCATCAATGTGCTACAGACATCCTCCTATGGTGAGTGCTCCTTCTTTAATGCTTCCATCATGATGTCACTTCTAAAGTGATGCATCTATCTAATATACAATGCTTCCTAACGTACTATTTTACAACTGACAGATACCTCTTAAGGTGGAAGATGATCTCAATCATAATAGAGATCTTTCACTTCTTCTTTTTCAGGTTTCTTTGAATCGGGTTCTTCCATTTCTCCGGCAACATGGGCTTCTTCCTTTTTCCTCTTGTCCTTATTAGATTTGGGACGATCCTTCTTATAATACCCAAGTTCATTACATCGTAGCAATGTATCTTATTCGTGTTTCTCCTTTTCTTCCGAGGACCAAACTTACCGAATCTTCCCTTTCTTCTTGACATGGCAGCATAGGCTTGATTCTCTTCATTTGATCCTATATCAATTTCAGTTTTTAAACTCGTCTCTTCTATCTTACATAGAGACCATAGATCCTGGAATGGTGTTGCTTCTTTCTTCCCATAGATACTTGAAGTGAAGTTTCCCCATCCCTCCGGTAGAGCATTCAACACCACTGTGGTCATTTCTCTATCAGACATTACTTTTCCCAATTCCTGCAGTTGATCTCGCATTTCAGAAATCTTCATGAAATATGAAGTGATGCCTTCCTCTCTTGACAACTTCAACTTGTATAGTTCTTGTCTCAGAGATATTACTTCCCCTATAGTACTCACCGAAAACAGCTCCACTAATATGTCATATATTTCTTTTGAAGATTCTAGTTTTGATATATAGGGGATGAGAGAGTCCTTTATGGATTCTATAAGAATCCTCTAGGCTCTTATGTCTCCCTTCATGTATGAGCTTGAGTATCATCTTTTGAAGGTTTAGTTTCCGATCCTTTGGTGTAGTCCATGACTTCATTCTCAATAAGATTTAGATCTGTCCTTTTCTTCCATGCGAGAAAGTTTGAAACCCCAACCAGTTTGTTTCTTTCTTTGCAAAAAGTCATTTTGACAGATTCAGATGAAGTCATAAAGATACTTGAGTAGATGCTTTTCTTCTTCTACTGGCTCCGTCCTGATTGATGATGTAGATAGTAGAAGAAGATCCCTCTTAGATAGACTTCTCCATGAGTGGTGTAAAGCGGTAGATCACCTTGGATCCTTGATGATGATGGTGATCAAGGATGGCTTGACGATGGCTTCAACAAAATGATGATTTGATAAAGTCTCCAATAGTGTTGATTTGGCTTCAATACCAAATATCTTTTGAAGATAATGATCACCTTCTTGGTCTTGCTCTTCCTCTAGAAAGGACTTTGATGTATAAGTCCCTTTAGTCTTCTTGAGATGGTTTCACCAACTTCCTTGTAGATTACTTCTTAAAAGATGATCTTCCTTCTTAGATCTAGGGTTTGGCTCTTCACTGTAGATCCTTCTTTAATGTAGATCCTTTACTTTGCTTTGATGTCTTCTAGAAAAACTGATCCTTGTTGTCTTCTTTGAAGCTTGAACCTTGTGCTTTCTTGCTAAACTTCCCTTTCTTATCTTCAACACCTTAGCTCTGATACCATGTTGAGAAATTAGGGCTTTTATTAAAATTTCTCTTTCATGATAATTACTTGTGATTTCACTATGCTTCTTTACTTAGATCTTATCTTCGTTAGATTATTACGTTCTTCATCACGTCAATTATCAAATGCACAAGAGACAATGTTTAGGCTTTCTAGGTAGGGCCAAAACTTCTCCCTGTTGGAGAGGAAAACCCGATAATCATTCTTCTTATAGATCATCAATTGAATAGTACGAAGACCATGAAAAAGACCCTTGACACTAATATGCCTCCAAGACCCTTGTCACTTGCTCTTCTAGGCTCCTTATGTTGATCTTGCTTTTCCGCACCATGCTACACCAACACTAGGAAAGTGTGGTTTCTAGCCCTAAATTGTGATCTCCTTTCCTTGATTTGACCTTGACCTCTTGCTGTGATAGGATTTGTCCTCCATGAATATATCTCCTTTCATCGTGATGATCGTCTTACTTGCTGGATTCTTTACACCTTGACCTGGAGATTACTAACTGAAAATAGAGATCCGAGAGGACCTCTCTTCCTTCGCTAGACAAATCCCTCTCTTCGTTGTACTACCTTCACCAAACCGCAGACTTACCTTGGCATGGAAATCTCAGACTTGTCCAAATACTTGTCTTCGACAATGATATATAGGGACTGTCTTTCTTCCTCTAGGCCGACATGACCTTTTGCTAGGAAGCCAACTTGACAAGGAGCATTGCTTAACCATAATCTGAGCCAACTTCAAGGAGCATATAGAAAAGGTCTTGGAGCATACAAATACATCAATAATTGTCCTTTACAAGGGTAACAACACTTCATATACATGACTCTAAATTATACATTTATGATAAGATGACAAACCCTTAAAGACATCAAGAAGAAGTCTTTGACCTATAATAAAAACTCCTTGCTCATGAAATCCATGATGCAAGTATTACAAAATACATTTTATTATCTTTGTCTTCTTCATTACATGAATTTATAATTACAAGTGATTATGAAGACATAACCTAGTTACACTTTTCAACATTGGAGAGGGCAGATCCGGGCTTAGGAGCCCTAAAACTTGAAACCCCAGCTCTGAAAAAATTTATTTGCTTCAAATCTTCAGTTTGCTGCAAATTCTTCAATGGCTGGCCCTGCATAAAAATTTAGAGGCTAGATCTAACCCTCAAGGGCATAGATCTAGCTCTAATCCAACTCTTCTTGCTTGATGACACCTACACAAATGAATTCACAAATACACAAAGCCTCAATATATAGAAAAATATTAAAACCTCAAAACGCCTGTTAGAAAAATATTTTACTAAATATATTATACAAATTTATTTACAAATGTACAAATTTACAATGCTTTTGAAAGAAATTTTGAGAAATATTTTTTTAGAGATTTTTTGATAAATGGCTAACTGTACTTTGAAGAATAGATGCAAGCTACAACCTTAGTGAAGTTAGATAAACCATAAAAGTATTTGAAGTCCAAACAAGGTCAACCTACGCCCACAGTTTGTGAACTTGGAGCCCAAGGACTGGGGAACCTGCAAACACTATATATTTTCTTCAAGACTGTTTGTTAGACATATGGTGAACCAAATCACCTAAGATAGACCCATAATCTACCAAATAGAATGTTCATATCACCATCTAGTGAATAAACAAACTCTAAAAAATTGAAGTACAATATAGGAATGCCCATACCCAGCACATACCACAAATCAGTATATAATAAACACCATGAACTGCATCCCAAAATCTTTATTATGATTCAAAATACGTTCCCAGTGGGACAATAGAGTTACATCAACTATTCTACAGAGTTTTCTTAGCCAAACATCAAATGGCTTTTGAGACAAATGACTCCTAATTTAAAATAGATCCTCTAAGTGGAAAAATAACAACTAGTTGGCTTGATCCTTGTCAAAATAATCTTGGTCGTCGATAAATCCTTGATAATCTTTTAAGCCGTTGAAAATATTTATATTGAGGAATTTTTGATTTTCTCATTAAAACCATTTTTTAATATTTTATTAGCTCCAACAATAATTATTTTGAGCTAATTTCCCCCAAAACCTTGACTTTGACTAACCACCAAGGCCCAAGGGTCCATTTTTGCTTGAAATTTCCAATATTCCCTTGGTGGGGGACCTCCAAAAATTAATTTCTTTGCTACCCACGAATTTTTCCAGTTGGAGAATTAAATTTCTCTAGGAATCTAACTTTGACTCTAATTAACTATTTTTTTGGCTTAGGATTAATTTAATTTTGTCCAGAAAAATTAAATAATTGACACTTCAAGGGATTAAATATTTTTTCCACACTCTAATATTTTAGCTATGATGTCTAAGTATGAGTGACCATGCACTAAAAGATTTTTTACATAAGATTTTACATTTCAACCCTCAAAGGGGGAACACCTGTTCGGTATAGACCCTAAAATTACACGCCCAATTTTGCGACACAATATGATCTAGTAGACCAAGTGATTTGTAATGAAATAATTTATCCAATTAGCTTAAAGTATTCCCAAGTCACTTTTACATAAGACTCGACTAGAACACTATGACTCACCTAAGACTTTGACAAAGAATTCCACCCTAGCTTTGGGGTGAGGCTGGAGGGAAAAATTCTGCCGACCATTCGTGTTTAGAAGCACAAATAAATCAGTGAGACGAAAAACCTCCTAGGATGAAATTCTTGCCAAAATAATTGGCTTACCTAGGTTGTTACATACATATACGGTCTTACTAGCATCATTTACATTACAAATTTTGTAGAATGGGTTTACAATGACTCAAAGACTGATGATTGATGATCCTTTCAAAGGATCAGATCATCAATCATCAATCATCAGTCTTTGAGTCATTGTAAACATCATGATTGATGATCTGATCCTTTGAAATTATTTTGGCAAATCTACTTCCTTGGAACTTTGACAGAAGGTGTGCAAGAGGACCCAGTGGACAGATATGGACTTGGATGGGAAAAGAGATGAATGGGGCTAAAATGAGTGGAAGGGAGTGATGTATATGGTGTCAGGAAGTGGGACCACGCAACCAAAATTGGGATTTCCCCAGTGTTATCAGAACCGAACCAGTTCTGAAAAACCGGCCGGTCCAACCGGTTTGGAGGCAAAACCGGTTCGAACTGGCCCTCCGAACCGGAAATGACCGGTTCGGTACCAAACCGGCTAGTTCTGTCACCGGACCGCCTGGTTCCGTACTTGTTCGGTTCGGACCGGTTCACAAGGCTGGGCACTAAAAAAATAATTTTTTTTTTTCTTTTTTTTTTAATTTTTTAATTTTTTTTTTTAAATTATTATTTTTACTAGTTACTAATTCTACCCTAGACCCCCCCTAAAGCTACTTAAACACCCCCACCCCCTCTATTTCACTCACGCTATTCATTCGAGTCTCTTGCAATTCTTGAGCTGAGTTCAATGAGGAGAATTCAGAGAGTTTTTTGTAGGGTTGTTCTAAGGGAGTTTTTTTTGCAGATTTTAAGCGTTGATTTGAGTCTTGCAGAGTTGTTGGGTTGGCAGATTTTTGAGATACTTCAAAGATTTTTTTTTCCCAAAGATCTTTGGGTTTTCTTCAATGGTTTTTGCAATTGGTGGAATTTTTTTATTTTTATTTTGTTGGGGTTGCTACATAGTTGATTTCAAAAGATTTTGGAGCTGATTTTCTCCAAAATTTCAGAGGGTAATCAAGGGCCATGGGAATCAAGCCATAATCCCATTGCAGACTTGGATGCTACTCATTCTTCAGATGAGGATAAGGAGGACGATCAGGATGATGATTGACGATTGATGATTTGATCATTGATTTGTTGTAGCTGTAGCTTGTAGTATAATAATATGATCTATGATGTTATTTTGGACTATAAAGGCCTTTTAGAGCCTGCTTCTTGATGTTTGTAACATTTTAAGTTCAATAATGTTTTGCACTAAGTGCTATTTTGGTTGTATGCACTATTACTTGCTATATAAATGAGAACTTTTGCATATTTGTGTATAAATGGTTTGGATTCATATGGATGCACATGAATATATTTGTTTTTTCTTTAAAATATGAATATTTTATGTGTTTTTGGTAAATCGATTTTTTTTTTCGGTTTTTTTCCAGTTCCGGTCCGGTTCCGATCGGTTTCCGGTCCACAAGGTTTTCCGGTTCGATGACCGGTTCGGTTCCGATAACATTGGATTTCCCATGTAGTGCTAACCCTAAAGCTAATGGCCAGTAAAGGAGATCCCACAACACTAGGGTACAAGGCTAACCACGAAAATCATGTAGTGGAGACAAGAGTACAAACCTAGCCCACTCTTTTCACTAAATCCCCCTACCAATCCATGCCCAAAAGTGCCCATGACAAGTAAGGAAATTTACTCAACTATACCAATAAAAATACATACCTTTAGTTCGGGAGGCCTACCTTGAAACATACAATCATAACAAGTGGGCGGACCACATGGCTAGCTCAGGTGGTGGAGATAATGACAGATAGAGCTATGTGGTGGTTGCAAGGTGTTGTTGGCTGCTGGCTGAGGACCATCTAGGAGAAAAAATTTCTCCTATATACACTACCCGTAGGTGGTGGGTAACAAGTACATCTGTTGGAAATATTCTCTGACATCATATTATCTTTTTTTTTTCAAATTATGTTTACTACCAAGTAGATATGATGTTGTTGACCTGTATCTTTGCCTTCATAACTTTTACATGGCTCAAACAACTGGTACATGCACTGTTCTCCTCCACTTACAAGAATTATACTAACAAAAGAACAATGAAATCTCAATGAATGGTGGCAAATTATTTCGGCAAAAACATAAAATCTCAGCTCAATTATTTTGGCAAAAACACAAAATCCACTTTTTTTGCTTCACTTATTGAATGAAAGCATCACCAAATTTTCTTTTTTCTTGTCTCCTCCATGAAATGCGAAAAATATAGCTTTTCCTTTAGCTTTACTCAGTAAGATATTTAGTAAAAGCTCCTATTTTCTCATTAAAACAACTCTTCCACGTGATAAATAATTAAATGAAAATTTAATAATTTAAGCATTTCACAATGTATGACTTTGAAGTCATAATCTTTGAAAATTTACCCAGAGATATGATTCAAATCCATGCCAAATATCGGTTTAAGATAGAATCCAATGACAAAGATGCTACTCAACTCCTCACTTTTCTATATAAATGAAGCTCAGGCTACCCCTCAGTTGCTAGTTAGGAACCACGAACAACATGTTGGAAATATTGAGAGGGGTGTGAATCGGTATTTCATTTCAGTTAGTTAATTTTTAATCTTCGGAGCATTAATTAGCATTAGCATCAGATCAAAACATAAATCAACACCACCATTCAACAATACGCAATATCAAAGATAGTGGACATGGGATTTTTAGATGGAAACCTTTCCGAGAGAAAACCACCGACCACTTCTTAATATAGATCTTTAAATATTACATCAATAGGCAGCGCTAAGATCCAATATTTATCAGCTCTGAGTTAAAATATGCTCCAACACCCTGATTTACCAACTCCAACTGGAAGGATGCTCTAATGCTCTGGTTTACCAGCTCCAACTGGAAGGATGCTCCAATATCCTGGTTTGCCAACTCCAACTGAAAGGACGCTCCAACACCCTGGTTTTAGCAGCTCCAACTAAAAGGATGTTCCAACATCTTGCACAAGCTCCTACCTTCTGCCCTGAAGTGTTCTCAGGCTCCAACCTAAAGGAGATTCTAATCTCTGCCTTGCACCACCCTACCACCTTGCTCAGCAAGCCACCACTTGCCCTGAAGGCTCTGACTTTCAATTCACCATAGTGGACCATGTTTCACAATTTTCAGACTAGATCCACCTCTACTTAAACAACACCAAACTACAATGCAATATCTATTCAACAGTCAAATATGCTTCAATACCAATGATATCCAAAAATCAAGAGAATTTGGTTTCCAAGCTGAAATAAAAAGTAGTAAACCTCTGCTCATGAATAGCATTAAGTTCAAATAACATCAACAACTCTGCTCAAACACCATATGTAACTGATAAACCCTCAACATTTGGATACAAACATCATTGTCAAATCTAGGCTCATAAATAGTCATACAAATACTAGCATCAAATGATACAATAAAAGTTCATAATAGAAGATACTTCTTATTGCTTATCAGTGCATCAAATCATAACATGCAAGCTCAAGGGTCAGCCACTAGCTCTGAGCCTCACACTGTTGCATGTCAGCTGATCTATGTTCCAATTATACATTGATGACCCAAATTGTGTCAACTGCCTGTCTACAGAATTGCCCCTTATATACATCCAACTCTTACTTCAATAAAAATATATCTGAATCATTTTCAATCCAAGCTTGATACCTCAAGGCTTTTGATGAATTCTTCATATTAGCCCCATTGCTACCCAACAACTCTATCCTATACCTTGTCAAGCATTGTTGGTGAAGATATGCCACTGACTACCATGTACTTTGAGAAGCTGAAGCAACAAAACTATAGCTTGTTGACTTTAAATGTAAAATACACAAAAGGTATATATATATATATATATATATATATATGATGATCATTGTTACAATGAGGCACTCGTATGTATACTCTAGACAGTGTTCTTTCATGATTGGGCTTAATGACTATTTAAAAAAATCTTTAATTATTTATTATTTATATTTATTTATACTCATTTATTTATATAATTTATATTCGTAACATTGCCCCTTCCTTCAAAATGTTGTCCTCAAAGCTATATTGTTGTCAATTTTCTTCATCTTGCGTTTGTCATCTCGACATATGTAACTCGACATCACTGATACCTTAGCTTGTATAATTTGTTGGTAACACTGTTTTGAACCCAGGGTTATCTGTTTCCTTTTTTTTTTCTTTTTTTTCTTTTTTTTAAACAATAATTATTTATTTAATTAATTAAATATATATGACCTAAGTCACGGGGATACAGGGATACGGGGATTCGAGGAGTCGGATTCGCCTGGGATACGATATGTTATATATTATTTTATTAAAAAATATATATATTTAAAAAAATTATATATATTAATATATCAAAAATTAGATGTTTTTTAGACAAATTCATAAAAAATTCATTGATTCAAACATAGATTTAAGATCTATCATCTTAGATACTCATACATGATCATTGATACATTGATACTTCATATGATTGTCAAATTTACTCAGAAAGACAAGATTGAAGATAGTAAGACTAAGATACTATAGTTTTCTCATTAAGTCATCAGAATCAAAATGTGTTACATAAGTACACTGCCAATGGCAAATAGAAATAGAAAACAAAATACAAAAAAAACTACAGTCTATAAGACTACAAGCCTGAAGCCTCAATGAGTGTGTTACATAAATACACTGCCAATGGCAAATAGAAATAGAAAACAAAATACAAAAAAAACTACAGTCTACAAGACTACAAGCCTGAAGCCTCAATGAGTCAGAGACTCAGAGTCAATGAGTCATCAATCCTCATCATCATAATCAACATCACTGTCCTCATCCCGATCATCATGCTCACCACTGCTCTCCTCTGGCTCTGATGCATCCTCCTCCTCTGCCATCTCTGCATCTGCTGGTGTGGAGGATGACACCTCTACTCCATCATCAAATGTGACAGGCTCTAGCACTGGTGCATTGAGATCCAAGTTGGCCAATGCCAACTCAACACTGTTGTCCAGACCCATATCATCAGGAAAGACATCCCACATCTTTGTTTTTCCCTTCAACCAATCCTCCCTCTGCCTGTAGATGAGACGAAGGTTGGTGTGCACATACACCATTGTCTCTGCCCTGGACTGCTCAAGCCTGCTCTTCTTCACACTATACAAATTCCCATATGTGCTCCAATTCCTCTCGCAGCAAGAGGATGAAGTCACCTGAGAGAGGAGCCTCATGGCTAACTGCTGTAGAGGAGGGCTTGTTGCCCCATGAGTTGCCCACCAAGAATAGGGCTTCTTAGCCCCCTTGTCTCGAATCACATCATAGCTTGCAAATCGCCCAGTGCCAGTGGAAAACTTTGCAAAGGCATCCTCCACCTCATCAAGGGATGCCCTCTCCTGAAAAATCCTCCTCAATGCATCTTTCCTCCCCTGTGAGATTTCACCATCCATGTGAGGAGGGAATCTGCGGGAAGGTCCACCATTCAACCACTCATGGTTGTAGTATTTTGGGTTCAAGGAGTGAGCCAAACAATGTAAAGGTGTGCAATTCTTGTCCCATCTGCTGACAAGAATATCTTGTATGACGGTGAAGAAGGCCTCAGGTGATGTCTCATACTCTGGGCACTGACTCTGTAAAACAATGGTCCTCACAAACTCAATCATGGAATCCCATCCCTCATAAACCTCTCCTAGAATGGGTTGGTCTGTATCTGCAAATCGGAGCAAGGAAATGATAGGCTCCATGATCTGAATAACTAGATCTACCTTCTCCCACCATATATCATCCAACACAGTGTCCTTCACCTTCTTTGAGGCTGCTTGATCCGTCTTTCTCCAAAAAGACCAAAACTCTGAAATAACCATGGACCCAAGAGCGGTCTTGACCTCCCTCAACCTCTTCAACATGATGAATGAAGAGGCAAACCGTGTATCTGCAATCTTCAACAATGATAGATTGCTGTACTCCTTGTAGATAGTGAAGGCATTTGTATGGTTTTGTACAAAGTTGCGGATATGCTGTGCATCCTCAATAATGGCTCCAATCCAAAGCACATCAGAAGAAATAGATTTTAGTGCCAAGTTCAATGAATGGACAATGCAAGGTGTCCAAAATATTTGTGGATATTTTGCTTCCACAATCATGCCAGCAGCCTTGCAAACAGGTGCATTATCTGTAATGATTTGCACATAAGAATCGACACCTACATCTTCAATAATTTTAATAAATAACTCACCCATATATTGTGCATCCTTGTACTGTCCAAGTGCATCCACTGATTTCAAGAAAACTGGACCATTCAAGGATGACACCATGAAGTTGATGAGCGTGTGGCGTGCTGGATCTGTCCATCCATCAGAAACAATGCTAACCCCAGATGTTGGCCATGTTGATTTAATAGGCTCAAGCATTTTGTCCACCTCTTTCTTTGCCTTTGTCAACAATGTGGTTCTGAGCTTCTCTGACCCAGGAGGCGCATACCCTGATGGAGCCCCATGACTAAGAGCTCGACACATCTCAATAAATAGAGGTGATCGTGCAACATTAAAGGATATGAAGTTCTGATAGAAAAAAAATGCAATGGTGAAATCAAGCTCTTCCCTCTTCTCTTTTTGAAAAATCTTGTCCATTGGACCAACTGCAGTTGCCTTTCTCTTTGTTGATTCTCCCCTACTAAAAGTCTCAAAAGGGAACTTGTTGCTGCTTTTCCTTAAGAATGGAAGGGGGTCATCATTCTTGTTTTTTTTTAATTTTGATGCCACATTTGCCTCACCAATATATTGCTCTTTCTCCAATTCCTTCCTCTGTGCCGATTCAATTGTTGTACAACATTTAATGCCACAACCTGGAATACCCAACAAATGAGCTTTCACACGAAAATATGTGCAAGTGAAATGGCCATTGCAAAAATTGCATTTCCATGAACAATTTCCTCCTCCTCCCTTTTTTCCTGCCCCTCCCTCTCTTGTCACATATTTCCACAATGGGTATTTGGGGTCAAAAATTTGTTTTCCCTGCACATTTGAAGCTGTTGTTGCAGCCCCACTTCCAATGGATGGAATACTTGCAGACCCTGATGAAACAGGGACAGGAGGGGCATCTCCAATGGGGACATTCTTCCCCTTTCTTTGGCCCTGTCTTGTTGCCTTTGATTGAGCCATGAATACTATAAAAAATAAACAAAAATAACCAAATATATAAAACATATGCACATGCAAACACTAACAGCAAACTAAATGCAAAATATAGAGGGACAGTGCACTTACCGGATGCTCGAATCTCTTCGAAAGAACTCCCTTTCTCCTTGCTCACACTTGCTCCTTGCTCACTTGAGAAAATGAAATCAGTGAGAAAAAAGAACAACAAGCGCACTTTTATAAAAAAAAATTCGGACTTTTTGAGGGGACGTGTCCGGCCGTACTCGATTCACGGGGTACGACCATATCCGTATAGGGTACGGTCGGGATATGCCGTACCCTGTATGAATACAGCCGTACTTGGTGAATCGGGTACAAATCCGGCCAAATCATATCTGATTCGCCGAATTCGGGATTCGGTCACCCTGGGGGACGAATCCGGTTTCTTAGTATATGACTATATTATATAATATAGTATATATTTAACTAAATGTAGGTCAAAAAAGAAACATGATTAATCACCAATTCAAAGACACGACACTTAATCCACTCGGCAGGACCACACTTTAGCGCTGCAATTGTTCGCAGGTTGTCAGGACCGAGGATTTGTCGTGGGTCGACGGGGAGCCGAAGACAGCAGGAGACCAGTGGTTGACACGACTTGACAGTGTAGCGAGAGAATAATGGGAGACAACGGGAGACCAGTGGTTGACGTAGCTCGACGGTGGAGCGGGGCACCCCGAATTCAGAACAAGAGCCTCAAATAATGCCCTCAATTGATATGCAAGATCATAAACCCTTCTCAACACCTCCAATAATGATCGCACACCTTCATTCCTCCGTTGTGCCAAGGCTGAAGATTCCTTTGAATTTGACAGCTGTGTTGCCAATGTAGTTTTGATATGCAAAGGGTTTAACCCATGACAACTGTTAAGAAATCCACATCGTTGATCGTGGTGACCACGTCACCGTTTTCATCTTTGCGAGTGTGAACTATCGCTTTCATTGAGTTTATTTCTTCAGACTCAAGTTCGTTAAACGAATTTCCAAGAACCCACGTTGCCTCTAGCAGTGAGATAAAATGATCCGCTATGACTTGCAGGGAGTTGGTATTTGAAGGTTGCGTCTAATCAGAGAGACTCAGCGGTGGAAGTTCGCTCTTTGTCAAGTGATATCTCAACAAATTTGTGAGCTTATCCCTGTTCTGGCTGTCCTCATGTATTCCCAATTTTAAGTTTTTTGAAAACGCTTCACAGAACTTGGCATAGTCTAGTACTAGTTGAGATCTAGTCTGCCCTCGCGTGCCACTAGATGATTCTGCGAGACGGAGTGCCATCACATATAGATCATATGTACGATATGAAGTAGCTGGCACACTGTTGAAAGTTCTCCTTGCAAGGGATTGACACTATGGTATGGCATGCAAGCACCATTGTTATTAGAATAAAGTTTATAAGGAGATAAAGATACAGGCCTAGTTGAAGGATTCCATGATATCTGTGCATAATCAGTAGAATGGATAGGCAATCTTGGTGGTTGTTGCTTATCAAAAGTGTAAATATCTTCTGTAGGTCCCATCTCAGAGCTAGGAGACCATCCTGCGACCCTTACAACTAAAGTCTTGTCTTCCAACCTGTAGCCATTCATATGTGCAATAGCTTGGGCAACGCAATTGATACTATAAAATTTTACAAAACCATAACCTTTGCTTGAACTTTTCACATCATCCTTCTTGATTTTGGCTTCAACTATTCTACCAAACGGAGAGAATAGATTAATCAATTGTTCCTCTTCCATGGTAGGAGGCAGATATCCCACATACACATTTGAGTGATCAATTTCTTTACCATGATTATGTTCAAAACTGGGTCCTAAACCCAAATGGAAAAAGGAAGGACCGTCAAAACTAGATTCCGAACCCACGTGTGAAAAGTTGGGGTTGTATCCATGCAAACGAGAACCTTGTACATAAGAGGTCCCAAATTCATGACCCTTGCTTATGTCTGGTCCTATTCCAACACTTCCATTTTCTACACGTTTCAAACCTCCAACTAACCATGACAGATAATTGTCTCTAAAGCCCAGTGGTTGAAAGGACTGAATTGGACCCTCAGACCCCCTCTTTTTTGTCGATGCCCCCATTACCTTAGGTCCTATCTGAGCATTTCCATTTTGTTGGTGATTTCATGTTGTTGAGATCATCTTCATCTTCATGCGGATCTTCTTCATTATGTTCAAGTTTATCTTCTCCATTATTAAATGTAATGTTTTGTGCATTATTCTCATCATTTTGAACATGGTTTTCTTCCTCCTCTTTCCTATAATCCACTTTTTTTTTTCAAATATGTCATCTTCATAATTATCTTCAAAAATATCTTCTTCTTTTTCTTCTTCCACATTTTCCTCTTTATAATCATCAATGTCTTCTTCAGCATCTTCCTCATTGTTATGATATTGTTCATCTTCTTGTTTCTCAAGATAGTCCTCATCCACATGATCTTCATCTGGATCATCATCTTGATCTACATAATCCTCATCTACATCATCTTCATTTGGATCATCATCTTGATCTTTATCATCCTCATCCACATCAAGATCAACTTCATTTGGATCCTCATCTTGATCGATATCATTTTCATATTCATCATTATCTATTACATCTTCATTTTCATTATCATCATTCTGATCAAAATCGTCTTCTCCTGCTTCACTTTGTTTCATTTCTTCACCATCACTATCATATTCCTTATTATGGATTTCTGCATAACTTTTCTTTAGACACGCTGTAACTTCTGCACATGATTTTTCTAATTGCTGAAATGCTTCTTGAATTTTACCAAACTGCTCAATGATTCCAGGACGTAAACATAATGGCATATTGTGTAGCAGATAATGTCCAAAGGCTCGGATGGCTCTAATACCATTGAAGCAAAAAAACTGTAGCTTGTTGACATTAAATGTAAAATACACAAAGGGTATGTGTAATAATAATATATGTATATATATATATGAGGCCTTGCTTATATACCTAGGGAGGTGTCCTTTCATGATTGGGCATGTCTTTTAGACATGCCTTTTCACTTAACTAATGGCTATTTAAGATAATCATTATTTTGATTATTTATTATTTATATTTATTTATACTCATTTATTTTATATAATCTATATTCGTAACAGAAGTTAACACTGATGCTTTTATCCATTGCTGACATGCCTTTTCACTTAACTAATGGCTATTTAAGATAATCATTATTTTGATTATTTATTATTTATATTTATTTATACTCATTTATTTTATATAATCTATATTCGTAACAGAAGTTAACACTGATGCTTTTATCCATTGCTGTAGATGGGACCCCTTGACAGTGATGAGGTTGTTATGTTCTTAAATGGGTCTGAAACAGATCACTGTTCATAGGGTAACTATAGCCCAAGTATTAAAATAATCTTGACCTTGAAAAGAAAAGAGAGATGTCCATAGAAACTAGAGCAAGAGTGACTTCATATATGCAACTTTGATTACCCTCATTCCAAGTGAAAGTGCCACAGAGACATAGATCAAACGCTAGAAGAGTTTTACCCACAGAGATGTGCCACAAATTACCCTAATGAAATCAGCTTCAGATTTAACTCAGATTAAACCGGAGTAAAAGGGCTTAAACTTCCTCTTGTCAGATTTTTATTAAAGTGACATTTTGCCTCATAATCAGGCCTCAGAGATGATTAGTATCAGTGAAAAGGCAGTCCAGGCATATTCCTCAATTATACGAGTATTAACTGCAAAAGCAAAATAACCCGTGAAAGATACTATAGAGCAGATTCAGATTTTACCTCTGAATAGGTTCAAGCCTACCTTCTTTACATCTTCAGAAGTCACTGCAAAAGCCTCAGATTATAAATCAAAATTGTAACCACCTCTTCAGCCACAGAACTCGAATTGTGCACTGATATATCTCAGCAAAGACCAACAAATGATACCACAGAGCTAAGATGAAAAGCAGTTTGTAGACACTTAGATCAACCACAGAAATGATTTGTTTTAGCTTCTTTAATGACTCGGCCTTATGGTTTTAAAATGATTTGTTTTAGCTTCTTTAATGACTCGGCCTTATGGTTTTAAATTTTACAGCAAGCTGTTCTGAATTGATCCCAAAAATACCTTTGAGCTGAGCCAAAAGGGGAGTCTGAATTAGGCTTGAAACACATAGCACAGTGCCATAAAAATTTGCTTCGATCTGACCTTAGAAATGTTCAGATTAGGCCTCTGAAAAGGGGTCAACGAAGTCTCCTTGATTTGCACAGACTAGCCATTAGATCAGTCTTCACGCAGCGATGGTTCCTACTGAAAAGGTCCACGAAAAATCTCTACAAATCACAGCAAAAATTGTCCAGAATGTTGCCTCCGAGTTTTTGAGAAATCTAGAGCAGCTAGATTAGGGTGATTTCTCTTACTTTGATAACTGTTTGTGATGTTCGTTTACTTAACTTGATGTACTTGTAATTAGCTTCTTCTTTCAATTGATTATTATTGTGTTCTTATCATCAAACAGCTACCAAACTATGAAGATCAATGAGGCAAGAGGACACAAAATATAGGCTGCAAGCCAGGGCCAAAACCTCTGAAGCTTTTATTTTAAAACAACTGGATTTTCAGATGAAATGTATATATATATATATATAAAATAATTGAATGATGATTACAAAATGAGAGGTGCCCTGGCTTAAATACAGCCTTGGGGTGTCTCTTGGTGAATGGGCATGATATTTGATCATGCTTTTGCCTAATACAACCTAATATAATTACAGTTTGTTATAATCAATTTAAATATAACATTGCCTTCTTCGCAAAAGATGCTTTGTCCTCAAAGCATACGTAACGACGGATGTTGTTGACGAAATGCTTCGGTCTCCCAAGAATCTTCTTCTTCAGGTAAGTCTTTCCACTTGATTAGGTACTCGATTACACGAGATCAGAGCTTCTTTTCTCTGGTGGATATGATACCTTCTGGCTCTAAAATGACTCTTCCTTCATCATCTAAGAATGGAAGTGTTGTTTGTGCTGACTGATGGTCACCTAGTGCCTTTTTAAGGCAGGATACATGAAAGACATTGTGCAAATGACTTTTATCCGGAAGGCTTAAACTATATGCAACTTGGCTGATCTTTTTGTTGATTTAATATGGTCCATAGAACTTTGGTGCAATTTATTTTTTCCTTTTTGTTTCAAGGACAATTGTTTGTATCGTTGAAGTTTGACAAATACCCATTCTCCAACTTCAAATTCTCTCTCAGTTTTGTTTCGGTCAGCTTGTGCTTCATACGGTTTCTTGCATTATTCAAATTTTCTTTTAGGGTCTGGGTGATCTTTTGGGTTTCTTCTAGTTGGTTTTTAATAGCTGGTAGATTTGTCTGGATGGTCGCTAGATCTTTCCATTTCGGGGGTTCATACCCATACAAAGCTTGGAATGGAGTCATTTTTGCTGACGTATGGTAAGTAGAATTATACCACCATTCAGCGAGATGCAACCACTGAACCCACTTATTTTGTTTTTTTGTAGCATATAAACATAGGTAGGCTTCCAAAAATTTATTGACTGCCTCTATTTGTCTATCTGTTTGGGGGTGGTAAGCGGAACTCATATTTAGGTAGGTTCCTATATGGCTGAACAATTCCATCTAAAAATTACCTTTAAATTTGGCATCTCTGTCGCTCACAATGACCGTTAATTACTCCAAAATTTTGACTTTGACTTAACCACCTAGGCCCAAGGGTCCAAAATTTCTAAATTCTCAATATTCCCTTGGCATATTACTAATTCTCAATATTCCAACGAATTTATGATTTAAACCATTTTAGTTTAAGTGTAACTTAGTTTTAGATTTTAAATTTTGTAATGTTTAGTTTTAGATCTAACTTTTAGATTTTAATTTTAGAGTTTAATTTAGAGTTAGTTTTGTTTTAATTTGTCTTTTAGTTTTAGATTTTAATTCATAGTGTTAATTTTTACATTTTGTTCTAAAAAAGTAATAAACAATTAAAAAATATAAAAAATTCTAAAAAATTCTAAAATTTCTAAATCTTATAGTCAAATGAGCTTAAATTTTTTATCTAAGATTTGACTATAGAGCATTTCTAATTTCTGGATTGATATAATTGAAACACCATAAATTAAAATTCTAAACATTGTAGGCCCATCTCGCATTTATATTTAATGGTCATCTCATCAGGTGAAGAGGCGGGGCTTAAGTATTTTAATGAATGGTTGTGGTGCTTTCTATTGAATATCATTGTAATTCTTTCTAGATTCAGTTTTAGAGTTTTGTTTTTTTTTGAACTTATAGTTTAGCATTAGGTTTCATTTTTTATTTTTAGTTTTTAGTTATTAGATTTTAATTTAATTTTAGTTTAAGTGTAACTTAGTTTTAAATTTTAATTTGTGTGGTTAGTTTAGTTTTAGATCTAACTTTAGGATTTTAATTTTAGAGTTTAGTTTAGAGTTAGTTTTGTTTTAATTTAGTTTTAGATTTTAATTCATAGTGTTAATTTTTACATTTTGTTCAAAAAAGTAATAAACAATAAAAAAATATAAAAATTTCAAAATTTTAAATTTTTTTAAAAATTCTAAGTCCTATAGTCAAATGAGCTTTTAATTTTCTATCTGCAGTTGACTATATAGAAACATTTTAATTTTTGGATAGGATATAATTGAAACATCATAAATTCGGAAACATTTCAGGCATTTGGCATTTATTATTAATGGTCATCTCATGATTTATTGCTGTGGGCTTAAGTATTTTAATGAATGGTTGTGGTGCTTTCTATTGAATATTATTGTGGTCATTTGTGTTTTCATAGCAGTAGCTATACATCCATTACTTGGCTTTAATTGCATAACGGGATCTTTTAACTCCATAAGGCACTGGTTTTAATATAATTGATCTGTGAAATCTCGTTAATCTCATCAAGTACTTGGTTAATTAACTGTGTCTCCTAGGTTGGTTGACTTGCAACCAATTCTCTTCCTTCATTTTTGTTAGGGTCTACCTCCCTTAGCTTGCAAGGAGACAACTTAGATAGAGAGATTGGGGATTAGGGTGACAGCCCCCAATCTGAGCCGTTGTCGCGGTGCCTAGACTTTCTGTGCGACAACATTTTTGGCGCCGTTGCTAGGGACCAATTTATTGGACTTTGGCTTTACGACATTCATCTCTTTATTCATCTTCTTTCATCTCAGGTATTTGGGTTAGCTTCTTGTCCTAGTGGCGACTCCATTGGCTTCATCTTCCACAAGAATTTATACTAGAAGACATCCAAGTAGCTTGATTAATCCTACTCTAGATCCTGAAAGGGTTTTTAGAGTCCGATTACACAAGCTCTCTTCTCGTACACTTCTTTATAATCTTGGCCAGGAAGCTCTCTCTGATATCCATTCTCTTTTTTTTTATCCACCTCAGCACGATATCATGGATGTTTATAGCTCGTGCAATTTTGCTAATATCTAGGGTTATCCACATGCTTTCCCTCAAACTGGAATGGATAAATTACCTTCTTTTCAAGGAAATGATGCAGTTAGTGTTAAGTCTCATTTGTTTGCTTTCACTAATTGGTGGAATAGATTTGCAATTACAAATAACAATTTTGATGATGTAAAGATGAAACTTTTTGTTCTTACTTTTGGCCAAGATGTTGCTGAATGGTTTATGGAAAAACCTGATAATTCTTTCGATACCTTTGAATCAATTGTAGCAACCTTTAAAGACAAGTACGATGATAAAAGGGAAGATAGGCATCTGGTGAGAGAGATCAGTACCATAAAAAAGAAAGAAAATGAAACGATTGAAGAATTTAACAAGAGATTTAATGGTATTCTTAAAGAAATATCTCAAACTCATAAACCTCCTGATGGATCTCTTCTGAATTTTTTCATTGATGCTTTTAATTCTGAAACTTCATATGAGTTAAGGCGGGCTAAAACTGCAAGTTATAAGGCTTGTCAAGCTTTAGCTGAAGAGCTTGAAAAGGATAAAAGGGCATCTGGGAAGTCTGAAATTCCTAGTTTTGATAGGGCTACAACTAAGTTAAATGGACCTAAAGGTAAAGAACCTCTAGAAGATGATGATGACCCTATGAAAAAGTTAATGCAAAAGCTTGAAAGCATGGAGCTTAATCAAGCGAAATTAATCTCTGACCATGCTAAGGAAATAAGCACTCTATAGTCTAGATTGGTCCAAATGGAAAGGGCTCAAATGCAGAATTCCCAACCTAGGAATCATAATAATAATAATCGAGGAAATAATACTTGGCAGAAAAAAGGTCAGTCGAGTGAGTAGAGACCTTTGAATCCGCTTGAATCTACTAATCTGGTTGATGAAGCTCTTCCTTATTGTAGAGCTTGTGATGCTCTTCATGAAGAAGTTACTTGTCCCATTGTTAAAAGAATAATAAATAATGGAATGTTTGGGGCAAGTAATTAGATAAATGTTGTTGGTAAGGAGTTCTCTTTGTCTATGGAAGATTGGATGGAAGTTAAGGAAAATAGTCAAGATGTTAGGCTTGTCACATCTTCGCATAGTATCAATAATTTTGATTATGAGAGGGATTTGATGATTGAATTATTTGGTGAAAAGCCTTCTCCTGATCAAGTTTTGGAAATTTTTAAGGACAAAGGATTAACTTATCAAAGATGGGATAAAGAGCAAGGTAATAATCAAAATCCCCCTCGAATTTTTAATCCTTGCCCTGGTTTGGATATTGATTTGGGTGCATGGTTGAAAAATGCTAAGATCTTGGTGCCTTTTACTGAGGCTTTAAAGTTTCTTAATCAGAGAGCTAAAGTTTTAGATGTTCTTGGAGCTTCACATGTTAATGTTACTCAAAATGAAACTCCTGAAGTTTCTTATCAAGATGCCCCTATATATTTGCAAAAAATGGAATCGGATAACAAAGATAATCAACCATTTTTTGTTACTTTGATGGTTAATGGTTATAAATTGAATAAGTGTATGCTGGATTCTGGTGCTTCAGCTTGTGTCATGACTAAGAGGGTCATGGAACAACTTAATTTAAGAGTTTCTAGACCATACTACAAAATATGTGCCATGGATTCTAAGAAAATTGAAGTTCATGGGTTGATCAAGGATTTACAAGTTCATTTATCGGTTTACCCTGATATCATGATTGTTATGGACATAGTTGTAGTTGATGTTTCAGATGCTTGGGGTATGTTGTTATCAAGAAAGTGGGCTTTTGATCTAAGAGGAAGTATTCAGATGAACTGGTCTTATGCTATGATTCCTTCTCCTAGAGTTGAAGGGTTTGTGAAGCTTAATAGAGAACATGAAAGAAGATTCCATGTAGAAGATCCTAAAAGATCTCATAATGAAATAATTAAGGAACAACTTGAATTATGCTATTATGTCTAATTTCACGGTTCCCTTAGATGACAAGGTTGATGAGAAATTTGAGGACCTAAAGGATCAGGTTTGGTATATGCATTTTGATGGTGCAGCATCCAGGTATGGTAAGGGTGCTGGAATTGTTTTGAAGTCTCCCCTTGGTAGTGTTTTAAAGTTTGCCTATAGACTTGAGTTTGATGCAACCAATAATATGGTTGAGTATGAAGCTTTGTTGTTGGGTTTTGAGTTGGCAAAGGCTTTAAGAATTAAGTTGCTTAGTATCAAGGGAGACTCTGATCTAGTTATCATGCAAGTTAAGAACAAATTCACAAGTAAAAATCAGAGGTTAAGGAATTATCGAAATGCTGTGTGGGATGCTATGGAACACTTTGATGCCATTAACCTTGAAGCTGTCCCAAGAGAAAAGAATGCTTTAGCGGATGAGCTTGCTGTGGCTGCGTCTACCTTACAATTATCTGATGAATTAATTAAGGAAGAAATAAAAATGGAAATTATTTTCAGACCGTCAGTCCCGGATAATTCAGAACATTGGCAGGTTTTTAATGATGAAAAGTAGGCTATTCGTTTTCTTAATAATTTGGATGAGTTTGAAGATTTTCGGATAAGTTCTAAGGAGGATGGATCTGAGGATCATGATGATATTATAAATCCTACTCCTTGGAATATTGTTGCTTTAGAACAACACTTTGATCGGCATGATGCCACAAAGCTAAAAGAGGAGAATAGAAGGGATCCAGGTGAATTCATTGAAGTAAATCTTGGTACTTCTAAGGATCCTAAGATTGTTAAAATCGGTAAAGGTACTAGTGAAGAAGAAAGGAAAAAGTTGACAAATTTACTTCATGAGTACAGGGATGTTTTAGCATTTTCATATGATGAGTTAAAAGGATATAGGAAGATGTCATGCAACACACTATCCCTTTGAAAGATGAGAATTCTAAACCTTTCCGTCAAAAGCTTAGGCAAATAAATCCTAAGTTAGCCCCTTTGGTTCAGAAAGAGCTTTCGAAAATGCTTGCAGCTGGAATCGTTGCTCAAACTAGACATTCAACATGGTGTTCCAACTTGGTGATTGTTAGGAAGAAGAATGGTACCATTAGACTTTGTGTTGATTTTAGAAACCTTAATCTAGCATGTAAAAAGGATAATTGCCCTTTGCCCAACATGGAGACTATGTTGCAAAGAGTAACAGGTTCAGGAATGATGTCATTGCTAGATGGTTTTTCTGGATACAATCAAGTTTGGGTTAAAAAAGAAGATCATCACAAAACTACATTCACCACACCATGGGGTACTTTCGAATACATTAGAATGCCTTTTGGGTTGACTAATGTTGGGGCTACTTTTCAAAGGGCTATGGATTATGCTTTTAAAGGTTTAATTGGAAAAATTATTGAAATTTATCAGGATGATCTTACTGTTTTTTCTAAAGATGGTATTACTCACATAGGTCATCTTAAGCAGGTTTTTGATAGATGTAGAGAATTTGGGATTTCCTTAAATCCGGCTAAGTCTATTTTTGGAGTAACTGAAGGAAAATTACTTGGTCACATCATCTCCAAGGATGGGATCAAGATTGATCCTGAAAGAGTTGAGGCAATCCAAAAGATTCCTCTACCTCATAATCTTAAATCCCTTCAGTCTTTTCTAGGAAAAACTAATTTTCTTAGAAGATTTATTCCAAATTACGCAGAAATAGCTAAGCCTATTCAAAATCTTCTTAAAAAAGATGTAAAATTTTTATGGAAAGAAGATGGTAAAAAGGCTTTTCAAGGGATTAAGGGTGCTATTGCTCAAGCTCCTGTTTTGGCAAGTCCTGATTATTCAAAGGATTTTATGATTTTCTCTTTCGCTTCTGAAGATACTATTGCTGGTGTCTTGTTACAAAAGAATAAGGAAGGTCACGAACAACCTATTGCTTTCATGAGTAGAGCGCTTCAAAATTCTGAATTAAAGTATACTACTATGGAAAAGCAAGCCTATGCTTTGGTTAAGTCTCTTAAGCATTTTAGGACTTATGTGGGTTATTCTAAAATTATTGCTTTCGTCCCGCATTCCGCAATTAAAGATATCTTAACTCAAACTGATTGCTTAGGGACTCGTGCTAGGTGGGTTACTAAAATTCAAGAGTATGATCTAGAGATTAGACCCACTAAGTTAGTCAAAGGTCAAGGCTTGGCTGAGATGTTGACCGAGGGTAATGAAAAGGCGCTTGGTTTGATCTGTCTTAATGATGCATCTTCACCTGAGCTGCAAAGGTTAGGAGAGCATGAATGGTATAAGGACATTATTTATTATTTGTTAAATCTTACGTGTCCTAACCATCTAGTTGCTCATAGAAGAAGGGCTCTTAGATTAAAAGCCACTAAGTATTGCTTCATGAAGGATGGCCTTGGATGGAGAAATCCTGAGGGGATAATACTTAGGTTTGTTGATGAGATTGAGTCTAAAAAGTTGATTTCTGAGTTTCATTCAGGATTTTGTGGTGGTCATTATGCTGTTAGAAGCCCACAAAATTCTGAGAGCTGGTTATTTTTGGCCTTCGATTTTTTCAGATGTGCATAAATTTGTTAGAAGTTGCCAAGTCTGTCAACTATTCACTGGGAAGCAGAAGCTAGCTGCCCTGCCCCTACAACCTGTGGTTGTTGAGGCACCTTTTCAACGTTGGGATCTGGATTTCATCGGGAAATTCCATGAAAATTCTAGCAATGGCTACTCCTAGATTTTAACTGCGACTGATTATTTTACAAAATGGGTTGAAGCCATTCCTGCTAAGAATGCCAATGAAAAGGTCATTATGGGCTTTATTGATAATCAAATCATTACTAGATTTGGTGTCCCTGCCAAGATCACTACTGATAATGCCAAGGCTTTTAGTTCTCTTGAATTTTCATCTTTTTGTTTTAAGTATGGCATTAATTTATCTCATCATCTGACTACTATCCTCAGGGTAATGGCTTAGCTGCATCAAGTAATAAAAATCTTATAACCATTATCAAGAAGATAGTAGGAGATAATTAGCGATCTTGGGACAACAAAATCAAGTATGCTTTGTGGGCAAATAGAATTACTAAAAAGAAAGCTACTGGCAAAAGTCCTTTTGAATTAGTTTATGGCTTGGATGTAACTTTGCCTGTTCACCTTAAATTGCCAGCTTACCAACTCCTTCAACATTTTTCCACTGATAAAGATGCTGTTCAAAATAGAATTGATCAGATTGTGGAGTTGGATGAAACTCGTAGGAAAGATTTAGATAATGTGTGTTAGAATCAATCTAACATTAAGAAAAGCTTTGATAAATCATCTCGATCTAGATCTTTGCAGGTTGGAGACATGGTATTAGTTTGGGACAAAAAAAATGAAAAGCCCGGAAAACGCAAGAAATTTGACAGTTTGTGGCTGGGACCTTATATTATCAGAGACATTGCTGGACCAAATTCATTCCACTTCAGCACGTTGGAAGACGAACCACTTCAGTTACTTGCGAATGGCCAACTGCTCAGGTTGTTCTTCAAAGATGACATCTGATGCCATTAGGCATCCTCTGTATTGTATTTCTAACCCTACTCCTTGTTATTTCAGCATTTCATTTTGCAGTTAGAGTAGATTTACTTTTCATGTTAAGTAGAATAATAAATAAAAGAAGAGCTTCTATTTTTCATGTGCTTAATGTTATATGATGATATTTGGATGGACACTACTTATGTAATTTTGTGTGTTGCTTGGATGCAGATTCACGATTCTCACATTCCTTCAATGAAGCAACGTGTCCCCAAGTAGAGCCAGATGTTGATCACACTTTGTCAACGACTCCATAGCAGTACACCCCCATTTTTTCAAATGGGACTTATCATGTTCGAGGTTCACGTCATCTAGATTTCATCGACAAACAACAGTTTTTTATAAATGATGTAAACCCATTCTGCATGTTTATGATGTAAATGATCTAAGTAAGACCATCAATGTATGTAACAACCTAGGTAAGCCTAGTATGTTGGTGACGATTTCTATCCTAGGAGGTTTTTTGTCTCACTGATTTACTTGTGTTTTTCGACACAAGTTATCGGCAGAGTTTTCCCCTCCAGCCTCACCCCAAAGCTAGGGTGGATTTTGTCATCAACATGCTAAGTGAGTCCTAGTGTTTTCTATTGAGTCCTTGTAAAAGTAGTTTGGGAATAATCCTAGCTATTTGGCTAGATTATTTTATTACAAGCTACTTGGTCTACTAGATCATGTTTTGAGTCGCAGAATTGGGTACCTATTTGAAGGTCTATACGAATGGGTATTCCCCCTTCATGTGTCTAAATGTATTATCTTATGTAAAGAGGGTTGGAAAAAATAATTAAAATCCCCTCTCAGTCAATTAATTAAAATTTCTGGTCAAATTAATTAAAAATCCTAAGCCAGAAATTTAATTAATTTTAGGTCCTAGGTGAGTTAAAATCCTTCAAAGGCAAAATTCGTTGGTCCTAAAAAAATAAATTTTTATAGGCCCCAGGCCAAAGGAATATTGAGAATTTTAAGAAATTTTGGACCCTTGGGCCTAGGTGGTTAAGTCAAAGTCAAAATTTTGGAGTAATTAACTCAAAAATAGTATTTTTGAGTTAATTAAAATGGATTTAAATCATAAATTCGTTTTTTCCTCAAAATTATAATTTCGACGGTCCAGATTAAAAGATGATCAAATCTTTTCGACGGTCGAGATTATTTTGACATGGATCAACCGAACTAGCCGTTGGAGATTTTGTCCTATAAATTAGAAGTCTTGATGTGACATTTGCATCCGATCTTAGAATCGTGCACTTGTCTTGGAAGCTCTTGTGAATTATCTTTTGATGAATAAAGCATAAAGACTTTGGGGTTACAAACTTTGGTGTTCCTTTTCCAGATCTATGTGGTGATTTATCTCTAAACTCTGCTACTTTATATTTGACATTTTTATGGTTGATGGCCTTCATGGATTAATCTGCATACAGGTATCTTGTGCAGTTTTTTGGGTTCATAAAATGACATTCTGATTTTTCTGAAGGATCTCATGTTATTTTCTTAAATCTCTATCAGTCTAAAGTTCAGATCTAAGTGTGCAGGAGAAGTTTTTAAAGATTTGAGCGTCTGGGGAAGTCTTCAGTTGGACCATCCGACTCTCATATTCGTAAATATGGAAAAGCCCATTATTTCTAATTTCTTAAAGTTATCTGACGAAATTGTGCTTTTACAGGGTCTTTTAAGGCTTGTACCTCTCTTTAAAATTTCAAATTTCTAAAAATTGTGCTGAAATGGATTTAAATTTGGCCATGAGGGCCTCAGATCTGTAAATTTGTATTTTTATTAGGGCTGTAAGGGTTTAATAATTTTTTTTGGTGCATATAATTTTGGATCTGTCTGGTTTTGCAATTTGCAGGGTGTACTCAGAATTTTTTTTAGATCTGAGCCAGATCTAACCCCCAAGGGCCAGATCTGGCCTCAAAATCGCTTCTGTGGGCAAATCTGAGCGTTATTTGATTTAAAGGGCATTGCAAAGCAGATTTTAACGAAAGAAATTTTAAGTTCTTTGGGCGTTTTGATTGTAGTGGGTTATTCTGTCTTTATCCACTGTAAAAAAAAAAAAAAAAAATGCTGTCTCTGTCCCTGTCAACACCTTCACTCCATCTTTTTCCTATCCTCGTCCCTCTTCTCTGCCATCGATTTCCTTAACTGACCGAGCCTTCTTCACTGCTGCTGTCGATTTCCATTCCCCTCTTCGCCTCCTTTACACTGCCTGATTCCGCTTGCTTTCTTCACTGCTGCCATCGATCTTCATCAACTCTACCGTCCTCATTGAGCGTCCCTCGCTCTCCCATCCGCTCAGCCTTTTCCTTACTTGTCCGATCCTTTTTCACTGCCGCCGTTCTCCTTTCTCCTTTGCCGTCCAAGCCTGCTCCTTGTGCCGTCGACTGTCATTTCTTTACACCTCCTTTCCGCTGTCCATTTCCTCTACTGCGTTAACCCTCGCTCCTTCTCTTCTGGCCGTCGAGCTCCCTTTCCTCTGTCTACCGCATCTCCTTTGCCGTCAAGCCTTCCCTCGCATCCTGTCGACCTACACAAACGAAAACACACATAACAGAACACAAAACGAAAACCTTACATATGCTATCGGGTGTCATTTTAATGTTTGGTGGTTTAATTTTGGATCCCTTTTTTCGGTTGGGATAGCGTTAGATTTTTAGTGTATAGTTTTAGATATTGGTTAGCGTTAGATTTTTAGAAGTTTCTTTTTTTTTGTTTAGTTTAGTTTTAATTTTTTTAGACTTAAATTCGATTTTGTTAATAGACTTTAGTTTAATTCTAGATTTAATTAAATCTTTGTTTTAAATCATAGATTTTAGTTTTGATTTTTTTTTTAGTTTTAGATTTTATTTTTATTATTTTGATGATAGCGTAAGTTTAGCTTCAGGTTTTAAATTCGTTTGTTTTAGTTTAGTTTAGGCGTATTTTTTTAAATTCGATTTTAGTTTTAAGTCATAGATTTTAATTTTGTGAGGATTTTAAATTCTAGTTTTAGATTTTGGATATCGTAATTCTTTCTAGATTCAGTTTTAGAGTTTCGTTTTTTTTTTAACTTGTAGTTTAGCATTAGGTTTCATTTTTTATTTTTAGTTTTTAGTTATTAGATTTTAATTTAATTTTAGTTTAACTTAGTTTTAAATTTTAATTTGTGTGGTTAGTTTAGTTTTAGATCTAACTTTAGGATTTTAATTTTAGAGTTTAGTTTAGAGTTAGTTTTGTTTTAATTTAGTTTTTAGATTTTAATTCCTAGTGTTAATTTTTACATTTTGTTCAAAAAAGTAATAAACAATAAAAAAATTTCAAAATTTCAAAATTTTAAAAAATTTTAAAAATTCTAAGTCCTATAGTCAAATGAACTTTTAATTTTCGATCTGAAGTTGACTATATATAAACATTTTAATTTCTGGATTGGATATAATTGAAACGTCATAAATTCGGAAACATTGCAGGGATCTGGCATTTATATTTAATGGTTATCTCATGATTTATTGCTGTGGGCTTAAGTATTTTAATGAATGGTTGTGGTGCTTTCTATTGAATACCATTGTGGTCATTTGTGTTTTCATAGTAGCAGTTATACATCCATTATGTTGGAGGTTCCCATGTTTTGGCAAGGTTGGCAATACCAAAAGATGAGACAACATCAAACCACTTTCAGACCTCAGGATCTAGTCCTTCTGGGTCCAGAGAGGGATCTCTCTATGATTGTCAAAGGTGTATGTCTTTGAAGTTCAAATGTTAAGATGTTAGGCTAGTTATAAGCACAAGGTTTGTTTGTTTGATTTGTTTGTTTTGGTTGTTGGGAATCAGGAAAGAAGGGTCCAATATAAGACAAGATGGGTAAAGAGGATTTTAGGCAAAGGTAGAGAACCCAGAGGACATCAAGGCCATTGGGCAATGGAGTCAGGAAAGGGTTTACTTGCCGTTCAATGTGCAAACTTTCAGTTGGGCTAGTCATCTAAGGCATTGGATCCTAAACTGATTATGTGGCATGGAACATTAAGGATAGAAAGTGAAAAGAGGAGAACCATCCAATTCTGTCTATAGATCAGGTCAGAGGTCATTTAACTCCAGACCTACCTGGACATAATCAGAGGCAACTTGAGGGAACTTCGAAAATTTTAATTGAAATGGAAAGATCCTAGTGAGGCAGAGACAGAGTTCTAAACCACCCAGTGTTCTCAACTCATTCAATCAAATCCTAACAAGAACATCTAAGAAACAGATTTCATTAATTCATACATCAGCTAGCAATATATCAGACCACTACACTGGTTAAATCAATTGAAATCAATACTTAGACAACACATATAGCAGAAAACATTAAGGCAAGGAGAGCAGAAACATAGGGTGCCTAACAAGGGCAAATCCTATGCCAGATTTCTGATGCAAGCCAGAAGAACTGAAATGAATTGAAATAAACACAGAGATAGAAAAACATCACTAGTTGCTTTAGATCAGGATCCAAAGAAATGTGCTTGTCATATTAAAAAACAACACCAGTCATGAACAACATTGCCCACAGCTTGAACACTCAATCTGAATACATCTTTCCTCAACCTATCTTACAACTTTACACAGAAGCTATATCTCAAAGAAACAGCGTGCAATTCTCTGATATCTCATCAACAACCTTTACAATGAGTTCCTTCATGAATTTATAGCTCCAGTGGAGCGGAGAAGGTAGGTGAAACACTAAATGAAGCATTAAATTCTGAACAGAAAGAGAGCTGAAGCCCATTCTATTTAAATTTTGAGCTTTCAATTCTGGCACTCTGTGGATGAAAGAGTGGTTCTCATCAGGCTTCTATTTACTCCAGGTATGTCTCTGACATACTTTGGCTGCAGGACTCTGTGGTACCATTGGTGAATAAACAAAAGGTAAATAAATGATGCTAGGGCCTGCCATACTGTGCAACTAATGCTTCTGATAGCGTAGGACTGCTGCAGGGTTGGAAAATCTCTCTTGGACACAATGTATACTGAAACCATAATGTGTACTGTGTCCGTGCTCAGGAAGAAACATTCTGCTGATTTGAAACCTTGATGATATGGTTTTCTGCATGTTGTACCCTCTGTGTGATCCATGACGTCGCTAATCTGGTGCTTTGCCTCTAAACCACTGTATTAAGGCTCAAAGATCTTCAAAATTGAGTGTTGAACTCGTTGATCATTAGCTGGTAGTTCTCCGCCGCTTCATAAATGTCTTGATTTGCAAAATTTGGGCTTTAATGGCACCGAATAGGTTTTTTGCGGAGATTGAACTGTCCTGGGATAATATTTATGCTGCCGCTACCTTTCCGAGTATTTCTATTGTAGTACCAGCTTCCAAATTCAACTTTCCCTACGCAACACGCCATTACAATAGTACAATCGAACCATGGTGGTTTTACTTCTCTTTGAAACCCTGCAAAATACGAACACTGTTAGGAAAACTATGCATGGGGTCGGATGGTGTGGATGACTGCGAGGATGGCTGTGGGACTGCGGACAAATGGCGAAAAACGCAGAGGAATGGCAGAGAAGGGCTATGGTGGAAGGTTGGCGGAATGTAGAGAAATTTAACGTAAAAACCTTAAATTTGACCTTTTGAATGAATGTATATGGATGGACGGGCGAATATACGATGGAACACGTGGAAGGGTGACGTGGCGGGACCGGGCAATGGCGGAATAGCCAACAGCTGGGGAAAACAAATCTGGACCATCAGATCTCACAGGAGATCGACGGTTGAAAATGCAGCAGAGGGCGACGGACAGTGGGCCAGGGGTACGGCGACCATGGATTAACCCGCGTGCAGCTTCGGGGAGCGACAACCGTTGGACGGGCTGCCCCAGATCTAACGGCGCACAGCGATATCACTACGTATCCTTAGTCGAATGATAACGCGCGATGAGGTAGCGGTTTTGAAATAGTGTGCTTGACACGCGTCGATCGATGAGTGGAATCGCTGCGCAATGGGAAAATACCGCCCGACCCCCAATAGTGGTGCGATGAAAACTGGGCTGCTTCTGAATAGTGTCTGCGGGCGCGGGGACCATAGGCGGATGGGAAATATGGACCGTCGATCTGGCGGGTGAATGAACGGTTAAGATGCGATGACCGATGATGAACGGATTTTAACGGTAGTTTCTACGGGGGCGGCGATCGCCTTCCACTCTGTTTAGATCAACGACTATGAACGCGCCCGATGACCATTTGAAATAAGCGCTCTTTTGGGCTGGCGGGTGGTTCCAGCGCCCGGGTCACGAGAAGGGAAATGTACAGGGGGCTAGGCCGAAAGGGGCTAAGGCCCAATTACATAGAAAACATGGTTTTTGGCTTATTTCAAATGAAATTTAAAGCCAAAATAGGTAACGATAGAGAGATAAAGGGGTTATTAAACCACATCGAGATGTGTGTATGGTTTAGAGGGGACTTTGGGAAGGTTGAGAAGGATTAGAGGGGAATTGGACAAGGGGAAAATAAAGGTTAAAATGAGGGGTTCTGCAGGGGTTCAAGGGAAAATGAAGGCCTTTGAAAACACAATTTGTCACAATCAGAGAGGCTTTATAATGGGGGTTAGCAGAGGGGTTTTATCAAGGGCAAAGATACAGGAGACTTCAAGGATGATGTGTCTTCAAGGGAGATGCATTCCTTGAAGGCTCAAAAAACAACTTAGCCCCCTACTTTGCCTGTCAAAAATTTACAGGGGGGCTAACACATTACTTGGCTTTAATTGCATAACGAGATCTTTTAACTCCATAAGGCACCGGTTTTAAATAATTGATCTGTGAAATCTCGTTAATCTCATCAAGTACTTGGTTAATTAGTTGTGTCTCCTGGGTTGGTTGACTTGTAACCAATTCTCTTCCTTCGTCTTTGTTAGGGTCTACCTCCCTTAGCTTGCAAGAAGACAACTTAGATAGAGAGATTGGGGATCAGGGTGACAACCCTCGATCTGAGCCGTTGTCGCGGTGCCTAGACTTTCTGTGCGACAACACCCCTTTTATATAATATCTCCATGTCAAAGGCGACAATTTTTTCAATCCATGTTTGTTGTTCTTTAGAAAATGTTTTTTGTTAGAGGAGGTGCTGGAGACCGTTATGATATGTTCGAATGGAGAACTTACTTCACAACAGATATTGTCTCCACTTGGCCAGTGCGTGCATAATAACAAGCATTTCCTTGTTGTATGTGGATTTAAGACACTCTCGTTTATTGAGCTTCCTGCTTTCAAAAGCTATTGGATACCCTTCTTGCATTAAAACTGCACCTATACCGAACCCGAAAGCATCACACTCAATGATAAATGGTTTAGAGAAATTTGGAGTTGCCAATATCAGGGCATTAGACATAACTTCCTTCAATTCTTCAAAACACCTTCTTGCTAACTCATTCCATTTTAATGAATTCTTCTTTAAAATATTTGTTAGAGGTGCAATTATGTGTGCATAATTCTTAATAAATCTTTGGTAATATCCAGTCAATCCTAAGAACCCTCTTAGCTTGGATATATTAACTGGTTTGGTCCAATCCATTATAGCCTTGATTTTATTATGGTCCAGTTTTACTCCTTCATGGGATATTATGTGTCCAAGATATTCTACTTCTTCCTTCCCAAAGGTGCATTTGGATTTCTTAGCATAGAACTGATGCTCTTCTAGAAGTGTTCCTTCCAAGTTGTCCTATAAATTAAAATATCATCAAAGAACACTAGTACAAACCTCTTAAGATATGGATGAAATAACTTGTTCATAGTGGCTTGGAACGTTGCTGGTGCATTTGTTAACCCAAAGGGCATTACTTTAAATTCGTAGTGACCTTCGTGTGTTCGGAACGCAGTTTTTGGCATGTCTTCCAACCTGATTCTGGTTTGGTAATAGCCTGACCTTAAGTCCAATTTTGAGAGGTATTTTGCGCCATGTAGTTCATCCAACATTTCATCCATAAAGGGAATTGGGAACTTATTTTTAATCGTTATCTTGTTTAATCCTCTATAATCAATGCATAGCCTGAACGATTCTTCCTTCTTTCTTACCAATATAACTAGAGCAGCATACAGACTCTTACTTTTTGAAATGACCCCACAGTTTAAAAGATCTTGGATTAGCCTCTCAATTTCAGTGTTTTGGTGGTGCGGATATTGGTACAGGTTGATGTTGACGGGGTCTGATCTTGCCTTGACTTCTATTGTATGTTCAATTTCCCTATTAGGAGGCATTTTCATGGGCAGGTCTTGGAATACTTTTTCGTGCTTCTGAATTAGCCCTTGTACTTCTGGTGACGCTTCATTGATCACTTTTGCAGATAACATTTCTAATTGGTGACATTGTATTATATAGGCTGGCGCTCCTTTTCGAATCATTTTCATCATCTGGGATGACAACACGATTTAATTTTCTGGTGCTTGGAATCCATATAACTTGTGCTTTTCCCTTCCCATTTAAAGCTTATAAATTGCTTTTTGATGGTTGGCAAAATAAGTGCCTAGGGTTTGTAGCCATTGGATACCTAAGACCACATCTACTCCTCCTGGTAGTACGATGTAGAATGGAGATTCTAAATTAAAGTCTTGAATATGCAATTTTACCTTATGGCACTTCCCTACTTTCTCAATCTTCTTACCGTCGGCTACCATCACCTTCATGTTGGACATCGGAAATGTAAAGATGTTGAGTCTCTTGGCCATGGTTGAGTCTAAAAACTTGTGGGTGCTGTTGGTGTCGATGAGAACCGTTACGTTGTTCTTCTTGATATGTCCTTTTAATTTTAGTGTTTGGGGTTGTGATATACCTGTCATAGCTGGTAATGACACTTGCGGAATGCTTTCGTCATTTAGTTCTGGAGAGAACTCTGGGGTGTCTTCAATTCCTTCTTTGTCTGATTCATCACTGTTAGAATCATTAGTTGCTTCACAGTTATATAGGTTCTTTGTCTCTTTTCCTTTAGCACACCTATGCTTAGGGTCCCATTTTTTGCCACAGCATTTGCACTTGCCCTCTTTCATCCTTTGTATTTCCACGTTAGATTTTTCTCCTTCACGAAGATGTGGTGGGACATATTTTGTATTGCCTGTATTTGCAGACTAGGGAAATATTTGTCTCGAAGATAGTTTTTCTGGCTTTGACCAAAATATCTTTTCAAATTTCTTTTCATGAGCTTTTGCTTTTTGTCTTGTTACTTCTATCGATGTAATGTCATGAAGCTCAAGCTCTAGTTGTAGATGGGTTTTAAGTCCAGAAATGTACGATTGGACTAGACGAGATTCTGATTATCCAGGTACTCGTGTTGCTAAGGCCTCCCATTCTCGAGTGTATTCATCCACATCTCCTTTTTGTTGCAATTTGAAGAGTGTTTAAAAGAACCCTTCTTCTTTGACACCTTAGAACCTTTTAAAGAACACATCCTTAAATTTCCTCCAACTGATATTTAATGTCGTCTTCTTCCACCACATATACCAATTATATGCTTCTCCTTCCATTTTCATTGAAGCGTGCTTAATCTTTTCGTCATCATTGTCAATATCGTAAAACTCGAAATACTTTTCAGCTTTATTGAGCCACGCAACACTGCATTTTTCGTTATTATCGAACTTGGGTAGCTTGATTTTTCCTCTTTGTTGATACGTCGCTAACGGTGAAGCGAAAAAAGGGTATTGATTAGTGAATGTATTCTAGAGCTTCTTATTTTGAAAATTTGTGTTACTATTTTCTTGATGGTGTGGGGATGATATTTTTGGAGACTCAGTTTTTTCATGATCATCTACTGAATTTGCTGAATTTGTTGAATTGTGCTGTTGATTATGTTCAATATTTTGGAATATTTGTTCGGGTGTAATACTCATCCTGTCACAAATAGAGGTTAATATCAACATTGTATTATTATGATCACTTCTGGATTCACTATTGTTCTGCCCGAGCTGTCTTTCTATTTGATTTGTCGTATCTTGAAGTTTCTTGATATCGTCGAAATGTCCGGTAACCTTGCTCTCGAGATTGACTATTTTTTGGTTAAAATCATCGGAATGGCTAGTAATCCTATTCTCAAGATCAACCAATTTTTTATTGAAATCGGTCATTATCATTGACGATATTGAACGAGTTTGAGGGGGTGTATATTTGTCCGCCAGTTTAACTCTTTTTCTTAACTTGATTCTGATTTTTTTTTTCTAAATTATATTAAAATTTAATTGAATCTTATATAAAACTTAATTTAAATTAATTAAATTTCATTTAAGTTATATGATTATATTATAATTATTAAATGTCCTTAATATATATATATATATATATATATATATATATATATGATTATACTATATAATATATAGTATATATTGTTATATATATTAATGCACGATATGAAATCTAAAAAGCCGGCCTTGTTTCAGTTCAGAAATGTGAAAGGCGACCTCGTTTCAGTTCAGAGATACGACTTGCGGTTAGCGATGACGACAAACGGTGGAATAAAGGCAAGGTGAATCGGGGAGTTGGGTTATGGGTGCAGGGTTAATGCAACCAACTGCAGGCATACATGGCAGAAGACACAGACAGGGTGTCGATACACAACGATGGGAAAGCAAATCGATACCAACGAAGGTACAATGAGAGAGGGTTCGACGACGGAGAAGAGGGCAGTGGACAGGTGCGGGTCGATGGAGGAGAAGAGGGCGAGGGACAGGTGTAGGTGGATGGAGGAAAAGAGGACGAGGGACAGGTGCAAGATGTCGACGGTGGAGAAGAGGGTGGGCCGGACAAGTAGCTGTTTGCGCATGGTGGAGTAGTGATGGGGTCAGGTATAGCAACAGGGTCAACATCGAAATGGACAGGGCAGCGGACAACGAAATTGGAATGCAGTGGATGAACAGAGAGGTAAATGGCAGTAGACAGGAATGGAAGAAAATATGAGGGCAACGACAGCAAAAGGTAACAAGTGGCAGCGGGTTGACAACAACAGAGTTCGAGGAGCGAACTTGCTCTGATACCAGATGAAGCGTTTAGATTAAGACAACTGGAATTTCAGATGAAAAATATATATATATATATATATAAAATAATTGAATGATGATTACAAAATGAGAGGTACCCTGGCTTAAATACAACCTTGGAGTGTCTATTGGTGAATGGGCATGATCTTTAATCATGTCCTTTGCGTAATACAACCTAATATAATTACAGTTTGTTATAATTAATTTATATATAACAACCTCTTCTCTTTAGAGGAAAACCCACAAGATTTTTTCTCTTCTTATAGAATCTTCAAATGACGAGTTCCAAGACCTAAGACCTTTGACAAAGTCCGATCCAGGACCAAATCAACTTCTCCTTTTGATGAGCTTGTCCTTCACAAAGTCAGCCTAAGTCAACCAGCTCCAAACCTTAAGATTTCAGCCTTTGCTTCAGATTTTCGGTCATTGCTTTAGGACTGTGTTGAATTTCCACAATCTTGGGTCTAGGTTAGAATCTTAGAATCTCTGATACTACCAAACCAAGAATCTCAACAAAAGCGACTCTGCACAGCAGAATATAAATAACAGTAAATCACACATGCACAATTATAGACAACTTTTTACAAAATATTGTACAATAATGTACAACATCCCAATCTTCATTATACTAAGCAAATTGAGTAATACAACAGTCTTAGGGCTCCCTTACAAGGGATACAAGATACAATGACAATCTCGTTGCAACTTCTATGTCGTATCTTGTCCCGTCGGTCCTTTGTTTCCGTTCTTCTCTCTAGCTACCCCTAAATCCATCAAAGGACAACGCATAGAGTTTCTAGGAGGGATGCCTCCTATCACTGCTAAAAGTCGCTTCTGCTGTAATGAACACGGGTTGATCCAATCTGCTCTTCTAGCTGGCCAACACCTAAGCTCTAATTCGCCAATTGTGTAGCTTCTTTCGTCCATCAAAGAGCTACACTTTAGGCTCCAAACTTCACCCAATCACGCAACAATCAATGTCCTTCTTGTATGCTGCTCTAGGGCTACTTTGGGTAGCCAACACACTGCCCTCCACCATTCCAATGCCATCCAATCCTCAACTGTGAAATTTGCTCCTGTTGAAGTCTTCAATCACCCAAGTCAACCTCAACTCATGGCTTCTAGAGGCTGCAATAAATTCTGATCGAAAACTGGTTAACACTTTGACCCAAGACAAGGCAATTTTGGCTTCAAATCTGATGTACCATTGTTGCTCGTGACTATTCCTAGTTAGGGCACCTGGCAGTGTTGCAACAACCCTAAAACATTCACACACAGTCCCTTAATTTGTTGCGGTCTTCCCTCCTTCGTTGCGATTTTGGGCATAAATCAACCCCCAAACAACCACACGCAACTCTTTTATAGGCTGGTATGGCCTATGGCCTCCCCACAACAAACTTCTGGGTGATACGACTGCCTTTCCCAAGGTTTGTGCACCCTTAAACAATTCCAGAATTAGCCCAGAACTTGTCCTCCCTCACTTGGCCCTCCTGCACAACAAACTATGATACCAAACAACCTTGAGAGATGCCCTAACAACACTCTCCCCCTCGTTGGTCTTCCTCCTTATGCCAAGACCAAGACATAAATATTTTTCTCCTCCAACGAGCTCCTTATTTTGCTTGTGTTGCATGGATGGATGCTCTAAATTAGCCTAATTCACCTGGTATTTATACCATGTCCAAGGGCTTCCTTAAAACGTCCAATTAGGGCTTGACAAGTTGTCATAAGGCTTATTAACATCAAGCCAAGCTTGACCCTTCTTGTGCAAACCCACTTCTTAACTTCAAAAATTCATAACTCCATTTCTACAACTCAGAATCAGATGATTTTCTATCATCCTCATCCATCACATGTTGAAATGTGTCCATGGTTTTGTGTAATGAATAAAATAATATAAATAATGATTAATTCATTAATTAGTAATTAGGTTGAAAGGGCATGTCTAAATGAGACATGACCTTTCGTGAAGAGGCACCTGTCTAGGTATATAAGCAGGCCTCATTTGTAATTCTCAATCATCAATCAATTCTTCATCATACATTTAATATATAGACTTGTATCCTCATGGATATTTTCATATTCCAAGGCTTCTAGAGTATTTAACTTGAGAAGGAACTTTGTTCACTTCATTTTGGCCCAAATCGCGATGGCTGCAAAACTCCAACCTTGGGTTCCAAGCCCACAAGTGACTCTTGTGGTGCTCCACGTTCCAAACCTTGAACCCTAATGCTTGGAGTACCTCGCAAGCTACTAAAAAATAAACACTCCCTCTTAGCGAGTTGCTCGCCTCAAGGCTCGATGCAGTCGCTCGCATAACCCAGAATCTTTCTAACTCATGCATTAACCCTCAATGAAATCTGCAATTCGACCACATCTAATGCCTGCAGAGTCTATATAATAGTTCACCCAGAATTTTATCAGATAATTGTATCCATGAGAATTCATTACACGCTCAACAATTCACATATCCTGACCATTGGTTCTGTCATTAAACACATGAACTGGTTTAATTACAATCAAATAATCACACATTTCTTACTCACCATTCACTGGCTGGCACTTTCTGCATAAATATCTTTCTTGTCGACATTTGCATTGTTATTTCCTGTTTCAACTATAATAGAAAGCTCCTTTGGAAATTGAACTTGCAATTTAGAGTGTTTCTCGTTGATCAAATTACCATTTTTATAAGACATATGACACACTGATTTTTAGAAAGATCCATTGAATAACTCACTTGAAAATTAAGAGGCATTTTCTTAAAGACCAGAAGATCCCAAACAGTATTTTGAGAATGTAAAACTAACAAGCATGGTGCCTCTGGCCTCTAGATTGCAATTTAAAATGCAAAAGCTGCTTGCAAACTTTAAATATGTCCAACACTTATACGCAGAGCAAATATATGGAAGCCTTCCATCGATTGTTACCACGCACTAATTCTGTGACTGCATATAATTATATCAAACAGGATTCAATAACAATATGTATTAACATGACGTGAACAAATAGCAAAGAAAACCTCAATCCATTTAAATGAATCAACGCTGACTTCTGCTCTGCGTTTGGTGCAAAATTGCTCTCTCAGCGTCCTTAATGCATTTACCTTTTACCAATTTCAACTCATTCAGTTCATTCAACTACTCTCTGGCATTTCACAAATCGATTCCTTCACTTGAATCTGGAACCCAACAATTAAAATTGTGTTAATTGAATTCCAAATAAATAAACGGTGTTTAAAAACACGCCCTACGCCTTCCCTCTGTCCATAAACGCAATTGACATCAAATTCAGTTCCCTCATGGATTTAAACACTGTGTTATCAGTTCTCTCATGGATTTAAACACTGCGTTATCACATTACAACTTGTCAGCTTGTTTGATTGAACACCTCATTCGATGGCACATCCAGCTACACCTTCGATTACGCCAGCGCTGCTCCATTACTCTGTTCTACGTGCCAGAATTTAACTTATCAACCAGATGTAAAACATTGTTTAACCTTTAACACATTCCACATCAATTTTCCATCATTCGATTTCCAAATCTGCATTCAACTTAATAACGCGGTCAACAACCAAACGTGATTCATAGATTTCAAACGTGATTCAATCTAATAGAAACAGAAGTTCGCGCTCACCACAAAATCGAATTATCTTTGATTCTTATTCCCACAATTCTTTAATTCATAAATTCGGTGTTCCGGTGTAAAAATGTTTCTAATGAGATATATTAGGCAATTTGATTTTCCCGCTTACAAAAATTAATACATACATCTCGCTCAATAAATCGATATAACGACTCGAAGACACTTTCCACATTAACAATGAAAACACTTACAAACTTTTGTTTGGCCGTGTATTCAAGATCGATGGCCCTACTAATCTGAGCTTTTCGCTCCACACAAAAACCTCTCCCCCACTACTTTCTTGAAAGACATAATTTATACACATAAATGGTTTCCATGAACCAATTCTCGATTCTCCGGAACTTAAATCTCTCAACCTCTCCTAAAAAATCTCTTCAAACCCACTCTTTTCTAAACTAACACTAAATAAAGCTTTTAAAATCCCTCATACTTCATTCTAGCCAAATAAATCCAATCGTTTGGCCCGATCTCCACACAAGGAGGATCACTCTTGGGCCACATATACCCTATCCACATATTTAACAATAAATAACACTCTGTGTATTTAAACAAAATAAAATTAACTAAACTATTATCTTCAAACCCTTGTTAGTCACAACATGTGATCATCCTATCACATTGCCGACTAGGCCCGAATGCTCCCTCATCAAGGACCACAACAAAAAATTACGAACACAAATTAAGAAACTTAAGACGGAGAAGAATTCATTAGAAAACAAGGTGCAACAACTTGTCAAAAAGGAATCGTCGAAACCTTCAAATGTAGAAATTCAAGTTGAAGAAAAAACGCACATCAATCCAGTAAATATCACAACTCAAAAAGAAAATAAACTAGTTGAAGTAAAGATGTACTCAGAAGTTGTAGCTCCAGCAACAAAATATTTGGGTGAAGATCCAAAAGTTAGCTATTCAGTGTCCATAGCTAAAGGAAATCATGTACTTCAAATAAATCAAGGAGATGACATAAATGAGATAAGGGAAAATCAAATCACTAGAATTCCTTATCAACATCCGAATCATGAAAGTAGACAACTCGATCAAGCTACGTATTCAGAACAAAATCAACAAGCTGATATTCTGAAGAATACTAATGTCGGTGCAATCCACTCATGTGATAACAAATCATCACAAGTTGCCAATTATCGCAAGAGTCCACAGAAGATTGATCTAGGATGGTCCGATCCATTCTCAGTGCAGCAATTTTGTTTGTCACTTAGAGGATCATATCAACTTGTATCGATAAGGATGACTGCCCCAAGACGGGAGGACATAAGTAGCAGGAAAAGAAATCAAGGCCTTTCATCAACAAGCTTTGTGAAGCGAACAAAGTTCCTTCTCAAGCTTAAATACTCCAGAACACTTGGAATACAAAGATATCCATGAGGATATAAATATTATGTTATAAAAGATATGAGATAGATGATAAAATGTTACAATGAGGCCCTGCTTATATACCTACGCAGGTGACCTTTCATGACTGGGCATGTCTCTTAGACATGCCCTTTCACTAACTTAATGACTACTTACATAATCTTTAATTGACTATTTAATAATTATATTTGTTATATTCGTTATGAATTATATTCATAACATTGCCCCTTCCTTCAAAAGCTTTGTCCTCAAAGCTTATAGTTGACACCTTTCTTCAGTTCAATCACGCACCGTTTTCTTCATTTTCTTTCGTCATTTTTTTTTGTCACAATTTAATATATCAACTTTTATTTATTTATTTGTTATGAATTGGCCCTTCCTTCAGAACTTTGTCCTCAAAGTTTTATGGATAATAATTTCTTCATCTTGTATTTGTTAAAATACTATAATTTTTAGGAAATCTTCCTTCTTTCCTTTTCGAATTGGATTTAATTTCCTTTTCATCAATGATTGATTTCATTTTGTCTGTTGAATTGAGTTTTTAGGGTTTTTAAGGTAACCCTTCCTAACTTTCTCTTCTTTTTAATGAGGTTATTATTCCTTCAATTTTTTTTTTTAATAATTTAATTAATTAAATTAATATATATATATATATTCTTTTAACAATTGATTTTTTTTTAACTCTTTTTTTTGTTGAAAGGTTACAACCCTAGTGAAACGTGGCTATTCACATATATTCACCTATAAAATATATGTCCACTTATGTGTATTTCTCCACGTAAAAGTAAACTTACCATTCACAAGAGATTTTTTATTCCTTTACTTCTTATTTTACCTTGCAAATACCATGGGCAATTACCATGGGCTTCCAAAACCACGAGCTTGTAAACCACTGAAAGAATAATCAAAATAACCTTACCTACTCTTCCTTATTTCTTTTTCCTTTTTAATTTTAATTTGTCTTAGTATGTATGTATATGTACTTCTTTATATATATCTCTTTTTTTCTTTTCTTTTTTTTCTTTTGGAACTATTTTCTTTTAAATCTTTTTTTTCCTTTTAATTTATTTCTCCCTTTATGTTAACTTTCCTTCTCTCTTTTATTTTTTTTATTAATATATATATATATATATATATATATATATATATATATTTCTTCCTTTTTTTTTCAATTTTTTACTATGGCCAAAGCCTCTGACAAACTCAGCAATGGAGAAACTCCAAAATTTGTAACGAATGCTTCAGTCACGACGGCAACAAGGTCGACGATTTTTTATGGTCAAAGACTTGGATCAAGGAGGGTAGCTCTGTGTAGCGATGAGCAGCCAGAAGATTGACTGCTTTGATACCAAATGAAGCGAACAAAGTTCCTTCTCAAGCTTAAATACTCAAGAACACTTGGAATACAAAGATATCCATGAGGATACAAATATTATATTATAAAAGATATGAGATAGATGATAAAATGTTACAATGAGGCCCGACTTATATACCTACGCAGTTGACCTTTCATGACTGGGCATGTCTCTTAGACATGCCCTTTCACTAACTTAATGACTACTTACATAATCCTTAATTGACTATTTAATAATTATATTTGTTATATTCATTATGAATTATATTCATAACACTTCGAGGACAAAGTTTTTTGAGGAGGAAGAGAATGTAATTACTAATGAATAAAATAATATAAATAGTGATTAATTAGTTAATTAGTAATTAGGTTGAAAGGGCATGTCTAAATGAGACATGACCTTTCGTGAAGAGGCACCTGTTTAGGTATATAAGCAAGCCTCATTTGTAATTTTCAATCATCAATCAATTCTTCATCATACATTTAATATATATACTTGTATCCTCATGGATATTTTCATATTCCAAGGCTTCTGGAGTATTTAACTTGAGAAGGAACTTTGTTCACTTCATTTGGTATCAGAGCAGTTCGAGCCTTTGGCCACCTAACCGCTACACAGAGACACGCTCTCCGATCTAGGTCCTTGGCCATCGAAAATTCGTCAATGTTGTTGCCATCGAAGCGTTTCGCTACCAATCTCGAAGTTTCTCCATTTTCACCAGTAGGTCTTTGGCCATTAAAAAAAAAAAGAAAGAAAAAAGAAAGTAAAAAGTTAGTATATTACAAAAAGGGAAAAGGGATTACAAAAATAAAATTGATAAAATAAAAATAAAAAGGAAAAAGAAAAGAAAGAAGAGATACATTAGAAAAAAAGGGGGAAAAGACAAGACAAAAAATATATATATAAAAAGAATAAAAATAAAAGTCGAAATATAATTTATTTTAAAATTATAACCATTTTTTTTTTAAATACTTCTACAGAATACATACGCATAACAATTGAAGAAGAAAAAAAGGAGTGTGAGAACTATTAAAAGACACTTGAATAAGCATTTGAAATCTTTGTTGCAAAGTTAAATTGCGGAGACTTCGATCTAGTGAATTAACCTCTCGAAACAGAGAATAGCAAGCTCGATTTGGTTGCATTCTCCTCGAATTAATGACTGGTGACTCGGATTTGCAAGTTGTGGAGGGCTCGATCAGACACCTTGTGAAAGGCTCAGGATAGTGGACCTCCTTCCATTAAAGTTTGGTTCTGTAACATCCTTGACAATCACAACTGCACGAACCACCACCGTTGGACGCCCCGACCCTGCTAACCTTTCTGACTGCCATCAATGAACAACACGCAACTTATAAGCGTTCTATTCGGACTGCATGACACCACCATTGTTGCCCACCATTCGACCAACTGTCAACGTCGTTCCACGAATCATTGCTTGAATGTTGTCGCTAAACCTCGTCTCCTCCTGTCTGTTGACTTCGCCGCCCTTTTGTCCTTGTCGTCAAGTCGCGTCTAGTCAAATATTTCAACGCTGCTTCAATTTTCTGGTCTCTTGCCAACTTCGGACACGACCAGACACCAATACGCTGCCGTCTTTTTCCGATTATCCACACATCGTCGACACTGATACACAAGCATTCGTTGGCCAATTTCGGTGGCTGAATCGTGGTCGATACGATATGGTGGTGGATTTGATATGGTGTGACGTTTAAGAAATACAGTTTGCTTTTTATTTGGTGGATATATATATAAACATTTCATTAATCAACATAATCACCATATATATTCACCACTAATATATATTTAAAAAGAATCAAGTAATAGAAAGGGTTGCTAAGTTTCAATTCGAATTATAAAGGGTTAATTCGGAAAAGGAAGGTCAAACTTTACACAAGGAGGAAGGTCAACATTTATACAAGGAAGAATTAAAGAGACAATTATAAAACCTTTTATATATATTGAGGCAAAGTGGGAAAATTAACTCATAAAAAAGAATTTATATGAGTAATTCAAGGTTTTAGAGTACTTAATTACCAAGGTTTGAAAAGTTAATTAAAGGGTGAAACTAAAAAAAAGAAAAGAAAAGAAGAAAAGAAGAAAAGACGTAAAAATAATATATTCTTTTATTCTCAAATATCATAAGAAGGAAATAATAATATTTATTATAGAGATTAAGAAGGGGTTATCTTCAAAAATCCTAAGTTTATCTTGACTCAAGCAAAATGACATCTAATTCAAAATTGAAGGAAGATTTTTAGAAACGTTACCTTGTGACGCTAAAGTGCTATTTAAAATTAAAGGAACTCTCGCAAGAAAATGTCACTATTGCTATATCACCTGCCGAAGAGAAAAATTATATAAACCCTAAAATTGCCAACCAATTGGTGATTCCCGAGTCAAGTATAATCGAAAAATTAGACTTTTTTGACAAAAATAATACGTCATAAAAAGTCTACAACTTAATATTGGGGATTATACTTTTATCTCTCAATTTACTGTGAAAACCATACTTTTTGATAATAGTGATATTGTGTCGGGTTCACCATGGATGGAAACCCTAGGTTCATTTATCCTAAATACGAAAAAGAAATTTTTAACATTCTCCTAAAAAGGGAAGAAAATAACGCTACAGGACGTTAAATTGAAGCCAAATTCAGTGACGCTTGAAGACATATAAGAAATTTCAAAAGTAATTCTTCAAGAAAGTAAAAAGGCGATCCAAAATATGCAAAAAAAAATCAACAAAATCACAACTAACAAGAATGAAGAAGTTGCTCGCCTCAAAGACCACAACAAAAAATTTCTAACACAAATTAAGAAACTTAAGAAGGAGAAGAAGTCATTAGAAAACAAGGTGCAACAACTTGTTGAAAAGGAATCGTCGAAACCTTCAAATGTAGAAATTCAAGTTGAAGAAAAAATGCACATCAATCCAGTAAATATCACAACTCAAAAAGAAAATAAACTAGTTGAAGTAAAGATGTACTCAGAAGTTGTAGCTCCACCAACAAAAGATTTGGCCGAAGATCCAAAAGTTAGCTATTCAATGTCCATTGCTAAAGGAAATCATGTACTTCAAATAAATCAAGGAGATGACATAAATGAGATAAAGGAAAAACAAATCACTAGAATTCCTTATCAACATCCGAATCATAAAAGTAGACAACTCGATCAAGCTACGTATTCAGAACAAAATCAACAAGCTGATATTCGGAAGAATACTAATGTCGGTGCAATCCACTCATGTGATAACAAGTCGTCACAAGTTGCCAATCATCGCAAGAGTCCACAGAAGATTGATCTAGGATGGTCCAATCCATTCTCAATGCGACAATTTTGTTTGTCACTTAGAGGGTCATATCAACTTGTATCGATAAGGATGACTGCCCTGAGATGGGAAGACATAAGTAGCAGGAAAATAAATCAAGGCCTTTCATCAACAAGCTTTGAGGACAAAGTTTTTTGAGGAGAAAGGCAATGTAATGAATAAAATAATATAAATAATGATTAATCAGTTAATTAGTAATTAGGTTGAAAGGGCATGTCTAAATGAGACATGACCTTTCGTGAAGAGGCACCTGTCTAGGTATATAAGCAGGCCTCATTTATAATTCTCAATCATCAATCAATTCTTCATCATACATTTAATATATATATATACTTGTATCCTCATGGATATTTTCATATTCCAAGGCTTCTGGAGTATTTAACTTGAGAAGGAACTTTGTTCACTTCATTTTGGCCCAAATCGCGATGGCTGCAAAACCCCAACCTTGGGTTCCAAGCCCACAAGTGACTCTTCTGGTGCTCCACCCTCCAAACCTTGAACCCTAATGCTTGGAGTACCTCCCAAGCTACTAAAAAATAAACACTCCCTCTTAGCGAGGGAGTTACTTCCAAGACTAGGAAGTAAGTCATCGTCATCATCACTGCTCGAAACACTCTGCCAACTCTTGGCACTCACCACTGCAATAATCCCTGTAGCATGAACTATGCCTCTCTTGGAAGTGTTGTTGTTACTGGAAGCATCTTGCAACTTCTTCTTTTCTTGTATCATTTTCCAATCCCTCCATGATTCCTTCTTGGCAGATGTGGAAGCACCCTTGCTTCCCACTGACCACACTCTCTTCTTGGGTTGCAAAGTCTCCCTCTGAATCTGCAAGCTCTCATTAGAACTCGACTCCCTCTGAGACTATGGAATATGGATCTTTTTCTTTGGAACCTGTGCCTGCCCCTCTAAAGTTTGCACTTGCACCTGCTTCTTCGAAACTTGCACCTTCTCCACCTGCTTCCTCTTCCCATGATCCGTAGCCTTGCCCATAAGCCTATATATACCATGCTCTCTAACTCCAAGCACAATACCATCGGAGCTAGAGCCGTTGGGCCTGAGTCTTGCCTTCCCATCTTGGGACAAGACCTCAAACCCCTTCTTCTCGATCATCGAGACAAATATCACGCTATATCTGAGACCTGGTACAAATAGTACATCCTGGACTCGCATCACTCATCCTGTCTCCATCCTGAATGGCACAACTCTCGATCCTCTGATCTCCTTTTGACTCTTGTCGCCCAACACCACGTGCAACTTCGAGTCCTATTCATCTAGAGTCTCGAAAACCTCCTGTGACCTTGTCATATGTTTCGTTGCATCACTGTCGATGTACCATCCATCCTCATCGATAATACCCTGCGAGAAATGAGAGATCATAACAAAGTCGTCCTCCAATCTCCTGGTGAGAGCATCTACCTCAGTAGAAGTGGCAACACCGGCTACCTGTTTCCCTTTCGTCTTCTCGACATCTCCTGTCTTCTTCATCGGACATCTCGTCGAAAAATGACCCATCTCACCACAGTTGAAATACTTGACTTTACTCAAGTCCTTCTGCTTACCCTTCATTCATGCTGCAAGTGCCACGTCCTCATCTTCCCTCTTCGTTGGATGAAGATCCTCGTCTCGCAAGTCTTCCTGAATGAAGTCGTCCACAGCCTATTCCAGTTTTGCAGCTTGTCCTTGGCAACGATCCCTTTGATGAAGGGCTTCCATTATGGAGTAGACCCTTTCAAGGCAATCCTCACCATATCACTATCTGAAATAGTCACACTGACAACAGTAAGCTCATCTTTGACTTGAGACAATCTCGTCAAATACAAAGTCACTCCTTCAACCTGCAACATCTTGGTGGATTTCAACTTATCGACCAATACCAGTACCTTGTTCTCGTTCTTATTCTGGAATATATTCTATAGAGCCATACACATCTCATGTGCAGTGTTCTTCTCGGACAAATGAGGTATTAGGGGATCCTTCACACCATCAAGGATGATCAATCTTGCCCTCGTATCTAAATCCTTGTACACTTCACACTCCTTTGGGTTAGTTGGCTTCTTGATGGCTTTCTCAGCAAACTCCTAGATCATGTTGACCTGCAAGACCAACTTGATCTTTTCCTTCCATGGACTATAGTTGGACAACCTTTCCAACATGTCCTCATACCGAAGACCAGACTGCAACTTCGACATTGTCGTGATCCCTTCACTTACAATGTAACCAACTCCCTCTTAAGTTGTACTTCGCTGTGCACTCTGATGATTCACTGTCTTCCAAAGTAGCTCAAACCTGGCATTGATACCATGTTGAACTTCCATGATCTTGTGTCTAGGTTAGAATCGTAGAATCTCTGACGCTACCAAACCAAGAATCTCAACAAAAGTTACTTTGCACAACGGAATATAAATAACAGTAAATCACACATGCACAATTATAGAAACCTTTTTACAAAATATTGTAAATTAATGTACAACAACCCAATCTTCGTTATATTAAACAAACTGAGTAATACAACAGTCTTAGGGCCCCCTTACAAGGGATACAAGATACAGTGACAATCTCGTTGGGGTTTCTATGTCGTATCTCGTCCTGTCGGTCCTTCACTTCCGTTCTTCTCTCTAGCTGCCCCTTAGTCCATCAAAGGAAAACACATAGAGTATCCATGAGGGTTTCCTCCTATCACTGTTGCAAGTCGCTTCTGCTATAATGAACACGGGTTGATCCAATTTTCTCTTCTAGTTGGCCAACACTTGAGCTCCAATTTGCCAATCTAGTAGCTTCTTTCGTCCATCAAAGAGCTACAATTTAGGCTCCAAACTTCACCCAATGATGCAACAATCAATATCCTTCTTGTATGCTGCTCTAGGGCTACTTTGGGTAGCCAACATGCTGCCCTCCACCAGTCCAATGGCACCCAATCCTCCATTGTGAAATCTGCTCCTTGTTGAAGTCTTCAATCTCCCAAGTCAACCTCACACATGGTTTCCACAGGCTGCAATAAATTCTGATCCAAAACTGGTCAGCACTTTTACCCAACACAAGACAATTTTTGCTCCAAATCTAATGTACCACTGTTGTTCTTGACTGTTCCTGGTTAGGGCACCTGGCAGCGTTGCAACAACCCTAAAACATTCACACACAGTTCCTTGATTTGCTGCAACCTTGCCTTAGAAGGCTCCTTCACTCCTTCGTTGTTGTTCTGGGCATAAACTAGCCCCGAAACAATGCTACACAACTCCGTTATAGCTTGGTAAGGCCTGCGACCTACCCACAACAAACGTTTGGGTGCTACGACTGCCTTTCCCAAGGTCTGTCCTCCCTTAAATAATTCTAGAATTGGCCCAGAACTTGTCCTCCCTCACTCGACCCTCCTGCACAGCAAACTAGGATACCAAATAGCCTTGAGAGATGCCCTAACAACCCTCTCCTCCTTGCTGGTCTTCCTCCTTATGCCTACGGCCAAGACATAAATCTTTTTCTCCTCCAACGAGCTCCTTCTTTTGCTTGTGTCGCATGGATGAATGCTCTAAATGAGCCTAATTCACCTTGTATTTATACCATGTACAAGGGCTTCCTTAAAATGTCCAATTAGGTCTTGACAAGCTGTCATAAGGCTTATTAACATCAAGTTGAGCTTGACCCTTATTGTGCAAACCCACTTCTTAACTTCAAAAATTCATAATTACATTTGTAAACCTTGGAATCAAATGATTTTCGTTGTGTCGGATTCGTCTCGATGAGTACTATCATCCTCATCCATCACATGTCGAAATGTGTCCATGGTTTTGGCCCAAATCACGATGGGTGCAAAACCCCAACCTTTGGTTCCAAGCCCTCAAGTGACTCTTGTGGTGCTCCACCCTCCAAACCTTGAACCGTAAGGCTTGGAGTACCTCTCAAGCTACTCAAAAATCAAAAGACTGCAATTTTCGACCTCTACTACAGAAATCGTAGCTCACACTTGTGGGTGAAATATGATGGATTGAGACTCCTTCGCTTCTTGTGTTTCTTCTTCCTTTCTAACTTGGCTTGTAAATGTAATCTCTTTGATCCCAAACTTTGGCATCTCTTGGCAGATCTGCAATTTGGTCTTGCTGCAATAAGATGATCCCCTAATCCTTTTCACACGCGTCAAAGATTCGGCCCTAAAGCATTCCTCCAAAACTTCGATTTATCTTCTCTCCTGTTTTCCTCTTCTTATTAGGCTTCTTTTCTTATAGTCGAACTTGATTTTTTATCCTCCTCCAAAATGAGGTTGAGGTTCTCTTATATATAGGCTTCTTATGGAGGTCGAATAACATCTTATGTGGTCAACTTGTCATCTCTTGTAGGCCAACTTGTTGACTGCTAGGCTGACGTGATATTGTAGGGTCTTTATGACACAAATTGACTTACATAATTTCCTTTGACTTGATACATGATGCCCAATAGGGTCTTTTACATATTACAATGAATCTTTGACTCCTAGAATTTATGACAAAGATCTAGAAGCACATAATGGCTGCTTGACCTAAATTCAACTTGATGTGGAGCATGAAACCCATGTTATGAAATAATAATAATAATAAATTTTCTTTTCTTGTTACATCAAATACATAAAATCAAGATTGCATAAGACATTAGGAAGACCGAACCTAGTTACATTTTCCAACACTCCCTCTTAACTAGGGAGGTATTCATAATATACATACGAGGTACATGGACATTCTCATACTGAAGAATTATTATAAGAAAAAACGGATTGGTAAGCCATCTCATAAGCTATTTATTCAGCTTGTATTAGTGCATGTCATCATATCAACCAACATGGTCATATAGCAAGGGCTTGAGTAACAACCCTATCTCTGCACTAGATTAGAGCACAATGCCGGGGAGACCAATGATTTATGCACACCTTCATCATTGTCTGTCAAGGTACATATCCCCTCTGAACGTTTTAGGTATGTCCTTCTAGAACCATTCCCATCTTGGATTTACACATCCTCATGGAATTTCCTCTTCGACTACTCTTGCCTACTTGATGCCCTACCTGATCCTCAAAGAGTATCGGAATTTAGATGCTTACCCAAACCTCCATTCTTTCTTCATAACATGAAGAGAAGAATGAAGTGTTTATCTCTCCCTCTAAACTAGGGAGGATCTATTGATTTCCATAAAAGAAATATACCCAAGTTCCCTCTTAACTAGGGACTTGTTACCAACAATAACTATCTGCTCTTAGGTGGAGATCATGGTACTATCAGCTGCTTGTAGGGCTACTTCTTTCCGCATCATTATGTCAGGGATGAACCTCGACTTTTTCATCATGGATCCTTCTTCTTTAATGTACATATCATTATGAAAAATCCTAGATCTGGATTCCTACTGCAACAAATCTGAATTACTTCTCCTATTATTTTGATAATTATTTCATTACATTGAAATACCAAAGTAATTACTGAAGCAGTCTACACAAATAATGTTGTGGAATAAAATCCAAGTGCTGAAACAATCTGAACAAAATACAATGAAAAATATCCACATGTGACACAATTATTTTTCGACTAAGTCCCCGAAAAAACCCAACTTGGGAAAACCGGTGTAGCAGATCTGAGGGTTTGTATTATTAAGCAATAGAATCTTGAATACAACTAGGGTGCCAACATCCAGCAAACCCTTCAGAGAAATCTAAACAACGAATATAATTGTGAGATATACCTCACTCTGCAAGTCTCCGGCTGATCTAAAACATCACTGGTGAAGCCCTCACTATCTCTGCGTGATCCCCTACGCTGGAACTGCATAAGCCTGCGTGGGCAAGCTTGAGGAACTGCGTCACCCCTTTCTGCAACTGATCTAGCTAAACTAAGACTGGATTTTGGCCCTCTTGGCTCAGAAACCCTAGCCTCTAGCTATCTCTGGACTGACTCCAAGAGACACTACAATGTTTCTGCGTGATTTCCTGCAGGGTCTGCGTCACCTCTTTAGAAAACTGTGCTGTCACTCTCTGTGTCACTGCTGCCTCTCTCTGAAATGCACTCCCGGTCCTCCTGACGAGTCTCTGCTTCCGTCCCTCTCTGGATCTTATCACTGAATCACAATCACTTAGCAAACCTTGCTCTAGTGATTTGATTCTTGATCAAAAGTTGTGTCTTATCACACAAATTCGAAAATGCTCAATAGCTCAAGTGTCTCAATGTGTTCTTTCCATAGGCCCCTCACCCTCCTTATATTCTTCTGTTGAACCTTCAACAACCGAGATTAAAACATAATCAAAGGCTAAGATTAACTTGGAGGTGATCCATGACTTTATCTAGAAGATTCACACTAAGTTTAATTAATACCCTTTAATTAATCAGTTTCCCTAAGTTTAGACTTGGGAAAACATTAAAAAACGATGAATTAATTTAATTAAACCATCTCTAAGTGGAATTTTCCAAAACCATTTCTGGGTTTATTGGAATACATGTGTCCTAGCCTATATAGAAAGTTACAAGGCTAGAGCACATCCGATGCTACTATAAATCAACACTCCCTCTTAGCGAGGAAAGTGCTCTAGCAAAACACTCAATGTGCTGCTCCGACTTCTGGAACATCTGCTTTTGTGCTGTTGATGCTTCTCACCAACATTGCACAAGAAAATGTTGCATCTGTACTGCTGCTGACTCCGCATACCGCTGCCAACTGCCACTGTATTGCAACTCCCTCTAAATTTTGCAACCATGCTGTTGCACTGCATGAGCACTGCTCTGCACTGTGTGAGCACTATTGTGCACTGCGTTGCACCACTTGTGCACTGCGTTGCTGCTGCTCATCTGTTGCCGCTGCTGCACTGTTGCTACTTGCAACATAAAAACATCTGAAATTGGACAAGTAAATTTGCAACTTGAAAATAACACTGACTGCTGCTAGTTTCTGTACTAGCTCTTTGAAAAATACTGCGTTGTTGCTGCTCTGCACTGCATGAGCACTGCACTACATTGTGCTGCACCAGTTTCCACTGCGCTGCTGCTACTTAATTGCTGATGTTGTTGCTTCCTCTCTACACTGATCAGGCTCTAGTACTGCAGTTGTCCATCCTGCTACTGCACTGTCTTCTTATCTTCCGCTGCAGTTGTCCATCTTGCTACTGTCTTTAGGCTGTCGTAGCTCACATGTGATCCAAGAGTTCGGAAATACTCAACGATCCTACCTACTTGTAGATTCTAGATCTACAACTCCAAGTCAGCCCACATTTCTCCTTTTGGAATGTGAGCCAACATAGCACAATCCTTTTCTGCCTCAATCTTGGCAGCTCCTGCTTGTGGGTCTTCCTTCTCCTCTTTATCATTTTTCTTAAGACGACACTGTGTGGCATAATGCCCCATCTCCCCACATCGGAAGTACTTGATCTTGGACAAATCTTCCTTCTTCTGCTTTTGTTGCCCCTTTGATGCAAGGGCAGTGTTATCTTCTTCCGCCTTCTTGACTTTCGACCCACTGCTGCCATCCTCCAAATGGATTTTGAGGAGATCTCTCCTCAAATCTTCTTGCTGTAAGGCTGCCCACATCGCTTCCCATCCTGGAAGTCTTTCTCTGCCCAGAATACTTTGGACAAAGACCTGCTAGTCCTCTGAAACACTGTTCAGAGTGAGTCTTACTAGTTCTGAGTCTCTAGGAGCAGATCCTACTGCTGACAGTTGATCTCGGTTTTCTTGAATACGAGATAAGGAGTCAAAACACTCTCCCTTCTTGATCATGATATTACACATCCTCTCTTCAAGGTACATCTTCCGCTGCTTGAAAGATCCTTGGTATAGCTTTTCCAGCCCTACCCACATCTCTCTAGCAGTGGTCTTTGCTGCTATATGGGGTAGGATATGATCCTTCACATCATCTAGGATCAATCGCTTGGCTCTTGCCATATTCTTCTTGAATTGCCTCAGGTGTGCTGCATGAAGACGTTCTGCAACTGCGCTTTCTATGAGGGCTTTCAGATCATGCTCATCAAGGAAAAATTCTATCCTTGATTTCCAAATGACATAGTTGGAGGCACCCTCCAATCTATCTTGGTCACGCAGTTCATTGCTGGCCATCTCCTCAACTTGTCGAAATCTTCCTCTAACCCTCTGCTCAGCTAGACTTACACACTCTTTGAGGAGTAAGTCGCTGCTTCTGCTGTTGCACGGGAAAAAGCCGAGTTTCTTTAAGTATGTAATGAATAAAATAGTTGACACTTTTCTTCAGTTCAATCACGCACTGTTTTCTTCATTTGCTTTTGTCATTTGGTTTCGTCACAATTTAATATATCAACTTTTATTTATTTATTTGTTATGAATTGGCCCTTCCTTCAGAACTTTGTCCTCAAAGTTTTATGGATAATAATTTCTTCATCTTGTATTTGTTAAAATACTATAATTTTATGGATAATATTATTATATATAAACTGTATGAACAATGAGATATGAGATAGATGATTGAATGTTACAAATGAGGCATGCTTATATACGTACGCAGGTGCCTCTTCACGAAAGGTCATGTCTTATCAGACATGGCCTTTCAACCTAATTACTAATAAACTAATTTAATCACTAATTAACTAATTTATTCATTACAAAGTAAGAAACCCTCTTAGGTCAAGAAATCCCCAATTGTGTTTTTCAGAAATTTTTTGACGCTTATGCACCAGCTCTCACTGTTGTGCAGTAATTGCGTCCTTCATCTACGCTGCCTCTTCTGCAACTGAAAATCTTACCCTTCTGTCAACTCTCTTAGAGGAAGCCTTTTCTGCGCTAGAATGCCCTCCTGGCCTGGACAACGTAATTTCGAGGAGGGTTTGCTGCTGCTTACGCAGATCCCAGACTCTTTAGTGCTGATCTCCTGGTTCACTTGTGTTTCACCTGCACTTCAACTTGAATAAGCTCTGATACCATGTGAAAAATCCTAGATCTGGATTCCTACTGCAACAAATCTGAATTACTTCTCCTATTATTTTGATAATTATTTCATTACATTGAAATACCAAAGTAATTATTGAAACAGTCTACACAAATAATGCTACGGAATATAATCTAAGTGCTGAAACAATCAGAACAAAATACAATGAAAAACATCCACATGTGACACAGTTATTTTTCAACTAAGTCCTCGGAAAAACCTAACTTGGGAAAATCGGTGCAACGGATCTGAGGGTTTGTATTATTAAGTAGCAGAATCTTGAATACAACTAGGGTGCCAACATCCAGCAAACCCTTCAAAGAAATCTAGACAACGAATATAATTGTGAGATATACCTCACTCTGCAAGTCTCCGGGTGATCTAAAACAACATTGGTGAAGCCCTCACTGCCTCTGCGTGATTGCCTACGTTGGAACTGCGTAAGCCTACGTGGGCAAGCTTGAGGAACTGCGTCACCCCTTTTTGCCACTGATCTAGCCAAACTGAGACTGGATTTTGGCCCTCCTGGCTCAGAAACCCCAACCTCTAGCTATCTCCGGACTGACTCCAAGAGACACTACATTGTTTCTGCGTGATTTCCTGCAGGGTCTGTGTCACCTCTTCAAAAAACTGCGTTGTCTCTCTCTGCGTCACTGTTGCCTCTCTCTAAAATGCACTCTTGGTCCTCCTGACCAGTCTCTACTTCTGCCCCTCTCTGGATTTGATTACTGAATCACAATCACATAGCAAACGCTGCCCTAGTGATTTGATTCTTGATCAAAAGCTGTGTCCTCTCACAAATATTCGAAAATGCTCAATAGCTCAAGTGTCTCAATGTGTTCTTTCCATAGGCCCCTCACCCTCCTTATATTCTTCTGTTGAACCTTCAATGACCGAGATTAAAACATAATCAAGGGCTAAGATTAACTTGGAGGTGATCCATGACTTTATCTAGAAGATTCACACTTAGTTTAATTAATACCCTTTAATTAATCAATTTCCATAAGTTTAGACTTGGGAAAACATTAAAAAACGATTAATTAATTTAATTAAACCATCTCTAAGTGGAATTTTCCAAAACTATTTTTGGGTTTTATGGAATACATGCTTTCTAGCCTATATACAAAGTTACAAGGCTAGAGCACATTCGATGCTACCATAAATCAACAATCGTGGTATTCATACCTTCTCCATGGAGATGTCATAACGAATTCTTCTAATCATGATTAGATGTTGATAAATCATCTTATCTCAAGTGACTATAGGTACATCTCTCATGAACTCTTCTTTCACTTCTGAACATATTGCTTTCTCAGAATATTCTATACATAGATCCTTCATCATAGAAATAATAGTTGCCAACCACCTCATATTCTTCATGAGGTTATATAATATTGATTTTATCATGTAGAAGAGTTCGAGGCACATTTTATTCATGCCTTCATGTATCATACATAAGGAAGAGTACCTTCTTTAATCATGCCCATGAGATAGAGCATTCTAACCATTCTCATCTGCAACTATGTGATGACATGACTTTATCTATCTATTACCAAATATATACATACCTTTCCCTTTGTGTGATCATGTAGTCTTCCATCAACAACTTCTCTTTTTGTTAACTTGAAAATGCTTCAACTATCTTGACATGCTGCACTTCTTTGTCATCATACATTCATCCTTCGAAATTGTGGATCCCACACTAGGTGGAATGTGATACTTGTTGCTTTAAATAATGATGAACCCAACGGAGGATCTTGATAATCCTTATTCTGTAAATGCTTCTTTCTAATGATGATGATGTATGATGATCTATCTTGCTAGATGTCTTTCATCAATCATTCAAACTGCCATTTTGCTTATCCTTCTATGATTCTAATGATGATGTCATGAGCTATTTCCTTTCTATTATGTGAGATGACTGCTTCAACCATATCCTGCTAGATGTCATCTGAATCTTGATATAATGCATCTTGCAATGAATCCTACCATGACTTGCTGACTTCTATAAGCAGAAAAATAAGGTAAATGTATGTGAAAGACCTCTTAATAGTAGAGTTCTTTCACTTCTTCCTTATTTGTCTTCTTTTCTTCCAGTTCTTCTACTTCTTTAGTCACATGGGCTTCATTCCTTTCTTTTCTCTTGTTGTTGCCCTCCTTGAGTTTAGGACAATTTCTTTTGAAGTTCCCATATGCATTACACTCATAGCATTGAATCTTAGACATATCAATTTCCTTTTGAAACTTCTTTCGAGGCTCAAATTTTCCAAATTTCCCTTTCCTCCTTGCCATTGCAGCATATGCTTGTGTTTGACATTTGTTCATTTGACCCAACATTGTTCTTCGCCTTTAATCTAGTTTCTTCAATCTTGCACAATGACCATAGATTGTTGAATGGAGTGGCTTCCTTCCTCCCATAGATACTTGATACAAAGTTCCCCTATTCATTTGGTAATGCATTGAGTACTAGGGTGGTCATCTCTGGATCTGACATAGTTTCTCCAAGTTCTTGTAGTTGTTCTTTTATTTGAGATACCTTCATGACATATGAAGCTACCCCTTCTTCCCTTGACACTTTCATCTTGTACAATTCGGTTCTTAACGATAGTATCTCCCCTGCAGTACTTACAGAAAACAGCTCCACCAATTTTCCATAGATCTCTTTAGATGTCTTCAACTTTGCTACATATGGGATGACAGAATCCTTGATTGAGGATCCTTTGAGCCCTTATTTCTCCTTTATTGTACTTTGATAGTGCTTGAGATTGCTCTTTTAATGGTTTGGTGATGGAGCCCTTTACATATTCCATCACTTTATTCTCCATGAGAATTAAATCTATTCTCTTCTTCCATGCAAGGTAATTCGTTGTCCCAACAAGTTTATTCTTCTCCTTGTAGAAAGAAGTCATTTGGTTTATAGGTTGAGAAACAAAATATAAAGTACTTACTTGTCAAACGAAGATACCTCCTTGACGGTGTCTTCCACTAGTTGCTTCCTTGATGATGTCTTCCTTCTTCAAAAATGGCAATGCTCCTTACTCAAGATAAGAGGAGATGAAATTCTTCAATGATGTTTGAGATGAGATCCTTTCTTTAATAAGAGGGAGATTTCTTTGATTTCTTTGATGATGTTGAAGTGTTCTTCTTGCTTCCTTTGGTTGATGATTGTAGAATGTGGAGGCTTCCAAGAATACTTCAAGTGTAGAGTTCTTTCTTGAATGGAGGTAGGGTCCTTGAGGTCTTCTTCTTCTTCCAAGAGTTGTGATGATATGATCCTTGTGATGTGATGGATAGTCCTCCTTGATGCTCTTTAATTTCCTTGATGGTCTCCTTGTGCTCAACCCTTATGTATCCTTCTTTGATTGAGTGATCTTCAAGCCGCCTCTCATAATCTTGTCACCTTAGCTCTGAAACCATGTTGAGAAATCTAGGGCAACTAGGTTAGGTTGATTTCTCTTACTTTGATAACTGCTTGTGATGTTCTTTTACATAACTTGATGTACTTGTAATTAGCCTTTTCTTTCACTTGATTATTATTGCATTCTTATCATCAAACAACTACCAAACTATGAAGATCAACGAGACAAGAGGACACAAAATGTAGGCTGCTAGCCAGGGCCAAAACCTCTCCTCTTGAGAGGAAAACCCACAAGAATTCTTCTCTTCTTATAGAATCTTCAAATGAAAAATTCCAAGACCTAAGACCCTTGACAAAGACCCCTCCAAGACCAAGCCAACTTCTCCTTTTGATGAGCTTGTCCTTCACAAAGTCAGCCCAAGTCAACCAACTCCAAACCTTCAAATTTTAGCCTCTGCTTCAGATTTTCGATCACTGCTTCGGGACTGCAATTTTCGATCTCTATTGCAGAAACCCTAGCTCACATGTGTGGGTGAAATATGGTAGATTGAGACTCCTTTCTTCTTCTCTTGGTGTGTTTCTTCTTCCTTTGTAACTGGACTTGTAAATGCAATCTCTTTGATCCCAGACTTTGGCTTCTCTTGGCGGATCTGCAATTTGGTCTTGCTGCAATAAGATGTTGCCCTAATCCTTTTCGCACGTGTGAGAGATTCAACCCTAAAATCGTCCTCCAAAACTCTGATTTATCTTCTCTCTTGTTTTCCTCTTCTTTGTTGGTTATTAGCATTCTTTTCTTATAGTCAAACATGACTTTTTATCCTCGAAAATGAGGTAGAGGTTCTCTTATACATAGGCTTCTTATGGAGGTCGAACATCCCTTATGAGGCCGACTTGCCATCTCTTGTAGGCCGACTTGATCTTGGGGGTTTTTTATGACACAAATTGACTTACATAAATTCCTTTGACTTGATACATGATGCCCAATAGGGTCTTTTACATACTACAATGACTCTTTGACTCCTAGAATTTATGACAATGCCCTAGAAGCACACAATGGGTGCTTGACCTGAATTCAACTTGACCTAGAGCATGAAACCCATGTTGTAAAATAATAATAAAAAAATTTCTTTTCTCTTTACATCAAATACATACAATCAAGATTACATAAGACATTATGAAGACCGAACCTAGTTACATTTTCCAACACGAATAGCCCAACAATTTATGAAGAATGCCATAAAACAAATCCCAGAAATTGCCCTTCCACAGAGGTTAAGTCATCTTAGCATTCTAGCCACAAAAGAAATCAAATTGCACATATTGCGTCTATGAATTTTCCCCTCTGTTTTAGTGATTTGAGCTCATAATTACCTTCGAATAGGCCTTAGGAGATGATCTGAATAGGATGTCTAAGCAGGCTGAAGATTCCACAGAGATCCTCCATAGTGGCCTCAGAAATTTGCCACTTGTTCAAAGCCCAATTGAAGCCTCAGGACCTGCGGCTCAGTTGTTGGAGTGTAGCCTCAGGTATGTGTGAATATGCCCATTAAGTACCCCAGAGAATAAGAAATATCTCCCTCAGAAAAGCTCGACTAGCCTCAGGTGCTTCCAACAAATAACCAATAATAAAAGAAAACAAACTTCAAGTCCCCAAAAACAGTCTCTCAACTTCGGCCTACTGCATCAGATATTAACACCTACTCAAGGCCTCAAATCAATAGATGTATGTGGATTTTTTGTTGATACCCTTGTGGAGGATACAATCTATATTTATAGTAGTTGAAGTGTCACCAATAAGGGGGTCGACCTAATCAAGTATGGAGGGAAGCCGACCTTACTTAAAATAATTTGAATTTTGAATTTTTTAATTTTTGGAGCCAAAATATGAAACCCCTTTTGGAGCCAACGTAATCTCCGGGATTTTATGATTAATTCAATCATTTTTAAGGTAGATAGAGCTAGGATAATCCACAAGTGATTTATTTAAATTTTGATAATAAATATCACCAATTAGCAAGTTGCCATTAGCATCATAGTTTGGGGTTCCCTGACCACGCTTGGGGGCTTTTACCTTTTATAAGACATATCTCTCAAACGATGAGGATCCATGTGGCATGCCACCTACTGTTGGAGACCACATGACGAAAACAACACGATGGCAATGGTCATGTGAGCAAATTCACAGTTCTTCATCCTCAAATTCTTCGATGGTGGGGCAATATGATCAAATTTGGGCTTCCAAGACATCTTGATCATTGGAGCTTCCAATCAATGTAATTAGACGGATATTAAGAGTGTTCGTAGACCATTGTTGGTACCAATGACAACACCATTCAACACAAGACCCAAACCTTCGAAATATTTAAACTTACTAATTATATACATGCTTAAAAGGTAGTCTTCCAAAAAATCAAAAAGCACAAAAACAAAGGAAAAAGTGTCATTCCAGATCCAAGTGAAATGGTCCCATTGAACTTTCTTTTTCACCAGAACCAAGTAGTCGTCAAATCTGATGCTTTGATGGTCCAAATATCGAAAAACATAACTGCCCAAAATAGTAATTTCCTGGAAACTGATGAAATTGAATATAAAAGGTCCTTTGATCGATGGTTATGCTATGAAGCATCTGGAAATAGTCTAATGTAGATAAGTCTCACTAGACCTTAATCCTCAGTAGCAAGAAAGGTTATTGGAGTTAACATGAAGTATCTATTTCAATCTCAAAGGACTGCGTAAATCTAGTGGGTGGACAATTGAGAAAATACACAAGGCATTCTTCAATTTCTGAAAGCTCTCTATTGTATTCTTAGGCCAAGTAAAAGTTTTCCAGTTGGAAATTTGATGGAGGTTGAGCAGAATGGGAAAAATTAAAGATGAATTGCTAATAAAAATTTAGGATACCCATAAAGTGCTTCAACTTTGCTACTGTAGAAGGGGTGGTCCAGTTGGCAAGACGTTGAACCATATCAGAGTTTGGAGAAATGCCTCCTCGATCAATAATAAAAATGAGGTACTAGATGGATGTCTAGCCAAAACATGACCTTTTTTGTTGGACTTGCAATTTACAATTCAATAGTTCTAGTACTAGATGGGCATAGTAGTGGTGTTTCTCCCAAGTTTTATTGAAAATAAGAATGTCTTCTAGGTAAATAACGATTTTTTTTATAAATGAGGATGGAAGGTGTCATTAATTGTTAGTTTTTGTAGCATTGGATGGTGTTCTAGTCTCGAGACTTTGTGGAGAGGCTAAAGCACATGAGTTCTCCAAAACCCAGAAATTGTTTATGGAAATTCCACCTAGAGATAACTCAATTAAATTAATTGACCATCATTTGAATTTTTCCTAAGTTTAACTTAGGAAAACTGGTTAATTAATAGCAATTATTGAGAAAGGTGAGAATTCTCTAGAAACTCACATAGATCGACTTGGAGATGATCTCAACCATCGATTAAGTTTTAATCGTGGTCGTTCGAGTCCCAAATAGAGATTATAAGAAGAGGTCGATGGTTAGATGGAGAAACATAGTTGGAGAGCAAGTTTTATTGGGCAGTTCAATTTTCTAGAGAGCAACATTTTGTCAGAAAAGTTCGAGCCAAAGAGGGGATGCAGAGACAGAGAGGGGTAGAGATAGTGAGTCCGGAGGAAGTTTTCTAGTTCCAAAGAGTCAGCGACAGGAGGATCGAGTTTCCTTAGTGGAGCCACGTAGAAGCTTCATAGGCAAAGTTTGATTTGGCCAGACAGAGGGTCGATTCAGTTGTTGGAGGTTTGGAGAATTTCCGGAAGGGGTCAATGAGTCATTCTCAGAGGTTGAGTTGGGCAGATGGCTTGATCAGTTGTTGTTCTAGGCAAAGCGTTCAATGGCCTGCGCAAGGGTGACGCAAATGCTGACACAGGGGCTTTTGTGTAGCCTATTTGTCCCAGTTGTGGAGTTGAATCAGTGTTGGGTGAGACAAAAATTTTCTCACTAATTTTTGTGGCTAGTTTATCTTGTAGAGGATCGCCAGTTTTGGGCATCCAGTTGTTAAAATCTGAAAATTCTATGCAGAAATTTAAAAATTCTTTACAAAAACATGAAAATTCTATGTAGAAAACTGAATGTACTTGAAAAAATTGAATGTACTTTGCAGAAAACTGAATGGAACTGAATCTACTTAGTAGAAAGCTTATTGTACTTTGCAGAAAATTGAATGTATTTTGTAGAAAGTTGAATGTACTTTGCAGAAAACTGAATGTACTTTGCAAAAAATTGAATGGAACTGAATCTACTTAGCAGAAAACTTATTGTACTTTGCAAAAAATTGAATGTATTTTGTAGAAAGTTGAATGTACTTTGCAGAAAACTGAATGTACTTTATAGAAAATGGAATGTACTTAGCAGAAAATTGAATGTTTTATGTTGTTACATATACTTAGAATGCAAATTTCTTCTTCACAATTTCTCAGATCGGCAATTGTAGATAGAACAGAAACTTAAGGATCATATGAAGATAGGCAAGCACAAATACGAGACACTGAGAATTAGGTCCAATGACCAGGGGAAAACCCACAAGGGGAAAACCCAAATGATTCTTCTTTTATTAGATTTCTTCAATTGTTCTGCAGAGTATAGAGAGAGAGTGAACGAGAATGAATAAAGTCACCAATGTCTAATCAACTTGCAGCTAAAGTGCTCTTGCTCTTTGCTTGAAGATCTCCTCCTCCTCTTAATCAGATCTTGTCCTTCACACGTGCTCCAACTCTTCGCTTGCTCTTACTCTTCTCTTGCTCTCACACTTCTCTTGCACACACTCAACACTAGTTCTTCTTCTTCACAATGAACATGCTACTTTCAACTCTCACTTGCTCTTGCTTAAATAGATGAGAAATGAGAGGAGTTACAAAATCAATTCGTGCCTTGAGCCAATAATAGGAGAATTGAATTCCATGAGAGAGGAGTTACTTGAGGAAAAGTGTAACTCATACCAATAATAGAGAGAGAGAGAGGTACACATGTCTTGAGGAGTTACAATTCGAATTAGGGAGAGAGAGAGTTACACTTGGACATGAGAGAATATTTGGCAAGAGTTACAAAATGAATTGAATGAGGGAGTTACAAGTGCATTTAATGAGGAGTTACACTTTTTCCATACATTGAATTAGTGAGGGAGAGTTACATTCTCTCAAGTGTGGAGTTATTATTTTATTCCAAGAGAGAGGTTCAATTTGCTAAGTAAGAATTTCTCAATTTAATTTACTTATATCATGAGAGAATTCATTTTTATTAATCTAGTAAATGTGAATGACTTTAGACTATAATAATAATAATAATAATAATAAGGATAAATATATTAATTCTTGACTTATATAATCATGATGGATTTGACTTTAAAGTGGATTACATATGTCGAGATTATTCTTGATCATTTATACATGAGTTTCTATTTTTGGAAAGTTGCTTCCAAATTGAGATGTGACTCACTGTTTTTGGAAAGTCGTATTAGAATTATTAGAAATGAAATTTTATTATAGGAAGTCCAAATATAATTGAAAGATATGATTTCTTATAGGATAACTTCATTCTTGAGCTGCCAAATTTTAACACCAATTATACTCATAATTTCTCACTGCTGGATAATAATAAAACCCTCAGTTGTTGCACTGATTTTCCCACAATGGGTTTTTTCCAAGGACTTCTGTCCAAAAATGATTTGTCATTTTTATGTGTGTGTGCAATGCATTTCTCAGTTCTTATTTTAGCTTCCGCGGTATTTTTTTATTTGGTAAAGAAATTGCAGTGTGAATATTTCGCAATTAGAAGAATTATTTCCATTTGATGGATTTCAAGCAAATTTTCACATTAATGAGCCTCATATATGTAGCAAGAGCATTGGTAAGCCCAAAGGGCATGACCAACCACTCATATAACCCCAAACATTTGTCTTGGATGAGGTCTTCCATGTATCACAGGAGTTCATGCAAACTTGATGATCACTTGTTAAATCCATCTTAGTAAATAACATTTGAGGTGGTCCAACAAATCATCAATGTGACGTAGCAGATAATGAATTTTGACAACAACTTTGTTGAGAGCATGATAGTCGGTGATTAAACACCAGTCTCTGGTCTGTTTCTCAGGGATAAAGAACGCTATGGAAGCACAGGGGAAGGAGTCTAATTGAAGATGGCTAGAATTCAAAAGGGATTGAATCTTCGTTACACGAGAACGACTCCCAACATGTAAGGAACCCGTTCCAGTCGTTCTCGTGTTCTGGGAGCTTTGGAACGAGAACAAAGCGAAACATTGCATTTTCTTGCGGAATGACAACAAGAGTGAGGGGACGTTTCTGTCATGTGGAACATTTTGATGGTCGAAAGTGGGAGCGGTGCGGGGAACGACCGCCCATTCCAGTGAGCTTATTAATCTTGCACAACAACAACTTTGGCGTCTCTAGGGATTAGATTCTTTCATTTTCCTTTTTCCTTGAATATATTTGTTCCCTTACTAGACCTGCAGCGTCTCCCGTGCGTGATTTCCCAAAACCTGCTTGCGTCTCCCGTCTTCCAAAACTTACTTGCGTGCTTACCAGAGACTACGGTGTGTGAACTAATCAATTGAACAAGGTGTGAACGGACCAAGGTGTGAAGATACTATGTGAAAATGCCTCCAATATCAACCAAAACATGGCAGCAGTATGATCTTGATGTGTTCACACAATACTGTCTTCCGCCTTGCGTGTTCTAACTCACCTATATTTGGGTTTCAAATTCAATTCTCATCATATACATGATTGTAAATAATCATTTTTGCTTTACCTTATTTTTGTTTCATATATTTTTTCGCCGTTCATAATTCATATCATTAATTTGTATTAATTTGTTTCCTGATTATGTATATTTATATTAAAGGGTTGTTTGGTCTATTTAACTCGAATAATCCATGTTAAATTGGTTGCTTAAATTTTCATAAATTGATTTAAAAATATGTATATAATAAGAAATTAATTTCTTTATTATCAAAATTATTTTATATTTAATATAAAATTTAAAAATTTTGTTTTGTCGATCTATTTATTAGGAAATATTGTCACATATATAAAATATCTAGAAATATGTTTTATGTTTGCCCCTCCCAATCAACCATTTCCTATAAATTTTGGGGAAACTTCTAGCCGTTTCCCAACGTTCCCCCATTCCAGAAACTCATGCAACATAGGATTGAATTGTCTTTCAATTTCTGTAATCCTCGCATGGGGCGAGTTGGTAGGTTGGAGCATCAAGTAGAGCAGCCCCTAGAAGTTAGAACTAATTGAAGGAGTGTTGGATAGCATGGAGAGGAGAAATACCTTGTGGTGGGAGAAAGTCATCTGAAACATGCTATCTTAAGGAGTAGCATGCCAAGCAATGAACAATAATATGCCATGGAACCTAGGGAAACCTATAAGCACACCAAGCCACTAATGCACAACATTAAGGAGCATCAATTCATCAATATTACTTAGAAAAGCCCTTAGGTGATGGGAATTCCTACCATGAATGTGGTAGGGGCCAATTGAGAGTGCATTTTGCTAAGCCAAAAACCCCATGAAGTCACCCAACACTCTACCAAACTGCTCATGTTCAAGATGCAAAGCCTCAAAAAAGTGAGATGATGATTGTAACAAAAGATGGAAATCCATTAGTAAATATGCATCAAACTATTACCACCTTGACTCCATATCCAAAAATACTCCAAATGCAGCCTTGGGCAGAATCTTCAACCTGGAATAGTCCCTGTGGTATATGAGGGGTAATACCTAGGACAGTAGTTAGTTCTATATGTGGTATAAACATCCTTTCCTCAGATCTGATCTCATGACTGTTATTATGCAAAATTACTATGAATATCTGATTAATGGCTTCACTTTTTGGGGCTTAATGTGCTGTACAAACTTTGTTTGTGTTGACTGATTTGGGTTGTGTTTTACAGGAATCAAATGTTGTTCGTGTAGGTGAATATAGGCTGCCTGAAGCCCCAGCGGGAACGGCATTGTATTTTGATTTTCCACAACCAATGCAGGCTCAAATGATAACATTTGAATTGCTAGGAGACGTTACAGCTTTCTATGATGATACAACAGAACAAGATGAGTTTGATGTTAGAGACCCCCCTTTGGCATCTGGACTCTCTCTAGCAAACAAAATCAAAGTATATCATTATGCCCAACCTTTTGAGCTTGGAAAGTGGGCAAATCTGTCTGCTGTGTAACAGAACTTTTCTTGATGTCCAAGATCTGAAAACTAATAGTTCTGAACAAGTTATGATTATAAATGCTGTAAAATATAATGGTATGCCCATAAGATTTCATAGAAGTGAAATGAAACATGGTCATGAGTAAGAAGTTATATGAAACATGGCCATGAGCAAGTGTATACTAATTTAAGCGACATCTTATAATATTTCATTTTATGTAGTTTAATGTTAGTCAAACACATTAAAAGTTTTTTGTTAGTTTCACCGTTCACGAGCTTCTACAGTTTGTTATTATTATTCACTTTAAACTTTAAACGTTGTGGACAACAGTCATCAGGTTCCTTAACCTGCTTGTAATCATGGAACAGTTACAGTGATAAAATATAATTGAGGTATTTGCACAATAGAATGCTTAGCAATGTTTGAATTCTCAGTTAATGTATAATCAGTATCTATTGTAAGACGGAACTAGCCACATGCTGCCTAGACTTCACATTTAATGTGCCACATAAATAGAATATTTTTTTGCAAACCAAGTAACATATCTTATTTTTTAGGTTAAAGTGTGACAGAATATTTTCAAACCAAAATAACTGTTTGTAGTTACAAATATGGTATCCCAAATATCAACACGCAGTGATAAATACCAGTTGCAATTCGAAAGTAAATTACTGATATAAGCCAAGCCCAAGGTTACAAACTAGGTAAGAAGCACACTACTCACCCATGTCAAATTGGAGCACTGTTGGTTTGGCAAATACTTTTGTTTCTAAGTTTGGTACATTGCAAGAGGTATCGCAGCAGAATGATCTTTGATCTTTGTTTCAACGAGATTCTCCCACGGCCATAATCTTTGATGGAAAGACCTTTATAGGGAAGGAGGAGGATGACATAAACTAGATCCAAAGCATAATTGCAAAAATAAGTGAAAGAACAATCTCAAAGGGTGAGGCAGTTAGATGGGGAGAAGAAGTGAGATAATATATCCAGGAAGAAAATAGCAATCAAATAAGCTATGAACAAGATTGTCATACAGGACAATATGCAAATTTTCATCAAATGTTATGGAACTCCACAAACTAACAATGAAAGTGTTAGTGACAATCATGGGTCTGGGTCAAACAGGGGAAGCAAACTATGGAATAGTGGAAGTATTGCAATACGAATTAAAAGAGTCTACGCTACAGTTGAACCCTCTTAGTGGGTTAGCAAACTCGAGATTGGCCTCTGCTGTTTTTATGACGAAAGAGAAATAGTTACTAGCTGCTCAAATTTCAGTGATGAACGAGAAATGATTGGATTAGCACTACATTTTATTGACTGGCTTGCTCATATGTGGGGAGTTGACTGGATGGGAATCAAATATCAGTGAATGCATTTGAGAGATTTATTTTTATTCCAACCTATAAGAAAAAACTGGGATAAGTTACATGTAGAAATTTATGCTATTTAGCTTTTAATGCAAAACAACAGCAATAACTGACAATACTTCACCTTTTAAAACTAATCAACAAAGGCAATCCAAGAGAAAATACACTAAATGTGTGTCCATAAGTTTTAGCCCTCTAGGGAAATCTTATCATGCAAAATCAGATCTGAAATTTGCTTATGACAGCTGCAAATAGAACAGCAAAATTACCCTATCTTCTTCAATGTTGGATCACCTAACCATTTCAACCTTGACTTATGTCAAATCAGTGAAACATACCAAAACATAAAGAAATAGATCACTGAAAATCAAATATGCGATTACACAAGTATTGGACAGCTAGAAATTTTATTAATATGCCTAAAGATTAAATTCATATACATACCATAACATCATCCCAAGGCTAGTAAAATCTTAGTGATGGAAAACAATGAAAACCCTTATGCCAAGGAACTCAACAAGCATGTGCACAAGAATATCTTCTCTTCTTCCCTTGAATAAGTACAACCTACGGTTTCATCACAAAAAATAATCTCCAATTCTCCAAGGGAGGAAACCCTATCCTTAGTGTTTGAGATGGTCCAAGATGCTCCAAGCAATTCATGGACAAGATAAAGTACAAAAGAAGATTTGAGAGAGGAAGATTACTTCACTCTTCTTGTCACATCTCTAACATAAGGTGAACAAGAATGATGAGTGTGTGAAGGACACTCTCTCTACCCTATATATATGAGAGGTTAGAGAGGCCAACAATACATATTTGGGTTGATACCCATATGAGCAACCTACAATAATCACATATAGGCTTGCACTTATGGAGCACTACACTCTAATAGTAAACATGTCAAGCTCCAACATGATGGTCACAAGCAAGGCTCTTAATACAAGGGTGCTCCAGAAAGCATGCCAAACACTCCTGCAAGCCTCCAAAGACTCCAAACCCCTTAAGCCATACTCCACTATGCCTACTCCCCTTAGCACCAACATTCTCTCAACCAACACATCCTCAAGCCAACTCCAAGCCTATATGCAATAACCTTGTGTTCTCTAGGGCTTGTTGCCCTCCACCAAGATGCAAAAATTCGTTCGAATCCTCCTAAGGCGTTTTGCAAGTGAGACTTTATCTCCATTTGGTGATCATGAAGGATGTCACCTAAGCTATCAAGAGAACTCAACACCCAAGGGAAGAATACCAAGCAAGCACCTAATTGATGTTAAGCAACCATTAAGTAAGCCATATGTTAAATATATCATGGACCATCTCCCATGTGCAAATCCATCATAGACTGTCCAAGGGTTAAAAACACACCATGAATCTCAAAGCTCATGAAGCACCTCCAAATATAGTGTAAACACTTTAGGAGTAGCTCAAAATCTAACACTCCCTCTGTATGAGGAAAGTGTTAACACCAACACCTATTGACTCCCTATGTAACTAACTCCATGCCCTTGTGACCTACAAATTTGTACCTATTGTCATCCTAGAATCGAACATTGTCCCTTAAAAATAAAATGTTATCCATGCTATCATGGTGTGTCAATCCACTAAAGAATGTTGATCACCTCTAAATTTGAAGGAACATAACCTTGGATCATTAAGCAACTAGCCAAACTCTATTGTCCCTTATCAACATCACAAGCCAAAAACAATGGACACCATGATTAGTTTTAATTGTTTAGCTAAATTAGTTGAGTTATGACATTTTTATATTTACAAAGCATACATTAAATGATTTTTCCAATTTCATTTTGTTTGATTAACTGATTTGATGTTTATAAAAAGTTTAATAAATTTTATTTACTTGCCCCTTTTGACTTGGTGAAAAGGTTTATTTACCATCATAAGTTGTCCAAGACATTTAGTAAAGAGAATCACATCTCCACAAAAGATCATGATAAGTGGATCACATCTTTCAAGATCCCAAAGCATTAGAGGAAATTTCAGCTTAAAAGTGGTCTCCTAAAGAAAAATAATAAAATAAGTGTTTTGCATTTTGGAGGGAAAATAAGAAATCTACTTTTTTTAATTGTATTTTTGGCTCATCTCTTTATAGATTTACTCAAATTTCAAGTTTAGACACTCTTTAAATGCGGAATTAAATTCCACATCGAACGAGTACCCATTATGCATACTTTTGAGAATACTCACACTGATAAAAATTGCAGATACATTAAAAAATGTGTTGAAACATACCTTTTTAATGTATTTGCAATTTTGATTAAGGTGGGTCTTCTAAAAAATATGCATAATGGGTACTCGTTGGATGTGGAATTTAATTTTGCATCCAAGAGTGTCTAAACTTGAAATTTGAGTAAAACTATAAAGAGATAAGTCAAAAATACAATTAAAAAAGTAGTTTTTCTTTTTCTCTCCAAAATATTTACATGTACCATTTTTTAAATTTAAAAAAATTTGATTGGTTTACATATTATGACATGGAATTTACATGAAAATTTCATGGGCACTTTTAGGCCAAAATTTCTTCTAATGATTACATCTACACAAGTCTACTCCTTTATCTTGAAGTACATAGATATGGTATTTGTAACAACCTATGCAAAGGTATCAACAATTGTCAATATGAGAATCCTTGATCACCACAAATCCTCCAACCATTAATCCATCAATCTGAACTAGGTCAACTAACTCATTCTAAGTAAACATTAAAGAGGAGTAACATCATGGGAAACTTCCTCTATTTGAGAGTATCTAAAATCCTATCCTAGTATTCTATAATGCTCCCATCATTTGTATCTTTGGAATCAATCTCATCACGCCCCTTTTCCAAGGTATCATATTCTTCATCCTATGTGTTGGGTGTGTGTTATATTTTTTTCCAAAACTAGTCCCACGCGTGGGGGGTCACAGGGGGCGTGATAGACCCCCGTTGTACGTTGCATTGGGTGCAACAGGGGGGGCGACAACCCCCTTGCACGGGGTTTGGGACAATGTCTTGGGATTTTATTTTTTTTATGCAGACCCAATAATAGTTGGGCGGACTCAAAGATGATGGGAAGACCTACCCATGGTTTTGTGCATGGGATTTTCACATGGTTTTGGGCATGATAGTTTTATGTCCATGGTATTTTGTAGATCTGGTCAAGGGAACTATAGTTATATTGTAATTCAGGGTTAATGGGTTGGGGTTTATGAATGCTTCGAGACACACATACACACACACACACATATTGTAACATTGAAAGGAACATAATGAAAAATCAATCTGGTAGCCTCGGTTTTGGGATCCATGGGAAAAATTTGTGTATATTTGTTTTATGTTCTCGCCATTGTTTATTTTTCTGTTATAAGAATTCACTTGCAGGTAATTTTTGTACAGGGTTAAAACATACACTATGAACAATTGGAAGGCTAACAAATGGAAGAAACTAATGAGATATGACATGTGCATCTCCAACAAGGTGTCCTCAGCCTCTCTTAAGATCTGGGCACTCCAATATTCTATTGAACTACCTCAAAAATAGAATACTCATTCAATCTCTTACTCGAATGTACAAGTGCCCTTGAATTAGAAATCAACTTGTAAAGGACACCCTCTCTCACCCCTCTAGCCAAGGCCCTCAAACTAGCTAGACTAGAAGTCCCTCAAAAGTTATTCTCCAATGTACAATGTCAAACACGAAAATTAAAGAAGAACCATCTTCAACCTAGGAACAAATAAAATATTGTCCAACTCATGAACTTCCCTTGAAAACATTTGAAAATAAATCTCTATCATAGGATAGGTAGTGTCATCACCAATCTCCATGCTCATGCTTCCCACTTGCTTCTGAAACCTGCAAAATGAAGACTTGTCACATGTCATATGCCTTGAAGTTCCACTATGATACAAACAAGCGGTAGTAAACTAAGAGGGGTCCTCCTCTACATTGACCATCGTTTTAGTTTCACCTTAGCCTTTCCCTTCAACATAGATTGGTTGGCATAATGGCCCATCTAAGGACATCATAAGAAAATCACTCTGCATATATATATAAACCATGAAATGGGAACTATAAATTCAAAACGAGAACTCTAGCAAAAAATCCCAAAAAAACATGAAAAAACAACTCGAGAACGAAAAGTGTTTATGCTAGAATAACATTTTTTTTTTTTGGTAAATTTCTAGCCTTTTTTTTTTAAATGGCAGTGAAAAACATTTTTTTGTATGAAAAACACTCTGAAAATGATAAGTGTTGATGCTGGAATACGGTTTTTTTGTTTTGTTTCAGGATAGATTTTCAATATTTTGAAATAATGGCGTAAAAGAGAAAATATCAGGACTCTAGAGAACCTTAAAATTTCAAAAGAAAAATGGAAACAAAATTTACAAATAAAAAGTAAAAATTAAAACAATAAAAATAATAAAAAATAAAAAATAATAATAATAGTAAAAAGTAAATAAAAATATATAATAGAAAAAAAAAATTAAAAAAACGAATATATATATATATATATATATATATATATATATATATATATAAACCAAACATTAAAAAAAATAATAATAACCTATATAAAAGATAAAAACTAAAAAAAAAAAATTTAAAAAATAAATAAATAATATAAAAAATATTATAAAATAAAATTATCCAAAGAAACAAAACAAAAATAAAAATAAAGAACAAATAAATAATATTTTATTAAATAAAAAACAAACAAAAAAACAAACATCAAAATAAATCAATAAATAATACATTAAGAAAAACTCATTAAAAAAAATCAATAAAATAATTTTTTTAATTAGAAAACTTAAATAAAAACATAATAAAAGTTCAAAATAATAACAATAAAAAGCAATAAACAACTTTAAAATAAAAAAATTTGAATATATATATATATATAATTGAACTATTATATATATATATATATATATATATATATATATATATATATAGTTAATAAAATAAATAAATCATCAATTTAAAAAAAAAATATAAAACCAATTAAAATTTAAATAATAATAATAATAATTAATAAAAAAATATAAAAAATTAATTCGGCCGCTCAGATCGTTGGGTGGGCCCACGCCAATTTTGAGAATCGACTTGAGCTCGCCCAAGGGGGCGTCGCCCTAGGTGGATGGAGTTGCACGGCTTTGCTAACCTAGGGCGGAGGCCCCTCAAGCCACCCAGCGGGCTGAAGCCAATTCTTAGAATCGGCAAGTAGAATCAGCTTCTGCCCATTGGGTGGCCCGAAGGGCCTCCGCCCCCCAGGGCGGCGACCCCTCAGGCCCTTGGGCGGGCTCAATCAATTCTGAGAATCGACTTGAGCCCTCCAAGGGGCCCAGTGGCTGAATTTTTAATTTTTAATTTTTTTTTGTCCTAAGATATTTTGTTTTTAAGTGTTTTCAAATTTTCTGTTTTTTGCTTTCTTTTGCAATGTTTTTTTATAATGAAAGTTTTAATTTTTTTCCAAAGTTAAAAAAAAAAAAAAATTAATATCTTGAGGTTATGATTTCTTTTATATTTTTAAAAGCTCAACAAAAAATATACATATTGAATATAGATATAATTAAAAAAATTAAACGCCCTTCCTCTAATACCGATTCTAACCCTTCCTAACCATTCTTTTTCTCCCTTTGGCTATCCTCCCCCTCCCCCTTTTCTCCCTTTGCTTTTTTCTCCTTTCCCCTCCTTTCGTCAATTTAGATTAATTTCTCTCTCCCCTCATATATTTTTCATTATTTCTTTTTTAATTCCCTTATTTGACTTAGTAAATTACTGTTCTTCATTATCATTCTCTACCTCCGATCCCTCTCTTATATTTTAATTCCATTTTATCAACCCTTTTCTTCAATTAAAATTTTTAATTTTAAATCAAAATTTAATCCAAATTTGAATTTTGCTCCATCTTCAATTTAATATAAATTTAAATTAATATATAATTAATTTAGAATAAATCAAATTCTAATTTAATATTCAAATTTTTCATTATTTCAAATCTCTAATTTAACTTATTTACCTAGTCCAATTTCAAATTGTACTTCTCTCTCCCCCTCATTTATTTTAATCTTATCAAATTTATTTATATTAGTTTTATAATAATTAAAATATACCTTTGTATAATTTATCCTTTTCTATAACAGCTCATTCAAATTTAATAAAAATTTAATCCACTGAATTAGTTTAATAGCCATTCTTCAATAATTTAAATTTTATTAATTTAATCATTCTTAATTTCTCCTTAACGACTAATTTTGACTTCCATCTACTTCGTTGAATTTTTAATGGCTAGATTTTCCCTTATATATTCTTTCAACGTCTGCATTCTTCCTATCTTACGCTAAGCTTATTCCTCCTGAAGATGGGTGAAGTGTTCACCCGAAACATCGGGCTCTTCAATCATATCATAGAAGATTCCAAAAGTTCCAACCTACATTATGTATCTGACCGTGGAAACGTTCATGCCTTAAAAATAACACATTAAATAAAATAAAATTATGGAAAATTTGAATAAAAAAATTAGAAAAAAAAATGAGTACTTTTGTAAAATAAAAATTAAAAAAAAAATGACCCACAAAGAATTTTAAGTAATTAAAAAAAATAAAAATAAAAAAGAAACAAACAATTTAAAAAAATAATTAAAATCATAAACATTAAAAATTTAAAAATAAAAAATACAATTAATATATTTAAAAAAAAATTAAAAGTTCAAGAATAATTAAAAATAAATAAATTAAAATAATAATGATGATAATGAAAAAATAAGGAAAAGCAATAGAAATAAAAAATAAAAATAAAAAAACAAAACCTAAAAAAGAAAAAGAAAAAAAAACAATTAAAAAAATTAAAAAATCATATAAAAATAAAAAATAAAAACACACATTGTAGGGTGGAGGCAATTCTCAAAATCACCTTCAGCTCCGATAATCACCTCTAGCTGAAGGTGATTTTTAGAATCGCTGTTGGGTGGAGGAGATTCTCCGATTCGCCTTCAGCTAAAGGCAATTCTGAGAGTCGCCTTTAGTTGAAGGGGATTCTAAGGATCGCCTCCTCCTGGTAGCGATTCTAAGAATCGCCTCCAGTTGAAGGCGATTCTCAGAATCACTGTTGGGTGGCGGCGATTCTCCGAGTCGCCTTGGCGGCGATTCTAAGAATCACCCCCACCAGATGGTGATTCTGAGAATCGCCTTCAGTTGGAGGTGATTCTCAGAATCGCCGCCGGGTGGAGGTGATTCTCATAATTGCCTTAAGTTGAAGACGATTCTCAGAATCGCCTGCACCCTTAAGGCGATTTTGAGAATCACCTTCAGCGCGCCAGGTGGCTCGAGGGGCCTTTGTCGTGGGCTTGGCGATTCTAAGCCTAGGGCGGAGGCCCCTTAGGCCACCCAACTAGCTGAAAGCCATTATGAGAATTTCCTTTAGCCCGCCGGGTGGCCCAAGGGGCCTCCACCCTATGCTGGCGGAGTTGCACAACTTTGCTAGCCCAGGGTGGAGGCCCCTCGAGCCACCTGGTCGTGGCCTTCAACCCGTCGGGTGGCCCGAGTGGCCTTCGCCCTAGGCTGGCGGAGTTGCAGAGCTCTGCCAGCCCAGGGCGGAGGGCCCTCGGGCCACCCAGTCGTGGCATTCATATCATTGGGTGGCTTGATGGGACTCCGCCTTGGGTTGGCAGAGCTGTGTAGCTCTGCTAACCTAGGGCAGGGGCCCCTCGGGCCACCTGACGGGCTGAAAGTCAATTCCGAGAATCAGATTTCAACCCATTAGGTGGCCCGAGGGGCCTCCACCCTAAGCTGGTGGGCTAAAAGCCGATTTTGAGAATTGGTTTTCAGCATGCCCAGTGACCCTAAGGGATGAATTTTTTTTTTTTTAATAATTTAAATATTATATTTAATTTTTTATTATATTATATGTTTTATATTTTTTTTAAATTGATATATATTTTTAAATGATTTTTATTTTTTTTAATTTATTTTTTCTTATATTATTGTTTTTCAATGTTTATTTATTATTATTATTATATATATATATATATATATATATATATATATATATATATATATATATATATATATATATATAAATATATATATATATGTATTTTTTTTTTGAATTGTATGTTTATTTTTTATTTTTAATACTTAAATTTTTATGTGAATCTCTTTTTAACCCAAATGTCATCATTTTTTATATAAATTTCATATTTTTTTTTTTCAAAACTTCCATAATTTATTTTACTTTAACATGTTATTTTTAGCGAAAATTCTTAAAATACATTTTTTTTTTTAATTATATGTATATGCAAAACATATAGTTTTTCGGTTTTTAAAATATTATTTTTTAGGGACAATTATTTTATGTGTATTGAAATATTAATTAATGATATATAAATATAAAAGAAATCATAACCTCAATATATTAATTTTATTATTTTTTTTAAACTTTGGAAAAAAATCAAAATTTTCATTATAATGAAACATTGCAAAGGAAAACAAAAAACAAAAAATTGGACAACTTAAAAATGGTTAAATAATTAAAATTAAAAAAATAATTATGTTTACTTCGGAGATAAGAAAATTTTAAAATGTTAAAAATATGCCTTAACAAACGAGCACTGGGTGGAATCCAGCCCTCACCAAGCGAGAAAGAAAGGGTAGGCCCTTCTAAAAAAAATTGTTGATGTTTTGCAAAATCCGCATGAAAATCACCAACATTTAAAAACAAAACCCACACTTCATACAATAGAAAATTTAAAGTGTCAAAAATAAGCCCTCTAAAAAACGGGGTTGATGTTGCATCAACACCTTTTCAAAATTCGCATGAAAATCACTAACATTTAGAAAAAAATATTTTTTCTTGATACATGGGAAAATTTAAAATGTCAAAATTATGCTAAAAAAACGGTGTATTCTAAAACAACACTTTTCAAAATCAGATTATATTTTTCTACCGAAAAAAAAAGGTGTATTATGAATCAACACTTTTCAAAATTAGATGATATTTTGCTACCTCAGAAAAAAAAGGTGTATTATGAATTAGCACTTTTCAAAATCATATGATTTTTTGTACCTAAAAAAAGCGGGTACTCATTTCAGTTCCCGTTTCAAAGTTTATATATATATATATACCTTCCTTGTAATCTTTCTTGTTACTCTTTTTTATCCTTCTAATGAGACCAATAGCATTCACTTTCCCTTGTTTAAATAAGACTATAATCTTATTTCTTCCTACACTATATTAACCGAAAGTTTTAGAAACTTTGGCAAGGTATCTTGATCACAAACACCTTGAACGAAATAGATCTGAGAAGCTGCAAGTACTTTTAAGAAAAAGGGAATCAACCCTTGATCCTCCATTGTCGTTCCAATGGAAGCAAACTATTTTTTCAATGTAGTGATCTTGGTGTAGTAGTTCTCCCTTGAATGTATCTCATTTCAAACATTTTCTTGCATTTCTTCTTTTCTACAATGTGTGAGGTGGAATGATCATTGAAAGAATCAAGAATGATTCTCTTCACTTTATTTTCCTCCTTCTCATGAGTGACCAACTACTTTCGATTTATAGGTACTAGAACCCTTTTCACAACAAGATACCCAAGATTGGCTTCTTCCATAAATGAAGTTGAAGTTTCCTAGAGAAAATTGGAATCTCCATCCAACTTTTCACACCCTTTAAAACTGAGAGTCACCTTACACATCCTAAACAAGTCCTCAAGTGCACAAAACCAACGATATCTGATGTGGAAAAATCCCCAAGGTTCAAGTGCATCTCCAAACAACATAGTGTATCACATCTAACAACCTAAAACAAAGTCAAACACCTCTTCTAAGTAAATATTTAGTTGAAATACAAGCTCCCTCTTACACTTAGAGTGATCTCAACCACAACATCTAGCATTATGTATAAATTTATGTGTTTTAGTCGAAAATAAAAATTCCACCTCTTTCGTAGAGTTTTCTTGAATTTTAACCACGTGAAATTGCAACATTATGGCTATTATGAAATATGATAAAAAAAATGAAACAAAAAATAATATTTACCTTTTAACAAGGCAATACAAGAAAAAAATAGCAAATGTGTGCTAATAAGTTTCAGTGCTCTAGGGAAATCTTATCATGCAAAAACTTGATTTGAATTTCACTTATGATGAAAGTATACGCTATTTTCTTCAATATTAGTGAAAAATCACTTAACTACTTATGTTAAATCATCAAGATATACAAGTGTTATAATTACTAAAACATGAAGAAATAGGTTGTTGGAATTCAAATGTGCAAATATACAAATATTGTGTAGTTGGAAATTCATTAATATGCATACAGATGAAGTTCATGTACATACCATAGCCTTACCCCAAGGTTAGCACAATCATCTAGCTCTCCAAAATTATAACAAAAAAAAAACAGTAAAAACCCTCACTAACACCATGAAGTTCCAACTAGCATGTCCTTTGGGGAAATAGGGAAAGTTCCCTTCTTCACTTTAATAATTATGACCTAGAGCATAATCTCCAAGTCTCCAAGGTATCAAACCTTAGCCCTAATATTCTAGATGCTTCAAGAAGATCCAGTAAAACCTACCAAGTCCAATATGAGATATAAATTACAAAGAAGATCTAAAGGAGTGAGCTGACTACTAATTTACTCATCTTAGTCAAATCTTAACACAAGTTAAACAAGAATGATGAGTAGGTAAAACATACTCTCCTTCATATTAACCTCATAATTATAAAGCATATTTAGTTAGGTAGTTTTCCTAAAATAATAAAGTTATTCTAGATTTTATGGGTCATCCATGATTTGCCTTCTCACATCCTTTCCATAGTGGTCATCCATGATTTGTCGATCAAGGACATGGCATATTGAGATGAAATAAAATTATGGGTCCCTAAATTTATCATGGGGTCAAAGGCATGAGAAAGCCAAGATAAGGAGAAGGAAATCATGGATTATTGAAAAAAAAAGACTCCAATGCTTAAACATGGTTTCTTTATCAACGAAGGATTTCTTTTGTCAAGGAGGTACTTTGTTCGTACTTTTTTGTTTAAGGAAAATTGTTGAAATTACGAGTTGAAATTTGTGTTGAAATCATTTAGATCTACAATATTTTTAAAATATTCAATATTTTTCGTGAACTTTTTTTAAATTGGAATATTGTGAAACAAAAATAAAACAAAAGAGAAATAATTTCTATAGATTTGAAAAATACATTTGAAGCTAGATTTGAAATAAAAAAAAAGAACGTTTTATTGTAAAATTTCCTAGATCTTAGAAATATTTCAATTATTTTTTTATTCATAATTGAATCTTCATTCCAGATGTCCTTGGAATTAATTCATAAATCAACATTCTGGTTTCTAACATTTTCCACAAAAAACATTTCATTGCTTATATAACTAACCATGCAGCAAGAACCAACAATACATTGTTTTGGTTCTCTTTGCAAACTATGTTTGGCCAACTTCAAAATACCTTCTTCCACAAATTTTACTAATTAATCAATGATCTCTATGGGCATATCTTAAACTTTTGATGCCATTATCGAGCGGAACACTTGTTCTGTTAAATTGGAGCAACAGGTCCACTCTTACATTAATTGTCAATTTGGGTAGGATTGAATTAAGGCTATCATGAAAAGTCTATGTAGGGGCAATGCTAAATAGAAAAATGAATCTCAAACTAAGGTCATTACACACTCACTCTCAACAAACATTCAATTTGTTACACACACAAGTAGAATCAGAAAAGAGTCACACAATTGCAGAATTAATCGCGTTGTTACACAACCATTCTTACTAAAAAACAACATTCTCGCAACCCATCAATCACTCAATCAAATGCTGAACGTGCACATTCAAAGAAAGTAAAATCCAATGTGTAACATAAAAGTAAATAACTTGTTGCCACACATATGAGGGACCAGTCCAAGACAATGTTCTCACACCTTTCAAAATATTTCTACAATCACACATAAATGAAATAGAGAGTAACAACAATCACATAACTAGGAAGAATTGATGTAAATAATTAATGTAATTTAATTAACTAGTGATCCCTGCTAAGAAGGAGGGCCCTTCCTCCTTAGTAGGGCTTGGTGCACTAAACTGTACATGGGCTAGAAGAAAATATAATGCCACAAGGTTGAGATTTTCATTAACAAAACATCTGGATTATAGAGCTTTGGTTCTTGTCCCTTTTCCAATCCTATCTCCCTAAATCTTTGCTTCCCCCACGATCAAACCATTATCTTGTTTATAATTTTTGAATACAACAAGAAGATCATCATGAGAATCTTTCGATTCTCATCTAATCTTGATATAAGAAAGATATCATCTAACAGTTTCCATAGTAGGGGTGAAGCTTTAACAATTTCCCTTAATTACAATAATTTTTACAAATAATATCAACTAAGTGATTTGTATGCTTCATGAATATCTCTTGGTAGCTGAAATAGCTTTGACTTGATGTGTTATGAATCTATTCCATATGGCATTAATAGTGTTAGGATATTCCGACACATATGAAATAGTTAAGAATAACTTAGTCTAGTGTAGAGTTAGGTAAAGTGTGTTTCTTTACCATGTACATTTGTAACTTATAATCCGACGGTCACGATTTGTAGTGATTCGATGATTATCTCTCACCTCGGTATTAACGACACTTGATCCATGGCTTAACACCCGATTGGTCCATGATCTCTATTTAAAGAGGATGGAGGGTCATTTTTCCAGTAACTGTTTATGAGAGAAACATATGTAACTTTTCTTTTATATTAATAAATTCCCTGAAGTGGCCACATTGGCTCAGGGCGTGGACTGTTTCCCTCTTTGAGGGTTTTAACCACGTGATTATACTGGTGTACTGATTTGTGATTTTTTTGTGAGCGGAAACCTTTGGTTCTTGATCTACGAAACTTACCCTATAAATTCCTACATGGTATCAGAGCTATTTTGAGGGCCGCGTCCGTTGTTGATCAAAATCCAAAGCTGGTTTGACTGCATGCGAATGCCATTTTGTAGATCTACTATTTCTGAACATTTTTGGGCTTGGAGAACTACTCAGTTGTGTCCGGAGCGTCTGTTATAGTGAGGAACGCCTTTCGTTTCATGCGAAAAGGTTTCCAGCTGCCCAAGTTATGTCAGTTTAGATCTGGAGGTATAAAGCATCTATTTTGCAGTTATATTTGTTAATAGTTCTGCTTATTTCGGTTTTTATTCTATATTAAGGTTTTATTTATTTGCCAGATCTATACCCTCTTCTCTATGTATGCTCTTTGTTGTGCACTCCGTGCAATCTCGGCAAATCAGAAACAGGAAAAAGGGATTTTTTTGCTATGTATGCTCTTTCCCCCGCGTCTTTGTGCGATCTCGAGAAATCAGAAATGGTAAAAAAAGTGATAGTTGCTGGTAAGGCTAACCGAGAATCTAACATTCTGCTGTAAGGCTTTGCATTTAGTTTTTTTTTTCTCGTTTTTTGTGTTTTTTTGTGTAGAAAAAGGCACGCACACCGAAGAAGAAGAAGAAGAAGAAGAAGAAGAAGAAGAAGAAGAAGAATAATAATAATAATAATAATAATAATAATAATAATAATAATAATAATAATAATAATAATAATAATAATAATAATAATAATAATAATAATACCCCCTTCCTCCTTTCTAAAATAACATGATCCTTTTACTATCTCACTTGGTGAGGGGTTAGTTTATGAGAATAGAGGTCTTGGGTTCAAGCTTCTTTTGTAAAAAGTTTTTGTTCAAAGGGGCGGAATTTTTTTTTTAAAAGGCACACTTCATCCCGTACCCGTAACTATTCGGCATCTACAACTCAGATTTTTCAAAAGGCATAACTTCTTCATCCGGAAGTCGTTTTTTTTTAAACAACCTAATTTTTTGAGATCTTTCCATTGGAGCAGTTATTTTCAGCTTTTCTAAGCATCATTTAAAAATAAAATAAAATTAGAAAGTGCATGCTCGGTTATTCTTAACAGCACCAATTATTTCCAATGGCTACCTCACATGGTAGATATACTTAGAAGTAAAGGGCTATATAGAATAGCCACAGGACAAGAAATTAAACCTTCCGATGATGATAAAGTTCCTAAATGGGAAAATAGACAAGATCAAGCACGAGGGTTGATAGGAATGTCCATTGCTCAAGATCTTCGATTTCACATCCTTGACATTGACACTCCTGATAAAGCCCTAGAAAAGCTAAATAATGTTTTTGGCATTCAAAATCAAATCAAGGCCCACCAGCTTGAAAATGAGTTGCTTACTTTGGACCCTAATAATTTCTCCTCTATTGAAGACTTTTTGTCCAAATTCAAGACCCTTAGACTTCTTTTAGAAGGGTGTAAGTTCAAAAAGGAAGATGGTAGCCTCATATATTGCATTCTTGCTAAGCTTGGTCCTTCATACTCTGTGTTTGTTTCTGCCTTCCATTCCACCAGAGAAGCCATCATTTCTTCAGAGACCACCTACAAGAATCCCTCTTTTGATGCCTTTTGTGATTCTTTGATAAGAGAACAAGAAAAACTTTTACACCTTGGTCTTATCATTGCTGGAAATGCTTCTAAGAAAGCCTTAGCAGCCCAACAAAAACCATATCGAAAGAATCCCAAGAAGCAGTATCCTAAAAAATATGGTCCTAAACCAAACAAGGGCCCTAAGAAATTTCAGCCGCAAACTGAAAAATCAGATCACCAAAATAATAAGGCAAATGAAAACAAAGGGAAGAAGGCAGATAGACATTGCAACTTTTGCAATTGGGATGGCCATATAGAGTCCAAGTGTTTTAAGAAGATGGAAGCCTTAGAAGTAGCTATGAAGAAACACAACATCAATTTGGAGCACTCTTCACCTTCATCTTCAGGCATGGCACTTTCTGCTTATGGTTGTCAAGCATCAAGATCTGGTTATGCATTAAATGTATCTTCTTCTTCTCCTTCTCATGAGTGGCTCATTGATTCTGGAGCTTCTTACCACATGGCTAAAAATAAATCCATGTTTTCTTCTTTAAATGATTGTAACACCAAACATATTTATGTTGGTGATGATAGATCTCTTAGTGTTGTAGGATCCGGAACCATTCATCTAGATAATGGTCAGTTTAATGATGTACTATGTGTTCCTACCTTGTCATGCGACCTTCTATCTGTTTATCAGATAACTCATTCAGGTGAAGGGAAAATAGTAGAATTCTCACCTCATGATGTTGTAATCAAGGACCTCCAAGATCCTAAACATATTTTAGCTACTGGCATTGCTGATGATTCCACAAGGTTGTATAAGTTTGACAACTTTGGGTCATCATCCCTTCCCTCTGTTTTTGTTGCTCATAATGATGATGTGAGCAAACTTTGGCATGAGCAATTTTGTCACTTAAACTATTGCTCTCTTCAAACTCTATGTAAGGAAAATATGGTGACGGACCTTCCTATGGTATCTTGCCGAGATGGTGTTTGCTCCGGATGTGTACTCAGAAAACATCATCGGGATAGTTTTGACAAACATGCCTCTTGGCACGCTTCAGCCCCTTTGCAGCTTGTGCACAATGATTTATGTGGTCCACTTCATGTTGTTTCTTTCTCTGGTTGCAAGTACTTCTTAACTTTCATTGATGATTTTTCCAGACGCACTTGGGTATATTTCTTAAAACTCAAGAGTGAAGTTTTTAACATGTTCTTGGCCTTTATGGCCTTTGTTGAGAAATAATTTGGACATCAAATTCTTAATTTAAGATCAGACAATGGCGGAGAATATGTTAACAACAAATTTATCAACTTCTGCACTGAGCATGACATTCAATTGCAACATACTGTTCCATATACTCCACAACAAAATGGTGTAGCTAAAAGGAAGAATCACACCTTAAAAGAAATGGCTAATTGTATGCTTCAATCTAAAGGACTTGGTCTCAATTTTTGGGCAGAAGCCATTAATTGTGAAAATTACATAGTAAATCGCACTCCTACTAAGGTTTTAAAGAATATAACTCCAGAAGAAGCTTGGAGCTCAATCAAACTAGATGTAAGTCACTTTCGTGTTTTTTGAAGTGATGCTTGGGCCCATATTCCAGATGCGAAACATAAAGCCTTAGAACCTAAGAGTGAAAAATGTATTTTTGTTGGATATTCTGAAGATGTCAAAGGATATAGACTTCTTCAACCAAAATCCAAAAATATAATCATTATAAGAGATGTAAAGTTTGATGAAAATATTGGCCTGTGAGCCTAGTTCGGTGGGTGTGCCACCTTTGGCCTGTGAGCCTGATTCGGCATATGTGCCACCTCTCTCTCTCTCTTATATTTTTAATAGAATTCCTTCTAGTTCAGATGATGTAGCGAGGATGAAAATCCTCCTCCATCTCGTGAAATTTTTCCTTATACTTCACCGCTTCCAAGATGGGTCCGCTCTACTCGGGATGCAGCAGGTTCTCTTGCAGGTGACCCTGCTAATCGACAACGTACACATTCTCAATTCGAAAGAGCTTCTTCCTTATTGGCTCAAGTTCCAGAAAAACTTGATCCATAAAACTTTGAAGAAGCCTCCGGTCATCTAGATTGGGATGAAGTTATGAATGAAGAGTATCGTTCCTTATTGGAAAACAATACTTGGGATCTTGTTCCTCTTCCAAAAGGAAGAAAACTTGTTAGATGCAGATGGGTTTACAAAACAAAGTTTGGACCAGATGGAAAAGTGGATAGACATAAAGCTCGTCTTATCACTAAAGGTTTTTCACAAGTTGAAGGCATTGACTATATTGAAACCTTCTCCCCTGTTGCCAAAATGAATTCTATCCGCCTTGTTCTTTCCCTTGCTGCCTCCTTTAAATGGGAAGTCCATAAGATGGATGTTAAATCTACCTTCTTACATGGAGATTTGCATGAAGAAATCTACATGGAAAAATCCCCTTGCTTTATAGAAAAAGACTCCAGCCTTGTTTTTCACCTTAGGAAGTCTCTTTCTAGTCTCAAACAAGCTCCTCGGGCTTGGTATGCCAAAATGGATAGATTTCTCTTAGATAATGGCTTTTCTAGGTATCATTCTGACAACACTATCTACACCAAGAAAGTGGGTAATTCCTTCACCATCCTTGTTCTTTATGTTGATGATCTCATCCTTACTGGTAGTGATCCAAACCATATAAACCATGTGAAGTCTAGCCTCAAAAAGAATTTTGAAATGACAGACTTATGACACTTGCATTATTTCCTTGGTCTTCAACTCTTGCAATCCAAGGAAGGCATTACCCTCTCTCAGTCCTACACCACTTTCACATGGAAGAATTTAAGCTTGCCCCTTCTCCCTTTCAGTCTAGAGTCAAGCTTTCAGTCAACTGTAATACACCTGAAGTTGATGCTACCTTATATCGTCAACTTGTTGGTAAACTTTTGTATCTAACCCATACCCGTCCTGACCTTTCCTTTGTCATTGGTCTTGTCACTCGGTTTATGCACCAACCTCATGAAAGTCACTGGAAAGCAGCTAAAAGAATACTTCGATATATTCGAGGTACAGTTCAGTTCATGATTCATTATAGTGCAGGAGCCTCTCCCTTGTTGATTGGTTTCACTAATTTTGATTGGGCTGGTGGCCCTGATGATCGGAAGTCCACTGAAGGATATGTATTCACTCTTGGTTCAGGACCTATTACTTGGTCTTGTAAGAAAAAAAGTGTCATCTCCCTTTCTTCAGCAGAAGCAGAGTATCGTGGTGCAGTTGAAGCCAGCAAGGAAGCCATGTGCCTTCATCAGATCTTGTCTGAATTTGGTCTTCATCAGCAGCATCCAAATACACTTTGGTGTGATAATCAGAGTGCCATTCAGCTATGTAAAGATCCAGTTCAGCATCAATGTATGAAACACATTGAACTCCACATACACTTCATCAGAAAGCTCATTCATGATCGTGTTCTTGAAGTGCAGTATTTTCCGACCAATGATCAAGTAGCCGATATCTTTACGAAGGTTCTCACGGAAGCGAAGTTTACCAAAATTCGATCCATGCTTGGAGTTCAAGAAATTTATCATTAAGGGGGGATAGGCTCTAATGCCTCCTTCCTTATCCTATTCTGTCACTTTTGTAAATCCCTCAATACTATCCCAATTTGTTCTTAAGGGGGGATGTTAGGATATTTCGACACATAGGAAATAGGCTCCTTTTGTGTCACCTTTGTAAATCCTTCAATCCTATCCCAAGTTGTTCTTAAGGGGGGATGTTAGGATATTCCGACACATAAGAAATAGTTAAGAATAACTTAGTCTAGTGTAGAGTTAGGTACAGTGTGTTTCTTTACCATGTACATTTGTAACTTACCATCTGACGGTCACGATTTGTAGTGATCCGACGGTTATCTCTCACCTCAATATTAACGACACTTGATCCGTGGCTTAACACCCGATTGGTCCATGATGGAGGGTCATTTTTCAGGTAACCGTTTATGAGAGAAACATATATAACTTTTCATTTATATTAATAAATTCCCTGAAGTGGCCACGTTGGCTCAGGGCGTGGACTGTTTCCCTCTTTGATGGTTTTAAACAGGTGATTATACTGGTGTACTGATTTGTGATCTATTTGTGAGCAGTGAACTTTGGTTCTTGATCTACGAAACTTACCCTGTAAATTCCTACAGATAGGTGGTTGCCATTGATGTCAACCTAAGCAACACCAGAAGCTACCCTGATATTCAATGGAAAATTTGACATGGAAATTCATGGAATCTTGTGCCAGGATCCTTCTAGAGAGATTCTCCTCGATGATATGTTTATGTTGAAATGTGGTATGCCATGTGGTTCCTTATGGTTTGCGAGAAATTTTAGTTTGAAGTTGAAGGCCCAATTTTGTGGGCTAAAACCCCAAGGGTATTGATATGACACCTTATTCACCTACGGTTGTCAATATATGACAATGATTCTCACCAAAATATCATTTTGTATAAGTTTAATAATTTCAAGAACCAAAGATAATAAACCAATCACTGACTTCACAACCTAGGTAGGAAAATATGCACTAAGCCAATCATTGATTTCAAATTTTAAATAGGATCCTTAAGGGTTAGTTATTATTATTTATTAATTATTAAAGGGTTCTTATTTATTTTTGACATAATATTAATTTAGGTAGGGTATCATTATATATCTCCATCCATAGGATGTGGCTCTTACCACTTAAAAGAGAAAAAAAACACCTAAAGACCAACACCCCTATTTACTTTGTATACAAGGCATACATTAAGTTGAATCCTTAAAATCCTAAACCTTCACATCCAATCCTTGAATCTCCCCCCCCCCCCTCCCGGCCTGTATACAAGGCATACATTAAGTTGAATCCTTAACTCCTAAACCTTCACATCTAATCCTTGAATCTCTGCACCCCCGCCCCCCATCCCCAATATTCTCTATCTGTCACCTTTAAGGCTCTCTTATAAAAAGAGTACTTATCTCCTTCCAAAATAATGCACCTGAACGAATGATAATGTGAAAAATTGCTCTAAATTTTTTCGGCCACCTGAAGGAGAGAAAAAAAAAAACATATGTTGAGGGTTAGGGTGTGTCAAATTTCTATATTTTGGATTGGTTCTTATTCTTGGTAAGATTCATACCTAAATAAGAAGCAAAGTACATGATTGATTCTTGTGAGCCATTTTTGTGAAAATACCTCTCTTTCAAAGGTTAAAAAGGCCACTTCTTACAAGGATTTTCTTTGAATTATTGTTTTGAATTCATTCCTAACATTGCATATATCTATTTTGGAAATCATTCAAACATGATACAGGTCAACCTATATGAAAAAGCGAATTCATATATTTACTCTCTTCAACATAGTGAAGAAAATTAGGATTCAGATCCTTGATTAAGGAGTAATTGCAGTCTTAAATTATGCATATATTTGAAATCATTGTGTGTGTTTTTGTTTTCTCCTAAAGATTCGACCTTATGGAATTTCTACCTGGGTTTTGGTCTAGGAATTTTGGTCTTTTTTTTCTATAGGTGATCCAGGTGGATCCAGAAATAGAAGAGGCCTTGAAAATAGCTCAAAAATCAAAGTCCTCAAATAGAAGTGAAAGCATCACTAAATAGTAGTGATCGTCACCCCGATTCCAATGGTGCGAACGACACTCAAATCCGAGTTTTTATGCTCAAGTTATAACTAGTTAAAGTTATAGTCAAATTGACCAAGTGGTAGTCACCAACGAGGTAAGAAATTGGTAGAGTCCCTGTTATCACTCCGAATATTTTCAAAAGGTTGTTCTAGGTATTTAAAAGAAATATCAGAGGTAACTACTATCCACTTTTGGAAATTAGGGTCTAGCCTTCCTAATGCTCAAAGAGGGCTCTCTCTTAATGATTTAACTTTGTTTATTTTAATATATTTTAGGGTAGTTATGTATGATTGATTGGGTTGGTTTTTTATTGGTTTTGGTTGGTTGGTGAAATTATTGATTTAGATGAATAAGTGCTTATCAGCTTTCCATTGGGCTATGAAGTCAATATGCTTTGAAATAGAACTGAATCAAATTATAAGGAAAGCGTTACAGGGCAAGGTAGGTGAGCAAACTCATATCTCAAGGCTGAATAGTGAAGTGGTTTTTCAATCAGGATCAAGGAGAAATTAAGAATTCCTTAAACTAGATAATGAAGAAGGGTGAAGAGGTCAATTGGGATCAGAGAGCAACTAAGAATTATCTAAACCGTATATCAGAATAAAACATAAAAATGTACAACAGTTAAAAGCAGAGTGTAATTAAACAAATTCTGCAGTAAAACCCCTGTTATAACATTCAAATTCAAACACATATAATTTTTATGGAATACTTAAAGAAAGAACATGAACAATTGAAATTAATACTTCACTGAAATGGCTCATCACATGAATCCTGTAAAGAAGTTTCTTTATTACTGGTTCAGTTTGTTGACCAGAAATTGGTACAATAACCCTCTGGCAAGAAGATCAGTCAGCTTACAAAAAATGTTCAATAGTCCACACTTGACTGACCCTTAATAATTCAAATGATGAAGTATTTATACAAAACTTTACAAAAAATATCCTGTCAACTGACTAGGGTTTATTTTAGGAAAATAAAATAACTTTGCAAAAAGATAGTGACACCTATTAATTGAATGAAATCTGGCCCTGTTTATTTTCTTGATGTCATCTATTTATTTCTTCCATTTGTCTTCTTTCATCTATATTTCTTTCATGCTATCTTTCTTTCACGTTGTCTTTCTTTAACCTGTGTATTCTTTCACCTTTCATAGTAAGTAACACCATTTTTCCCATGTGTCTTCATCTGGAAGTTTGATTTTCATCATCCTCTGGTAAATCTCATTTGCCTCTGTGTATTTTGCAAACATAGGTTTATTTACAAAAATGTGATTTACCTCATGTTGGAGGTAAAAGAAGTTTTCTAAAGTCTGTAAAAGTACTTTTCCTATGGGCACGCCCTTCATTGATGAACCGTTGGAAGTTTCTTTGGCTACTTCCCTCATCTTTTTATCATAATCTTCATGTCTCATTAATTTGTCATTTATTACCAGAGGCTTAGGCAAACCTTTCTGTCTCAATACCTCAAACTTGTTCAAAAACTTGTTCATTGCAATTTCCATGGCTTGAAATTTATCTTCCAGATGTATCATTAGATTTCTTTTGGAAATCACTTTCTTCACCTCTAAAATAGTTTATGTTCTGTCAGTTATACCGAGTTCCTCCAATTCCTGTTTACTTTTAGAATTTAGGAATTTTATTAACTCAGAAGCTTCCTCTGGTTTCTTTCCAAGTTTGTCTTTGACCTTTTGAATTGCATCACCAGCCTCCCTTATCAAGTCTTTATATTCAAATATAACTTGTATAGAAGGCCAAATATCATTAACTGAGTTACTGATATTGGCCCACAAATGTTGTTTTTCTTAGGCTAAAGGCTCTTTTAGTGATAACTCTTTTTACTGTTTGTGGATTCTGTCAGTTAATCTATTTGCTTTTTGTACTTCTGCTTGATGCTTAACTTCTACCAACTTCTTTCCACCTTCTAAACTCTTTACTTGTTCCTTGAGCTTGTTGATCTCTGTGGTTTGAATGGACATGTCTTCCATTGCTTTGATCAATTTGTTGGCCTCATCAGTGGGATGGGCTGTTGGTAGTGTTGATGCTGATGTAGTTGCTGGAACTGATGTTGATACTGGAGCTTTTGTAGATAATGGAGCTAATGTAGATGCTATAGGAATAGCAGTAATGGGAACTGCTTCCATGCTGGCTTGCTTTTCCTGCATAAGTTTGTCCATTTCTATTTCCATTTCTTTCAGTTGAGTTGTCAACTGAATGAATTAATTCATCATTTCATCTTTCTGATTATCTGTTTCCAAAACCTCTTTGGTTTGTGGATGCTCTGTAGTTGGTAATTTTAGCTGTTTATTTAGTGCATTTATGTCTGCATTCTTCTTCTTTATTAGTTCTTCTGCCGCTTTGATATCTTTTGGATTATAACCGACTTCCATTACCAAATATTCAAGTGAATTTATCCTGTTATCCTTTTCTTGTGATGAAGCTATCTCTAACTTTAACTGTCTTTATATTTTGTAGAGAATTTTGCAACTTCTAGAAACTTAAAGCTTTGTGTGTCATGGTGGAATAAATAATTTCTCTTACCTGTTTATGAAACTCAATCTGGTCAATTAGATGCACATATTTGGCAGGAACTTCAAAGGTTGTTTTAGTATAATCTTCTGATGTTTTACGGGCCTGCACCTTTGGTTGTAGAAATTTCATCTGCATCTTCCTTGTTTTGAGGTCATAAGCTGAAAGCAACCTACTCTGATCACTAGGAGTTTGCTTCCAATACTGTGCATATGTGAAAGCCTTCAATGCTTCATTTTTTATTTTAATCTCTTTGTATTTCTCCATGATATCTTTCTCTTTCTCAACTGGTTTGCTAGATGATGAAACATCTGCACTATTCTTCTTTTGAATGATTTATTCACTAGAAGTTGAGGGTAGAGGTGTTTCTTCTAAATGTGTTGTAGGAGCATCATCTCTAATAAAAATATTTTTTTCTGTTTCAACTATTTCAACTATCTAAACTATCTTTTCCTGCTCTATCAGTGGATTTAACTTTGTTTTCTTTTTATACATAAGATTAAATTTAGTATTAGAAGTAGTTTCTGGAGAATAAGAGCCTTCTTCTCTAGCCCTTTTTGAATTTATGTCCCTTAGGGCTAGAGTAAGCAAGATGGAACTAGTATCAACCTGTTTCTCCACCTCCTGTAAATTATTTTCCAACCACTCTGACTGGTTGGAATACTTTTCAATTTCAGGCTTTGACTCATGAATGAAAGGGGTCAATTTGAACTTAACTCTTAATTTACATATAACACCCAAGGGGTCATAAGACCATTTGAAACTTCTACTGAACTTGAAATCTTGTAAACATATGTCTGCTTTTTGTCCAACATTCCTACTATTGCATATAAAAGGCCCTAGTTAGTATTTAATATTGAAATGAGTCTTCTTTTTAGCTGAAAGGAAATTGATTTCATCTGAATTCAAGATTTTTCTTAAGTATTCTAAAGCAAATATTCTCATTGGGAGGTATTTGAGAAGCTTGTATGAAGTTAGTTGGCTTCCATACATTGATTTCTGTAAGATTCTGGTATAAATACCAGTGCCATGTTTTTCTCTGATCTCACAACTGTAGCACCTTTTTTATTTCTTCACTGATTCTAGGTTGAATGGTAGTGTTGAGCATATTCACTACTGGATAAACAAAAGAATCAATGAAGTATTTGAAACTGAATTCAGTGGAATCCTTTCTGATCAAGGATGTCCAAAAGACAACAGACTGCGGATTACCCTCTGTGTCCAATTTTTGTAGGTTAACTGCAAACCTTTCTGATTGGAAATAAATGAACATGTGAAAAAATACTGAGAAGTATTTGAATACTCCTTCTTCTGTCAGTTTGATCAGTTGATCATGCATGGCATCTTCTAGGTATTGGGAAAAGTTGAAAATTGTAGATGGAGGTTTACCTAGGCAAAAGATGGATAGGAAACCAAGGATGGATGCATATACATAATCATCAGTGAGATATCCTAAAATACATGACAACGTGGTTACATTTTGCCTGGTTCTTTCTGAAAACATGGTAGCTGAGTATGGAGGATTGTTCTTAGAAGTTTCTACTAATGGAGGGAGGAAAGTTTGAAATGTTTGGAACCTTTTAGGGAAGTATAGCTTCAAGTAAAGCTTAGTAAGGGATTCAATTGAGAAATGTACTCCCTCTGGTTGTGGTTGAATCTACAACATTTTATTGATAGATTGAGCAGTGATTGTAAATAGGATTTCCTCGTTTGGAGTAACTATAGTTATTTCGTTTGGAAAATAGCTTATTTGGCACAATCTGATGAGTTCTGGGAACTGATAGGTTTGTGGAAATATGTATTTGGGCAGGTTAGAGTCCCATAGATGAATATCATCTGCTTGATCAAAAAATTTATCATAGCTCCAACAATGGAGCTCCAAAAGGTTGGAATCAGTCACAGTATCATTTATTTTGAAGTCTTTATTGGCCAAGGGATGTGGTCGACATCTAACACTAGTGGTTGAAGAGGGTTTACATTCATAATGCTCTGGGAAACCATTAAGTTGTTTAATTATTTAATAAGAAAATTATATGGTTTTAGGTACTTAGGATTACCTGGAATATCAAAAATTTTGATTGTAGAAGGGTTCAGGTGACTATGGGCTTCAATTCCAGCCGGTAAAGGAATTTTTGGTCTTTTTCGTAATTCAGCCGAAATAGTGAAATAATGGTTAGGGTGGGGTTTTATTCTCTTTAACATTGGGGTTTATCACATGGCGCGGGGTTCTTTTATTTCAAATAGTGGTGGTTTATTGCATGTCATTGGAAGAAGTTTAGTGGTTTATCGCACGGTGATAGATGATTTGGCAGTTTGGGACTGGGGGGGTGCGATAAGACGAGGTGGTGTCGCATGGCAAGGGTGTGGGGGTATGAATCCACCCATTTTGTACCCCCCCCCTCTGTTTTAAATTTTGAATAGCGGGGAGTGGAAAAGGGATTGGGGTCTGTTAGATTAGATCAATGGTGATCAGGTGGTAGGATAAGTTGGGGTTTTTCAAGGAGGTGGGGTCGGGTATTATATGTGCAAAGGTTTTTAATATAAAGTGGGTTGGGGATTAATATGCGAAGGGGTTAATATAAAGTGGGGGTTTATGAAATACATTAAGCGGAGGGGGGGGGGGGGGCTAAGTGAAAGGAAAGTGGGGCCCGATAATATATTTATTTCATGTTTTGAAACTTTGGATAAATGGGTTTTTGCGTTTTTTATGAAAATGAGAGATTTTAGCAAGGGGAAGGGAATTTTCAAAGGGAAAAGGGTTTTTGGTAATGGAAAGGGGTTTTTAACAATGGGAAGGGGATTTTTTTTAGGAGGGGAAAAATGGTTAGGGTAAAGGAAAATGTTAGAAAGACATTAGTGATAAGAGATAAACCAAATGATGCTTCCCATAACTCTTGAAAGTATCCTACCTACCCTTTATTTAGCCTAACATTTTTTATGTCCTTTATTGGGTGAATTTTAGCTTGCTGACTCTTTTATTTTCTTTTGATAAGCAAAATAACTTATTTCTAACCTTATATCTTCCAATGACTCAGATTAAACTTATGAGCTCATTTTTATTCTCTAGCTAACTACTGATTTGCCAAGATTAAATGGTTTGGTTAGATATTTATTCACTAACTATCATAACATGAAATTTAAAGGCATGAATGATAACAATTAGATTGTTTGATCATCATGAATTGTGGCATTTTGGACAAGATGCACACAATTTTATTTGCAAAATTAAAGTAAACTAAGAGTAGTGGCATTTGAATGTGCAACACTTTCATTATTTTTTTTGTTTTGGGGTTCATATTTTATATCTTTTTTTATCTTTCTTTCTTTTGGTCCTTTTATTATTATTTTAGGACTATAGGAATTTACAGGGTAAGTTCTGTAGATCGAGAACCAAAGGTCACTTCTCACAAACAGATCAAAAATCAGTACACCAGTATAATCACGTGGTTACAACCCTCAAAGAGGGAAATAGTCCACGCCCTGAGCCAACGCGGCCACTTTAGGGAATTTATTAATATAAAAAGAAAATTTACATATGTTTCTCTCATAAACGGTTACCAGAAAAATGACCCTCCATTCTCTTTAAATAGAGATCATGGACCAATCGGGTGTTAAGCCACAAATCAAGTTCCGTTAATACCAAGGTGAGAGATAATCGTCGAATCACTACAAATCGTGACCGTCGGATTACAAGTTACAAATGTACATGGTAAAGAAACACACTTTACCTAACTCTACACTAGACTAAGTTATTATTAACTATTTCCTATGTGTTTGAATATCCTAACATCCCCCCTTAAGAAAAACTTGGGATAGAATTGAAGGATTTACAAAGGTGACACAAAAATAGCCTATTTCCTATGTGTCAAAATATCTTAACATCCCCCCTTAAGAACAAATTGGGATAGGATTGAAGGATTTACAAAAGTGACACAATAGGAGAAGGAAAGAGGCATTAGAGCCTATCCCCCCTTAATGACAACTTTCCTGAACTCCAAGCATGGATCGAAGTTTGGTAAACTTCGCTTTTGTGAGAGCCTTTGTAAAGATATCAGCTACCTGATCATTGGTTGGACAGTACTGCACTTCAAGAACACGATCATGAATGAGCTTTCTAATGAAGTGTATGTGGAGTTCAATGTGTTTCATACGCTGATGCCGAACTGGATCTTTACATAGCTGAACGACACTCTAATTATCACACCAAAGTGTAGTTGGATGCAGCTGTTACACAGTATTTTGTCACCATCCCTGTAATCCCTCGTCCCGCACATTGGAGGACTATTCCCGTGACCTGTGAGCAGTAACATGTCCTGAAAACACCTTCATAACATCCTCCTGCCTAAGGATAAACATTCTCCTAAAGAAAATTTCCTCTGGAAAACCATAAAAACGGGTGTTTTAGCCTTGGCGTGACTAGTTAGTTCATCCCTCACGCCAATGGGGGAAATCCACACTAGAGGGCGCGCCAATTGGCGCACTGTCCTTGTGTCTCACTCGCACCAAGCCCATCAAGGAATGTTTTTTAAAAATAAATGGCGGAAGTTTGGTTCTAACAAACTCCAGAATGAATCATCAAAGGAAGTTTAGTTGTTTGGCTCCGGATCTCCATGTATAGGAAGTGGTTTTCCACCTCTCATGGAAACTTCCTAAGAGATAGGACCTGTCTCATGATTATAGGGATCCCAACTTCCCTTCCTCCATCTATAAAAGCTTGCCCTCTCCATTAGCAAGCTAGCTAAACTTGTAGGAGGAAAACTATAGTTGGGCAATTAGTGAAAGCAAAGCCGAGAAGAGCCCCATAAGAGAGAGCTTTGTCCAAATTCCCGACAGGCTTCATTGAGACGTGCTCCACTGCAAGCCCCGTCGAAGGAAGATCATAGCGTCAGAGCATTTGGTTGTAATCTTCCTTTTTGTCATCATTAATATAAGCGACTCTGATTTTGGTTCCATTCATGTGTTTACTCTTTTATGAAATGCAATGAATTATATCCTCTCTGATTGATATATAGTTACGTGATTTAAGTATTACGTTGTATGTCGTCATTTCTCTGCATGTGTACAGGTGTCCGGACGAAGCAAACAGAAGGATTGTGATCTGTTGGGAAAGGGACGAAGAGCATCGCTTCTTCTTCGACAACAATAGTGTGGGATTTGAGGTAGGTGACTTGTCGCGATCTTTGTCTTTCTTGTAACTAGGAACCAACATCTTTGCGTGATTTGATTGTTGCTAGACCGACCCTAGGGCTAGTGGTATCGCCTCTGTTCGCAGAGGGGATTTACCGCCTCAAAAATTTGGCGACTCCACTAGGGATTAGTGGGAGTTAGTCCTTCTTCCGTTTGGGTTTTTTTTTGGCTTTTGATTGATTTATTTGCTCTTATGGTTCACCCTCCTTGGTCTTAAGCCCCAGTTCAGCCCCCAGAAGACCAAATCCAATCTCTCTTTGTCCTTTTTCATATTTTTCCCATAGTAAACTTGATTGGTGCGGTTTTACTCCTGACAGTCACGCCAACTGGTGCTTGTTGCTAGTTAGGCCCCCACGCCAATGCTTTTTTGGCGTAGATTACAGCCAAACAGACGCGCCAACTCTGTTTGGTGTTAGGGTTTTCTTGCTTTTGGGCTCTCTGAGCTTGAGTTTTGGTCCTGGTGTCATTTTTCTAATTGATTGAGTGCCTTGAAGTCATTGTTGACTGTGTTTGGCCCTTGTCCTCCAGTTGTTTTCTCTTTACTATCAGTTTTACATTCTAGCCCTAGGGCTTCTAGGTGCTTCAGTGTGCTGAGCCTCCTGTGGGAGTTTTAGGTCCTTGCGTTCCCGATCGACTTCATTTTCACTTCTTTGCATTCGTTTTGCTAGATTCCATTGTATCATTGCGTTAGTTGAGGGATTGTTCTCTCTTTCATTCAGTTTCACTTTGTGTCGCTCCAAGCCTAGATTACACGGTTTGTGTGAGTCTTTTTCAAGATTCTTCTTTGCTCTGAAGGATTTCGTCATCAGTTTTAGTCTTGCTCGTATGCATTTGGATTGAGTGAACTTGTTTGTTTTAGCTCTCTCCTTGTCATTCCTCAAATTGATGTTTTCGTTAGTTTTTTCATCCATTTAGTGCATTTGCTCTTATATGTTGAAAAATACAAAAACAAGATCTTTTGCATTTGGTTTGGCATCGTGAAAATTGAAAGATCTTTCACATTATTAGTGTTATATAACTCTAGAGAGAAGTTTTCTAGTTTCATTAGCTTGCATTACAGACAGTAGTGGATGTTTTTGTGCTCATTTTGTTGTTATTTGAAAAGCTCTCAACTCTCCCGTAGATAGCTCTTCATTGAACAAAGTGATATTTTGTGGCATGTAGTGTGCATTTAGAGGTTTTATGAGATCCAACATTCGATAGGACCTGAAATTGAAACGTAAATTGAAGATCAACTTTAAAATTTATTGAATTAACCTAAGACAACATTGAAACATTAACGAAATATCTAGTAGTCTAAGGTAGAGACGTGTTCCGACGTCTTTAAACCTAGACAGTTCTAGTACGGACTTGTGCTCCCCGTACCATCACATATATAAAGGGAGAACCCATTAGGTTGCAATCATTTATCTGTAGGAAGCCGAGTCTGCCGCCTTTTACCCGTGATACACCGGACACAACATTCAGGGAGATTACCTGCACGTACGTCAAGTCCTTGGTTGATTTCTTTTTCATTTTTACCAAGGTGTATATGGAAGTTCACAGATATCTGGTACACTCATTTACCTAGATTACCAAAGCAGTCATTTTGATCTTTACTGACTCATTAAATTTGAAAAGATCATCAAGTGCTTGTCCTTTCACGCTTGTGTCCAACCTGAAATTGATAGAGTCATCTTTTACTTGTTTCTCGACTCTTAAAATATGAAACAGTAGAGTCTGGTTTCAGTGTCCTAAAAATTAATCGCCCATGAAATATTCCTAGTTAGAATTTTTTGTCCTTAGTGTTTTTTTCAAGGTCGTTTCCGATGGAAACTTTTTCTGAGTTCTCCAATCAAGGAGTCCCCTCTGAGGGGAATCCTGGTCCTTTTCCTCCTTTTGGAAATGTTGGTGCTCCTTATAAGGCAACTTTTTCCCTTCTTGGGTTAACTGTTGGGTTGCCTGTTTGGTTGTTTTCAACCTCTATGGTCCTGAATTTCCTGGCTACTGTTCAATCAGTTCCTCCGCCTGAAAAATGCCATGTTGATTCCAAGGTGGACCTCTCCCCTTCTTCGCCGGTTTATGCGTCCTCCTCTTCTGCTTCGCCTGGTGAAAGTCTGGATTCGAGTAACTAGGTGGCTAAGAAGAAGAAGAAGTCTGATAAGAGAGAGGCTAAGGTTGCAATCACTGAATCTAAGACATTTTCCCTTGATAAACCCTCCAACCCTCCATGGAAAGTTAAGTTCCATTGCATGTTGTGTCAGGGAAACCATCTACTTTGAGATTTCCCTGGCATTCCCAAGGTGCTCGAAGTATGGTCCAACGGTCGTCCGCCGTTGCCTTTGGCTTCCGGGAGTCAGGTTGGGGGCACGTCTTCAGCTAGTGCTGGTAAAGCTCCTAAGATTCAGGGTAAGCTCACCAATCCCTGTAAGTTGCGTGAAGGGCATCATGCCATTCACCTTTGTCCATATATGGATGAAGCCAAGCGAGTGTTGGACAACCCGACTGTTTCTAAACCATGCCTTCTGGATGGTTACAAGCAGCTATCTTTGAGTCCTCCGCTAGTTGATCCTTCGATCAGTTAAGAGTCATCCGTGTTTGATCCCGCTCCCTCGAAAATTCCAAATCATGGATCCATTCCTGACCAGCCATTGGTCGTGGGATCGGTTGAGCTGGCCCCGTCTACGGTGCACCATGTCTTTTCTGTCGAGCATGGATCTCATATCCCTCAAGTTCTTCTTGTTTCTTCAGATTCCTCGGACTTGGAGAAAGTTTCTCCTGTCCCTGTACCTCAGGAAGCTGCTCCTTCGCCTCCCATGATAGAGTTCCTGGAGGATACTCCTTCTGCCTCCATGATGGAGGTCATGGAGGATGCTCCTTCTTCTCCCGTAACACCAGGGGAAGACAATCTTGGTTCGATGGTAGCCCCTCCGAGTAGTTTGGTCACTTCCTTCGATTGGGGTCGATTCGCAGGTTATCACCTTCCTTCTTATGTGCCCTTTGGGATCACGGTACAGACCTCCCATCTGGTCGTACCCAACACCATTATAGATGAAGGTGCGTCTGTTAGTATTTTATCCTCAACTACTTGGCAAGCTTTCGGTTCACCGCCTCTTATTCCTGTTACACAGAATCTGTTGACGTTTAACAGAAGAACTAGTCAACCGTTAGGGATCCTTCTGATGTTGCCTGTTACTTTGGGAGGGAAAATTGTCCATATGGACGTGATGGTTGTTCCTGGCCCCTTGGACTTTAATTTACTCCTGGGCTGCGATTATACTTATGCCATGGGAGTGCTTGTCTCCTCCCTCTTTCGTGTGATGTGTTTTCCGCACCAAGGTCGGATCGTGACCATTGATCAACTTGCGTTCTTTGGTATGAATATGGCAGCTAGTCCACCATCATCCCTGCTAGATCTTTATCCACTGGTTGTGTCATCCCTGCTGCATGTCAATTATGTGGCTACATTTCCTATGCTCGTATTGAGTGATAGTGCCGTTATACATCGTGTACTGGGGGCATTGGGTCCAAAATTCCAAGATGTTTTCCTTCCATCGAACGGGAAAACCTTGGAAGCTATGACTTCTTATTCACTATGATGAATTCTATCAGAGCAGAGTTCATTTCCTTGTGTCAAGCTCCTTAAAAAATGAAACAAGATTGTTCGAGGATAGTTCATCTTCTGTATCAACCTCGTTAAAAAATGAAACAAGGTCATCTGAGGATAGTTCTTTTAATCTGTCAACCTCGTTAAAACAATGAAATACGTTCCCGTTCAATTCGATTCTTTGTTTAGATCTCGTAAAATCCCAGTCGAGTCTTTCCCTTAATCTCGTAATTTGAACCTTCACTCCATCTACCTTTCATATGGATTGAAGCTTGTGGGGCATGTACCTCGAATTGAGTCACCATGCTGGGGGCATGCTTACTTTTTCAAGCATAGTTTGTTTTCGTTTCAAGCTTGTGTAAAAATGAAACCGGTTTCAAGCATAGTTTATCTTTGTTTCAAGCTTGTGTAAAAATGAAACCAACTTCAAGCAGAGTTTCCTGATTTCAAGCTTGTGTAAAAATGAAACCATTCCCATTTTACCTCTCATGATTTCCATTTTATCAGCCTGTTTTGTCAGATGAGCCTTGGTTTTCTCATTCCATCGTCCCCATCTGCTTGGCCGATCATACACCTTCACTTGATCTCGAAGCTTAAACTTCTCTTCATTCTCATCCCAGATACTTATCAAATATTGTAACAATTCGGGGTAAGCCCTGAGACATGGTGTTAAGAAGAATTTCTTTAATCTGCAATTCCAAAGAGCATTCATGCATTGCTCATTCTCCACTGCCAATTCATCTTCTTCACTATGCTCCCTTTCTTTCCATTCAATCACCATTGTGGCTTTATACCTACATCAAATTGGTCATAAGCACATCATAAGATCCCTTGGGCATTCAAAAATTCAATTGATTGGTTCAATTTTTGTGAAATTTGAGTGGAATATGAGGTTGCGCGATTGGCACGACCCCTTTGAAAAAAGAGCTCGATTGGCGCGGGTCCGTGCCTCATATCTGTGCCAACCCCGGAAGCCCTAAATTTGCAAATCCTCCCCTCAGGGATGTCAAATCACAATGGAAAGCTATGAAATATGGCTTAAAACATAGCTAATGGAAGTGGTTATTACTTGGAAAAGACAAGATCCATAATGATGCACTGGATTGTCCATAATCGTCACCGCAAGATCGCAGGGAAATAACTCACTATCGCTCTGCACAAGAGGTAAAAAGTAAAAAGTAAATATGTTTTTACTATTTGGTCATATTTATAACTTTTCAAAATCAAATTTAGGTTTTGAGACTATTTTTTTCCGATATTTCACTATGTGTTGTCGAAAAATGCATTTTACACTTGCTTTTTGTGCAGCGACAGGTTTTCCCGCAACTAGGACGACAACATGAGTTGTATTTTATACTTTTTCGAACTCGGTAAAAACACAAAAAATTCACTACTAGAGTCACCTTTTAGCTCTTTTCTGACTCTCTAAAATTGAAAAGATCACTGAGTCGCTTTTCGTTTTGAGCTCGTTAAATTGGCTACGAAATGATATCTATCCAGTATACATTTACCCCTTTTCCGGGCTGGGATAGATAATTTACGAAAAAGGAATACCCTAGCCTATCGTGACTAGGAGGTTCTCTCAGATATAGTTTTCTACCTTTTCGGATTTGTGGGACTATCTATGAAAAGGGACTATTGGAGTTTTCTTTTCCGCTGTCTTTTCAAACTCTCTAAACATGAAAAGACGTCGAGTTCTTCCTTTGTCAGACTCGTTAAAACCTGATGACATCGGACTCTATCGTAATGACGTTACTCGAGTTCCTCCTTCCTAGGGCTCGTTAAATGTGATAGGATGGATTTGTCCAAAGGACAAACTTATATTGCAAGCATATGCTATCCCCTTCAAGCTTGTCTTCAAAAATAATTGGGGTACTCGCCAGAAATGGTGGGGAAAAATGGAACTAGTATCATAATCGTGTCGACAGTATGTCGCTCTTGAACATGGCACTTGTCTGCATTCGTGTCGGGTTGGGGACATCTCATCTCGTTATCTGCTTGCCTCCGTGGGTTTGGGTAATCTCTTTTGATCGCTCATCTGTTCTTTGCCACGTCACCATGACCTCAGATCCTTTGATGTCAAATACTGCCAAATCCAATGTCGTGTCGCCGATATCTTCAAGAGAAGTTGGCCTCTGTAGTTTTCAACCTCCCTCTGATTCTCTGTCAATCTTGATTCACAAACCTTATTTCCCCCTGTCTCGTGTCGATGATGTGGGAAACATTATGGCCCACCTTTGATCAAGGTCGCTTCCTGTCGACTTCAACTCATTATCCAGGAAGTTGGTCTAGAGACTCCCTTCAGGTACCTTGGAGCCTGCATGCCTCAATGGCAGGTTCTTCGCATTCGACACAAGGTTTTCATTATTGACCTTTGATCGGATGATTCTGCGGGTGTTCGACGCCAGCTCACTGTTCACATTCTGTGGATTGTACCTCATGTACCTTGAGGGCCATTGCCATTATTGGTGGTTTCTCTCGCGTCTGTTAACAACTTTCATTATTGGCTGGTAATCAGACGATTTTATTGCATGTTCAACTTCAGCTCACATATTCGCATACTTGAAATTGTACTCTGTTCTGGTTGAGATGGAGCACAAGACCCTGGATTTTGTCTGATATACATCCAGGCTATGGATTACTTGTGGATTATTATCATGTATTACATGACTCATTCGATTGGATGGCTGCGAACATACTTGAGTCTACTTGTTAATCCTTATTTACTGGATGGCTGCTTCCATACCTTGGATCCCGGTTTTTGTACACTCTATTATGGATGGCTACGCCCATACCACATATCATGTATCTAAGATATCAGTTGTATTTGTCTTCGCAGGTTTTCCAACAACAATGTTTTCAGTTGGATGCGTTCTCATAAGGAATTTCACCCCTCCCTCTCTCTCGAACCTCATGCTTTAGGGGGCATCTGTTACACAATATTTTGTCACCATCCCTACAATCCCTAGTCCCGCACATTGGAGGACTATTCCTGTGACCTATGAGCAGTAACATGTCCTGAAAACACCTTCATAACATCCTCTTGCCTAAGGATAAACATTCTCCTGAAGAACATTTCCTCTGGAAAACCCTAAAAAAAGGTGTTTTAGCCTTGGTGCGACTAGTCAGTTCATCCCTCGCGCCAATGGGGGAAATCCACACTAGAGGGCACACCAATTGGCGCACTGTCCTTGTGTCTCACTCGCGCCAAGACCATTAAGGAATTTTCTTTAAAAATAAATGGCGGAAGTTTGGTTCTAAAAAACTCCAGAATGAATCATCAAAGGAAGTTTAGTGGTTTGGCTCCGGATCTCCATGTATAGGATGCGGTTTTCCACCTCTCATGTAACCTTCCTAAGAGATAGGGCCTATCCCATGATTATAGGGATCCCAACTTCCCTTCCTCCATCTATAAAAGCTTTCCCTCTCCATTAGCAAGCTAGCTGAACTTGTAGGAGGAAAACTATAGCTGGGAAATTAGTGAAAGCAGAGCCGAGAAGAACCCCATAAGAAAGAGCTTTGTCCAAATTCCCGACAGGCTTCATTGAGATGCTCTCCGCTGCAAGCCCCGCCGAAGGAAGATCATAGCGTCAGAGAATTTGGTTGCAATCTTCCTTTTTGTCATCATTAATATAAGCGACTCTGATGTTGGTTCCATTCATGTGTTTACTCTTTTATGAAATGCAATGAATTATATCCTCTCTGACTGATATATAGTTACGTGCTTTAAACCTTGATTGTATGTCTCGTTTCTCTACATGTGTACGGAGTGTAAGATGACAAGCTTGAAGGGCACATTGATCTGTGGGCAAGGGACGAAGAGCATCGCTTCTTCTTCGACAACAACGGTGTGGGATTTGGTGGGTCACTTGTCCCGCGATATTTGGCTTTCTTTTAACTAGGAACCAACGTCTTTGCGTGATTTGTTGTTACTGGGCCTCTAGAATGATGGATGCCTACGTCATGAGGTGATTTCTTGCCTCTGCGCATTGCTAATGGAGACCAAATTCGGACGAGGATGCGGCAGGCAACATGGCTTCCTTGTTGGCCCAAGCTATGACACGATACTGCAGCCTGTGAAGAAAGGGAGATGGCACTTTGTTTCTTACAAGACCAAGTAATAGGTCCTGAACCAAGAGTGAATACATATCCTGCAGTGGACTTCCGATCATCAGGGTCACTAGCCCAATCAGAATCAGTGAAACCAATCAACAAGGGAGATGCTCCTACACTGTAATGAATCCCGAACTGAACTATACCTTGAATATATCGAAGTATTCTTTTAGCTGCTTTCCAGTGACTTTCATGAGGTTGGTGCATAAACCGAGCGACAAGACCAACGGCAAAGGAAAGGTCGGGACGGGTATGGGTTAGATACAAAAGTTTACCAACAAGTTGACGGTATAAGGTAGCATCAACTTCAGGGGTAGTACAGTTGACTGAAAGCTTGACTCCAGACTGAAAGGGAGAAGGGGCAGGCTTACAGTCTTCCATGTGAAAGTGGTGTAGAAGATCATAGGCATACTTGGACTGAGAGAGGGTAATGCCTTCCTTGGATTGCAAGACTTGAAGACCAAGGAAATAATGCAAGTGTCCTAAGTTTGTCATTTCAAACTTATTTTTGAGGCTAGACTTCACATGGTTTATATGGTTTGGATCACTACCAGTAAGGATAAGATCATCAACATAAAGAACAAGGATGGTGAAGGAATTACCCACTTTATTGGTGTAGACAGTGTTGTTATAATGACACTTATAAAAGCCATTATCTAAGAGAAATCTATTCATTTTGGCATACCAAGCCCAAGGAGCTTGTTTGAGACCATAGAGAGACTTCCTAAGGCGACAAAAAAGGCTGGAGTCTTTTTGGATAAAGCTAGGAGGTTGTTCCATGTAGATTTATTCATGCAAATCTCGATGTAAGAAGGCAGATTTAACATCCATCTGATGGACTTCCCATTTAAAGGAGGCAGCAAGGGAAAGAACAAGGTGGATAGAATACACTTTGGCAATAGGGGAGAAGGTTTCAGTATAGTCAATGCCTTCAACTTGTGAAAAACCTTTAGCAACAAGACGAGCTTTATGTCTATCCACTTTTCCATCTGGTTCAAACTTTGTTTTGTAAACCCATTTGCATCTGACAAGTTTTCTTCCTTTTAGAAGTGGAACAAGATCCCAAGTATTGTTTTCCAATAAGTAACGATACTCTTCATTCATAGCTTCATCCCAATCTGGATGATTGGAGGCTTCTTCAAAGGTTTTTGAATCAAGTTTTTCTGGAACTTGAGACAATAAGGAAGAAGCTCTTTCGAACTGAGAACGTGTACGTAGTTGATCGGCAGGGTCACCTGCAAGAGAACCTGTTGCATCCTGAGTAGAGCGGACCCATCTTGGAAGCAGTGGAGTATAAGGAACAATTTCACGAGATGGAGGAGGATTTTCATCCTTGCTGTCATCATATGAGCTAGAAGGAATACTATTAAAAATAGAAGAGAGAGAGAGAGAGGTGGCACATATGTCGAATTAGGCTCGCAGGCCAAAGGTGGCACACTCACCGAACTAGGCTCTCAGGCCGATATATTTTCATCAAACTTTACATCTATTCTAATGATTATATTTTTGGATTTTTGTTGAAGAAGTCTATAACCTTTGACATCTTTAGAATATCCAACAAAAATACATTTTCACTCCTAGGTTCTAAGGCTTTATGTTTTGCATTTGGAATATGGGCCCAAGCATCACTTCCAAAAACACGAAAGTGACTAACATCTGGTTTGATGGAGCTCCAAGCTTCTTCTAGAGTTATATTCTTTAAAACCTTAGTAGGAGTGCGATTTACTATGTAATTTGCATAGTTAATGGCTTCTGCCCAAAAATTGAGACCAAGTCCTTTAGATTGAAGCATACAATTAGCCATTTCTTTTAAGGTGCGATTCTTCCTTTTAGCTACACCATTTTGTTGTGGAGTATATGGAAAAATATGTTGCAATGGAATGCCATGCTCAGTGCAGAAGTTGATAAATTTTTTGTTAACATATTATCCGCTATTGTCTGATCTTAACTTAAGAATTTGAAGTCCAGATTGTTTCTCAACAAAGGCCTTAAAGGCCAAGAACATGTTAAAAAATTCACTCTTGAGTTTTAAGAAATATATCCAAGTGTGTTCGGAAAAATCATCAATGAAAGTTAAGAAGTACTTGCAACCAGAGAAAGAAACAACAGGAAGAGGACCACATAAATCATTGTGCACAAGTTGCAAAGGGGCTAAAGCGTGCAAAGAGGCACGTTTGTCAAAACTATCCCGATGATTTTTTTCGAGTACACATATGGAGAAAACACCATCTCAGGAAGATACCATAGGAAGGCCCGTCACCATATTTTCCTTACGTAGAGTTTGAAGAGAGTGATAGTTTAAGTGACCAAATCGCTCATGCCAAAGTTTGCTCACATCATCATTATGAGAAAAAAAAACAGAGGGAAGAGATGATGACCCAAAGTTGTGAAACTTATACAACCTTGTGGAATCATCAGCAATGCTAGTAGCTAAAATATGTTTAGGATCTTTGAGGTCCTTGATTACAACATCATGAGGTGAGAATTATACTATTTTCCCTTTACCTGAATGAGTTATATAATAAACAGATAGAAGGTTGCATGACAAGGTAGGAACACATAGTACATCATTAAACTGACCATTATCTATATGAATGGTTCCAGATCATACAACACTAAGAGATTTATCATCACCAACATAAATATGTTTGGTGTTACAATCATTTAAAGAAGAAAACATGGATTTCTTTTTAGCCATGTCGTAAGAAGCTCCAGAATCAATGAGCCACTCATGAGAAGGAGAAGAAGAAGATACATTTAATGCATAACCAGATCTTGATGCTTGAAAACCACAAGAAGAAAGTGCCATGCCTGAAGATGAAGGTGAAGAGTGCTCCAAATTGATGTTGTGCTTCTTCATTGTAGCTTCTAAGGCTTCCATCTTCTTAAAACATTTGGAATCTATATGGCCATCCCGATTGAAAAAGTTGCAATGTCTATCTGTCTTCTTCCCTTTGTTTTGATTTGCCTTACTATTTTGGCGATTTTATTTTTCAATTTGTGGATAAAATTTCTTAGGGCCCTTGTTTGGTTTAGGACCATATTTTTTAGGATACTGCTTCTTGGGATTATTTTGATATGGTTGTTGTTGGGTTGCTAAGGTTTTCTTAAAAGTGTTTCCAGCAGTGATAATACCAAGGTGTAAAAGTTTTTCTTGTTCTCTTATCAAAGAATCACAAAAGGCATCAAAAGAGGGATTCTTGTAGGTGGTTCCTAAAGAAATAATGGCTTCTCTAGTGGAATGGAAGGCGGAAAAAAATACAGAGTATGCAGGACCAAGCTTAGCAAGAATGCAATGTATGAGGCTACCATCTTCCTTTTTGACCTTACACCCTTCTACAAGAAGTCTAAGGGTCTTGAATTTGGACAAAAAGCCTTCAATAGAGGAGAACTGTTAGGGTCCAAGGTAAGCAACTCATTTTCAAGCTGGTGGGCCCTGATTTGATTTTGAATGCCAAAAACATTATTTAGCTTTTCTAGGGCTTTATCAGGAGTGTCAATGTCAAGGATGTGAAATTGAAGATCTTGAGCAATGGACATTCCTATCAACCCTCGTGCTTGATCTTGTATATTTTCCCATTTAGGAACTTTATCATCATCAGAAGGTTTAGTTTCTTGTCCTGTGGCTATTCTATAAATCCCTTTACTTCTAAGTATATCTATCATGTGAGGTAGCCATTGGAAATAATTGGTGCTGTTAAGAATAATCGGGCAAGCACTTTCCATATTTTTCTTTTTAATTTTTAAAATGAAGCTGAGAAAAACTGAAAATAACTACTCCAATGGAAAGATCTTGAAAAATTAGGCCGTTTAAAAAAAAACGGCTCGAAAAACGGCTTCCGGATGAAGAAGTTATGCCTTTTGAAAAATCTGAGTTGTAGATGCCGAATAGTTACGGGAAAAAAAAAATTCCGCCCCTTTGAACAAAAACTTTTTACAAAAGAAGCTTGAGAAGGAGACTTGAACCTAAGACCTCTATTCTCATAAACTAACCTCTCACCAAGTGAAATAGTGAAAGGATTATGTTATTTTAGAAAGGAGGAAGGGGGGGTTATTATTATTATTATTATTATTATTATTATTATTATTATTATTATTATTATTATTATTATTATTATTATGTGCGTGCCTTTTCCTGCACAAAAAACAAGCAAAAAAAAATGAAATACAAAGCCTTACGGCAAAATGTTAGATTCTCGGTTAGCCTTACCGGCAACTATCACTTTTTTCACTATTTCTGATTTCCCGAGATCGCAAAAAGACGTGGGGAAAGAGCATACGTAGCAAAAAAAACCCCTTTTTCCTGTTTCTGATTTTCCGAGATCGCACGGAGCACACAACAAAGAGCATATATAGAGAAGAGGGTATAGATTCGGCAAGTAAATACAAATTTAATACAAAAAAAAAAAAAAAGAAGAAAAAAAAAGAAAAAAAAAAGAAAAAAGAAAGGAAAAAAAAAGAAAAAAAAGAAAAAAGAAAAAAACCAACCGAAATAAGCAGAACTATTAATACATATAACTGCAAAATAGATGCTTTATACCTCCAGATCTATACTGACATAACTTGGGCAGTCGGTAACCTTTTCGCATGAAACAAAAGGCGTTCCTCACTGTAACAGATGCTTTGGACATAACCGAGTAGTTCTCCAAGCCCAAAAATATTCAGAAATAGTAGATCTACAAAACGACATTCACATGCAGTCAAACCGGTTTCAGATTTTGATCAACAATGGACGCGGCCCTCAAAATAGCTCTGATACCATGTAGGAATTTACAGGGTAAGTTCCGTAGATCAAGAACCAAAGGTCATCGCTCACAAATAGATCACAAATCAGTACACCAGTATAATCACGTGGTTAAAACCCTCAAAGAGGAAAACAATCCACGCCCTGAGCCAACGCGACCACTTCAGGGAATTTATTAATATAAAAAGAAAAGTTCCATATGTTTATCTCATAAACGGTTATAGAATAAATGATCCTCCATGCTCTTTAAAAAGAGAACATGGACCAATCGGGTGTTAAGCCACGGATCAAGTTTCGTTAATACCGAGGTGAGAGATAATCGTCAGATCACTACAAATCGTGACCGACAGATTATAAGTTACAAATGTACATGGTAAAGAAACACACTTTACCTAACTCTACACTAGACTAAGTTATTCTTAACTATTTCCTGTGTGTCGAAATATCCTAACAAGGACATAACCTCTTTTCATTTTTTAATATGGAAAAAATTTGCAGAAAAGAAAAGGTATGTACAATATTACAAGACTAAACATAGCCGATTCAAAATTATGATCCCTATTATTATAGGACCCTAACAGTGGCTCCACTTGGGGATGACATCTCCTTGTGAGATGTCAAGAAACTTTTGATCAGTGGCCTTGGAACTTTGACTTTTCTTTGCTTGGAATTGCTTTCTGTGATCTCCTTTATTCAAACATATGATGTTATATATTTTAAAGCTTAGGCCTTCTCTTCGGGCTTCAAATTTGTAAGATTAACATCCAATCCAATCTAAAATTTGCTATGATATTTACAATGAATAAAATAGAATCAATTAAACTAATGGTTATTCTGGTGAAAAGTAGTGCTTCAGAATTCGACCATTCACTGGTCCACCTGGTAGATCTGTTCCATCTAACTCTTTCAAGAAAAATGCATTGTTTCCTTTGTAACCATAAATAATGTATGGGCCCTTCCAGAGAAAGTCAAATTTCCCATGTTCTCCTTTGTATTCCCTTCTGGAATCCCATTTAAGTACTTGGTAACCTATTCAAAAATCATCTTCTTTAGTTTTCTTATCAAAGATCTTCTTGATTTTGTCTTGAATTACTTGGGATTTGATACAAAATTCTTCCTTGGTTTGTTGTAAATGAATTGTTTGGTTTATCCTCCTTTGGATGTCATTTAGTTCTACTTGCAGCTCTTGAATCATTTTCATCACTGGCACTCCTAATGAAGATGGAAAAACAACATCCATTCCATATACTAATTGATAGGGAGAGGTACCAATAGATTTCTTAGTAGTTAGTCTGTCTGATTTCTTAGTAGTTAGTCTGTCTGCCCATAAGGCATTGACCAACCTTTTATTCCAAGTTTTCTTGTTATCCTCTAAGAATTTCTTGATGATATTGACTAGGCTTTTGTTTGAATATTATGCTAGTCCATTACCTTGAGGGTAATAGGTAGTGGAATGGCCTAGGGTCATATGGTATCTATTACAAAAATATATCATTTTCTTGGATTCGAAGGTAACATTATTATCAGTAATGATCTTTTGTGGGCATCCAAATATAGAAAGGGTGTTGTTCTCAATAAATGAAATAATGACAGATTCTAGGGCTTTTATAGAAGGGATGGCTTCTATCCACTTGGTAAAGTAATCAGTGGCTATCAATATCCATTTATGTTGGGTAGAGGAGCATGGGTGAATTTCACCAATGAAGTCTAAACCCCATTGTTGAAATGGAATTTCTACTGAGATGGGTTTGAGGGGTAATGGTAAGATTTTATTTTTCCCTTCAAATATTTGACATTCGTGACAGGAGGTCACATACTTTCGGACATTTGCAAAAAGAGTGGGCCAGTAAAAACTTTCCCTTAGAATTTTGTCAGCAGTTATTTTCCAGTATAAGTGTCCTCCACAATGTCCTGCATAAAATTCCTGCATGACTTTATCAGCTTCATATTTTATTAACCAATTTAACAGGATGCCACCATGATCTTTGCAAAATAAAACATTATCTAAGATACAATATTTCATTGCTTTCATTTTCTTAAAATCTACTTTTGGTTCTAGATAAACCAGGAGGAGCTTGTAAGTTGAGTAAAACAAATACAATGTCTGCATACCAGGGTGAATCTATGAAAGCTTCACTAATTTTTGGAGTCACTATCTCTTCTTGATCATCTAGGGTAGTAATGAAATTTATGTCTAAGGCCTGACAGCTTGCTTCAACCATGAGTTTGGCTAAACCTTGGCCTTTAATTAATTTTGTAGGCTTGATCTCAATCTCATATTCCAGTATTTTGGAAATCCATTTTCCTCTCTTTCCATCAGGCCCATTCTGAGTTAGAATGTCCTTTACAACTGAATTTGGAACATATGCTATTATGTGAGAGTATAAAATGTACACTCCGAAATATTTTATGGCTTTCACTAAAGCAAGAGCTTGGTTTTCCATGATATTATACTTTAGTGTTGCATCTCTCAAGGATTTATTGAAGAAAGCAATGGTTTGTTCATAACCCTCATCATTCTTTTGCAACAAGACTGCTGCAATGGTGTGTTATGAAGAAAATGAAAAATTTATGAAATCATTTTTGAAATTAGGACTTATGAGGATAGGTGTTTTAGTAAAGGCTTCTTTGTCTGCTTCAAAATACTGCTTAGCCTCTATTGTCCACTTAAGTATTGAATCCTTTTTCAACATGTTATTCAAATTTCTAAGTAGTTTTGCTAAGTTAGAGATGAATCTTCTAAGAAAATTTATTTTTCCTAAAAATGGTTGTAACTCTTTAATGTTTCTAGGATGATTGATATTCAATATTGCTTCTATTCTAGTTGGATCAATTCTAATGCCCACTTTTGAAATTATGTGTCCCAGGAGTTTTCCTTCTTCTAATCCAAAAAGTGACTTTTTAGGATTTAAGGATATCCCAAAATTTCTTCATTTTATAAATACTCTTCTTAGATGATCTAGATGTTCATTATATGATTTGGAAAACACTATGATATCATCCAAGTAAATGACTAAAAATTCATGGATTTCCTTTGCAAAGGCAATTTCCATGGCTCTTTGGAATGTTGCTCCAGCATTCATTAGTCCAAACGGAATTTTCAAGTACATGAAATTTCCACAGGGAGTGGTGAATGCAGTCTTAGCTTGATCTTCAGGTTGGACTAGGATTTGGTTGTACCTAGAAAATCCATCAAGTAATGAAATTTTGGATGACCCTACTACCCTCTGGAGAATGTGGTCCATTTTAGGGAGGGGATAGTTATCCTTCAGTGATACTTTATTCAAGTTTCTGAAGTCAACACAGAGGCTGATTTCTCGTGTTTTCTTTCTAGTGGGGACTAAATTAGAGATCCAATCAAAATATCTGATGGGTGCTATGATTTGAGCATTGTACATCCTTTTAACTTCTTTCTCTATTAATGGCATAAGAATAGGGTTAATTCTCCTTAGATTTTTTTTAAAGGGCTTTTGATTTTCTTTAATTGGTATCTTATGTTAGATAATGCTGATATCATAAGACTTGAGGTATTCATAACTCCAAGAAAAGATATCTTGGAACTCTTTAAACAGGCTAATGTACTTCAAATTTTCAGCCGAAGGTAATTTCTTAGATATCCTGATAATCTTGAGATTTTCCTTTGTTCCTATGTTGCATTCTTCTATATTTGACCTTAGAGGCTCCATTTTAGGTTTTTTGTCTACATCATTGGAGTCAAAGAGATCTTCCAGTGGGGCTAATCCCTTAGGCAAAATGTTATCTTTGAGGTTTAAAAATTCTGATTCGTCATTTATTAATTCCTTAATTTCTACTGTTTCTAATTGTTCTATTTCTACTTTAATGAATTTATTTGGTTCTACTTTATTTAAATCATTTACATATAGTTCATTATTCATGGTATAATATATTGTGCAGTCAGTGTCTATATTACAATTCTAAAATTCTCCTTTACAATTCATAAAATCATAAATTTGTGAATCTTGTGAAAAGGTTTTCCAATACTTCAAATTATCAGGTATGGTTGGCCTATGTCTTACCTCAACAATGTACTGGTGATTTGGTTAAAAAGGTAACCTGCATGTGCTAGCAAAAGTGGGCAAGCTATGTGCTTGCATATTCTACTTTCTTGAAATAACATCAAAGTCAATCTCAAGAAAATAATTTATCAAGTCTAGGATGGTTTGTCTGTATTGGCTAAGTCTAGGGTTATTAACAATATACTCCCATTTGTTCTGTTTTATGATGAGTTCTAAGTCTCCCATGATGGAAACTCTTTTAGCTCCAAGTTTTCTTACAATTTGAAGGCATAACACTAATGCTTCATATTTTTCCATGTTATTAGTGCATTGGAAATTTAATCTGAAAGCATGTCTTTCTGAATTATCATTTTCTAAATTGTATATCCATACTCTAGCTCCTGCTCCTAATCTATTCATAGAACCATCAAAATATAAATGCCACAAATATTCATGTGTTATATTTTCATAATCAACTTCTTTGTGTTCTTCTTCTACAACTATGATTTTATCTTTGTCATTTTCTGAATTACATAAGATAAATGAGGTCAGATCATAATGCATTGAATAGATAGGGAAATTTTGTGGTCTTTCTGAACTACTTACCATGTATTTCATCAAGGTTTCTCTGTATAGTTTCCTGTGCTGACCAAACACAGAAATGGTAGCATATGACATGTCCAATTGTAGAGATCCCTGTAATTTTGCTCCCCATGAGCAAGATAATAACATACCATATTTGGGAGGGATATGAGCAACTACTATGTCCATGACAATACTATTTTCTGGGAACTGGACTAGAGTTACACAAAGATCTTTGATCAGGCCAAGGAATTTGACTTGACTAGAATCAAAGGAGAAAAGTTCCTTGTAATTTTTGGTGATGTCTAAGTTTAATTTTTCCATGATTGCTTTAGGCATTAAGTTATGAGATGCTCTTGAATCTAACATAGCATTGTGTAATATTTTATCATGAATGTTTAGGCTAATATAGAATGGAGGGACACCCCCTTGTTGATGTTTTACATCTACTTCAGGGCCAGATAATAACTCAGGTTGATCATCATTGAGGTTGACAACATCTTCACCTTCAACTATGCTTAATGTTTCAGTAATTTGTGCCTTGTATGAGTCATTTTTCACCAACTCTGTTAAAGGAACTGGTATTTTCAATTTTGTTATCTCACTTTTGATATTGAATGTCATTTGAGTTTTGTCTAATTTAAGCATTTCATTTTTACCAATTGTGGTTTGTGTGGTTTTGTCTTCTTTATTAGTACTTGGTAATTCAGTTTGTGTGTCAACTGTTTTGTTTTCAACTTCCTTGTCTAGGATGGTTTGAGTATTCATTGATGTGATGTATACGATCTTTGGGGTGGAAGCTTTCTGCGTTTCCCTAGGGAGAATTTGTAGAACTTTGGTCACATGAGCTTCTATTGTTTTCTTAGTTTGGGTGTGGACTGATTTCTTAGTAGGAACCTCTGTGTTCTTTTTTCTTCTAAGGCTATACTGTTTATGAACTTCGTAGATAGCAGATTCATAGACTTGTTTGTAGTCAAAGGACTCACCGCATTCTAACTATAATTGATGTAACATGTACAACTCTTGTTCTTCCTGGGTGAGAAAAATGGCATCTTCATTGTTTATTCCCATTAAGTTTATCTGGGTGTCCTGATCTTCTTCATGCTGTTGTGAAATTTCAGCATAATTTTCTTGGAAAGGTGGTCTAATCTATTGATCGGGTACAGCTTCTCTTGTTTTACCAGTATTAGGATTTTTCCTAAAGTTGGGGTTTCTAATTTGAGGACATTGTTAATTTTCCCACTGAGGTTTTCTTTCCATGTTCTCTAATCTATCCATTATTATTTCTAGATTTTTAGATAAACTATCTATCTTATTATCTGAAATGGATGGTTCTTCCTTAATGGTTACTCTCCTTTCATTTCTCATCCTAGCTCTTTTAGCTAGTAAGTTAGCTTCTACACTAACTGCATTACTCTTCATCTGTTCTAAAGTTTCAGGGTTTCTTTCTCTTAATTGATACGACATACCAGTGTCAAAATAATCTGGAAATTTAATTAAGGCTAAGTCTCGTGGAGGTTTGATATTCACTTGGATTGTATTGTAAATATTGTTAAACCTAATATAGTAATCCTGAACAAATTCATTAGGAGCTCTTCTAATGTTCTCTTATTCAGATAATATATGGAGAGGGTTTTTCTTTCTTTCCCATCTACTGATAAACAATCGATGAAAATTAGCTAAATCAGCAATATGACCAGCAGGTAAAGCTTTAAACCATTTTTTAACATCTCCTACCAGTGTTTGTGCAAATAATCTCATTTGTACATCAGCCCCATCAATTTCATGTAACTCAAAAAAGTCTGTCATTTTATCTACATGTTGTTGAGAAGTATACTGACCAGTACCATCAAACTGAAAATTTTTACTCTGGTAATCTTGTAGCATGGCATGTAAAGGGGCCTGTAAGACCAAAGGAGCAAATCTGGCTGCCATGGCTAAGACTTTAGCTTGACTAGGAGGTAAATTAGTGGTGCTTGAAGATGGATTCGAGCTTGATGATGAACTCAAAACTTTAGGTTGGAGAGGAAGCTTAGGTATGAATGGTTTTGTGGAATGAATTGTGGTGGAGATTATAGATGAGGTGGTACTAAAAGGAGTTGTATTTACAATTTCTGAAGATACTGTAAAGCGTTTAGGGGTAGCAGCAGTTAGGGCAGCTTATTCAACTGACTGTTGAAAAAAGGCTTCATCTATATCTTTCAATCAAAGTTGAGGTTAAAGCATCATGTTTGTCAAAATTATCTAGAACCTGTTGATCTAAATCAAGCTGTATAGTATCCTTCTTTGATTCAATAAATTGAATAAAATTGGGATCTATTACAGTATCATGGACTGATTTTTCAGATTTAGTATGAAATAAAGAAAGCTCAAATGATAAATCAAATTGAATATCCTCTATGCTTGATAACTCCTTAGGAAGTGACTTTGCTTTGATTAATTGACTACTACTTCCTTGATTCTCTACTTTTTTAGGTTTTCTCAAAATTCTGTCAGGATCATCAACAATTGTAGCAGGTTGTGGATCAAGATGAGCCCTAGTACAACATGTTCTTTTAGAAGCTAGAATTTTAACTTTCTATGATAAATTCAAACAACCTTTTCAAATCTTAATGCAAAAAATGAGAAGAATTCTTTCTTTTAAGATTTGTTTAAACTAGGGATTGGTTTTCCCTGGTGTAGTCGCCAATATGTTATCACTCCAAATATTTCCAAAAGTTTTTTCTAGGTGTTTAAAAGAAATATCAGAGGTAACTACTATCCACTTTTGGAGATTAGGATCTAGCCTTCCTAATGCTCAGAGAGGGCTCTCTCTTAATGATTTAACTTTGTTTATTTTAATATCAGTCAACTAACAAAAAATGTTCAATAGTCCACACTTGACCGACCCTTAATACTTTGAATGATGAAGTATTTATACAAAAATTTACAAAAAATATCCTGTCAACTAACTAGGATTTATTTTATGAAAATAAAATATCTTTGCAAAACGATAGTGACACCTATTAACTAAATGAAATCTAGCCCTGTTTCTTTGCTTGTTGTGATATGTTTGTTTCTTCCATCTGTATTATTTCATCTGTCTTTCTTTCATGCTGTCTTTATTTTACATTGTCTTTCTTTCACACTGTCTTTATTTCACCTGTGTATTCTTGCACCCTTCATAGTACGTTGTCTTTCTTTCATGCTGTCTTTCGTTAACCTATGTATTCTTTCACCCTTCATAGTGAGTCACACCATTTTTCCCATGTGTCTTCATCTAGAAGTTTGATTTTCATCATCCTCCAATAAATCTCATCTGCCTCTATGTATTTGGAAAATGTAGATTTATTTACAGAAAGGTGATTTACCTCATGTTGGAGGTAAAAGAAGTTTTCTAAAGTCTGTAAAAGTACTTTGCCTATGGGCACACCCTTCATTGATGAACTGTTGGAAGTTTCTTTGGCTACTTCCCTCATCTTCTTATCATAGTCTTCATGTCTCATTAATTTGTCATTTGTTACCAGAGGATTAGGCAGACCTTTCTGTCTCAATACCTCAAACTTGTTCAAAAGCCTGTTCACTGCAATTTCGATGGCTTGAAATTTATCTTCTAGTTGTATCATCAGATTTATTTTGGAAATCACTTTCTTCACCTCTAAGATAGATTATGTTCTGTCAGTTATCCTTAGTTCCTCCAATTCTTGTTTATTTTTAGAATTCAGGAATTTTCTTATCTCATAAGCTTCCTCTGGTTTCTTTCCAAGATTGTCTTTGACCTTTTGAATTGCATCACCAGCCTCCCTTATCAAGTCTTTTTATTCAAATATAACTTGTATATAAGGAAAAATATCATTAACTGAGTTAATGATATTGGCCCACAAATGTTGTTTTTCTTGGGCTAAAGCTTTTTTAGTGATAACTCTTTTTCCAGCTTGTGGATTCTATTAGTTAATCTATTTTATTTATGTACTTCTGCTTGATGCTTAACTTCTGCCAACTTCTTTCCATCTTCTAAACTCTTTACTTGTTCCTTGAGCATGCTGATCTCTATGGTTTGAATGGACATGTCTTTGTTGAGTCCCGAATTTTCCTCTTTTCCATACACTTTTCCATATCTCTTTCACTCACCTAAACCTCCAAAATTGTCAATATCATGTGCAAAAGGGTATCTAACATGGTTTTTAATTATGTTTGTGTGTTTTCTATTTGATTTAGATTTTGTTCATACAACTGCGGAAACTTGTCACTTTCCGCAGCCGCTGCAACTTTCCGCAGCTATTTTGTGGAAATCAATGTTACAGGTGTCAACGAAAGAAACGAGCCACATGGGCAGGCTAGGAATGACAAGGACATGGTTCGTGTCCTATTGGTTCAAGAAAATTCGTCAAGGAAAGCCGCGGTCAAAGCCATCCACGTGGAAGTCAACCGTGGAGTTCTATGTCGGCTGGACTCTGTTTCGTGGCATAGAAACATCCATACGGCCGTTTCCAAGCTTACGGAGGTTAATTGACATCTGTGCAAAGTTCTGGAGTTGAATTTAAGCACCCACCTTCCATAGATCCGTTTTCCAACATGGCCATACTCCTATATCCGTGGCCTTAGTGGTCTACGTGCTGGCTGCTATCATAAACTTCAGGAGACAGTTACATTTTGTTGTTTTATAAAGAGCGTTTGCATACGCACGTAGAGTTAGTGAATGTGAGTTGATAGTTGTTAGTTGATATAACTGTTGAGTTGATGTGCGTACTCTGTTATGTGGTGATTACGTTGCCTTGAGCCGTAATACCACCAGTCTGTAATGACTTGCTTTTTAATGTGAAAAACTCTGTTTTCATAACTTAATTTGTGTTGAGGATCGTTACCAAAGCTGCGTAGAGGGCCCCTGCTCAGCCGAGGTTCTGTGTATTAATGTATATATTTTTCATTTCATTTCTTTAAGTAGTCATTGTATCATAACTCATTACATGTTCATATTTCATAGTTGTTTTATTTCTGTTCATACATTTCTGTAATTTCCATTGCATTCCTGTCTTTTATGTTTTTATGATTGTTAAATCACTGATCAGTTTTCTTGTGCAGGTTTTAGGTAGACAGCCCGTGGCATTTTCATAGTATTTTTGCTAATGATATGAAACTGATATTATTCTGCTGCTAGTTTTCTTTCACAGTCTTTGTTTAACTTCAGTTTTGTCTTGTGCACTTCAGTGTTGTTTATCTGATTCAGTAGTTAAAATTAGACATATTAAGCTACTCATAGTGTCTTCAGCTACCTCCGAAAGCCACAGCTGGACTGATGGTGAGGGGCTGCATGATGAAATGTGTAGTTTAGTATTAGTTTCCTTTCTGCAAAATTAGATATATTAAGCTGCTCTTAGCGTCTTCAGTTACCTCCGAAAGCCACAGCTGGACTGATGGTGAGGGGCTGCATGATGAAATGTGTAGTTTATTATTAGTTTCTTTTCTGCAAATTTAGATATATTAAATCATGTCTGACATCTTCAGTTGCCTCCGAAAGCCACAGCTGGACTGATGGCGAGGGATTGAATTATGTGTGTATGGTTTAGTATTAGTTTACTTTCTGCAAATTAAATAATCAGTTACACAAGTTGTTTATGATTACTTCCGCAAGTCATAGATGGTCTAATGATGAAGGGTCAGAAAATGAATTGATGTAATCTGATTTAGATTTATTTCATTGCAATTTTGAATTTCCATAAGCATAGTTTCTTTTGTGTTCAGTTGGCAGCAAGAATAGTTTAGTTTTCATATTCACTAGTTTCTTGTTTTGATTCATTAGATTAACAGCACTTTCCATTTCAGTAGTTTACTTTCTTTTGTCATTGTAATTTCAATTTGCTTTTAAAGTTTCGAGATTGGTAAATCATTATAGGGGATATCACTTCCCTGAACAAATATAACCAAGCTTGCTTTTCACTTTAGAATTTCCATTTCACCTTAGAAAGACCATAAACGACAAAAAGTTAAGAAAGAGGTTATCTTGCACATATAGTGCGCCGCACTTCATCAGCTTACGATTCCCGGATTGACAATGAAATGCAGCAATTTAGGACACACTAAATTGACCAAACATTTTGGCGCCGTTGCCGGGGAAGTGTAACTAGGTAGCCAATTTCTTAAAAAAAAAAACCACAAAATCATAAAAGAAGGGAAAACCTGATAACTTCTTGAAGTATGCTCTCCTCTTGCACCTAGTGTGATCTGGAGGATCAGAAAAGAGAGTTATTGGTTTAGTAATTTCTTAAGTATGCTCTCTTCTTGCACCTAGTGTGATCTGGAAGATCAGAAAGAGAATTATTAGCCCAACTTTTGTTAAAAATATATAAAAAAAAATGACATGCATAGAGCAAGAGATTCTAGGGGAAGGTTTATAGCTAAAGCCAAGAGTTCGATTTTCATAACTCCATCTTCTTCAAGGCATAGACCAGATTCACCATCATCTACCCCTAGCTTTAAGATTTTTGGAAGTCAAGGAACAGCTGAATTAGAGGATTCTCCTACACCACCTACTAAAACCCACTTAGTCAACAAAGAGACTTTCTCTCATCCTTCCTTGGTAGAAGAACTAGAGGACTATAAGGACTCTAAAGAAGCTATCATGGCAGAGGAAGTAATAAATAGAGGTGGAGGTAGAGGAGGAGGAGATAATGAAGATAACAATGGTGAAGGAAATAACGGTAGAAATAGGGACGATTTTCTTGGATTCCCTATAGTTGATGAGGAAACTCATGCAACAATGAAAAATATTTCACCATCTGTTCTCCCTAACTTTTATGGATTACGAAGTGAGGATCCTGAACCATTTCTGTTTGAGTTTGAAGTAGTGTGCCGAACTTATGACTATATGGAAGATTCTCAAAAACTCAAACTATTTCCTTCAACTTTGAAGGGATCTGCTTTGAAATGGTTCATTGGATTAGCCACTCAATCTATTAGGACTTGGAATGATATGAAACAAACATTTTTGGATAGATACTTGGACTATTGTATGCCCACCAATCACAAGGATGAGGTATTCAAAATGATGCAAAAAGAAGATGAAAATTTGAAAGACTTAATTGAAAGATTTCAATACAACTTGAAAAGAGCAAAGATGAGCAACTTAGATAATGAAACCTTGAAAGCCCTCCTATTAAAAGCCATTAGAGATGAATGGATAGACATTTTAAACATGATGGGTAAAGGAGACATTTCTCAACTCCCATTTCATGACATAACAGAACTATGTATCCAATTCTCAAGGGGAAGATCTAAAACTGGAAAAGGGCCTAGGGATTCTTCTCTTATTAGGGCTAACAAATCTGCAACTGGATCAGTAAGTAGGGCAGAGATTGGTAATATGCTTGATGAGTTTAAAACTGATATCGTAGGGGGTCTTAGTGAACAACTAGACACCCTTAAAATCCAAAACAAGCAGAAAGCAGAAACAGATGCTTTAGCCATCTTTTGTCCGAAATGTAGAAAGAAACATGCTTTAAGGGAATGTCCCTTGGATGCAAAAGTTGTAGAAACATGTTTGATTTGCTCAGAAAATCATGAAATCAAGGATTGTCCTTCAATCCCTGGACTCAAAGCTGTTTTTCAAGAAGATCCAAATTCAATAGAGTCTCTCTGTTTTGTCGCAAGGAGACCTTGGCAGGGACAACAATATCAAGGGTTTAATAACCCTATGAATCTTCAAACCCCACCAAATTGGACTCCTTGGCAAAAATCTTGGCCCCAACATCAAAATTCATATCAGCCATGGGTACAAGGGATGCAAAATCCTTATGGGAGATTTGCTCAATTTTATCAATATCCTCCATCTTTTCAAAACCAACAAGCTCCACAATTTCCAAGCCAAAATCCACAACAACTTTCATCGCCATTTCCACAACATCAACCTTCTCAACAAAATACAAATCCTCAACTCATGCTCCCATACCAACAGAAGACAAATCAACTTCCAGCTCAGCCATTGCCAAATCCTAACAATAAGAATCCTCAAACTACTTATATGGCAGAAGGACAACAATTTCCTACCTATATGATTGTTCCTCTCAACGATGTACAACTCAGATCTGGTAGAGTTTTAGAAAAACCTTCTATAGATATTCAAGAGCAAGATACCTCTGAGGAGGACTCTCTTCAAGTCAATAAGGGTTTTGAGGAAGAATCTCTTCAAAATTCAAAAATTCAAAAAGAAAAAGAAAAGCTAGCATCCACAACTCCTATAGTTGAGCAACCTGTATCTTCATCTACACCTCCTTTTCCGGAAAGACTACAAATTGATAAGGGGGTGGAAAAACAAATCTTGTTGCCCAACTATGACTTTCTAGATGAATTGAAGAATGTTTGTATCAAGATTCCATTGCTACAAGCCATTCGAGAAATTCCTATTCTAGCAAAAACCATAAAGGAGTTGAGTTTCAAAAGACCAGGAAGGAAGCTAAAGGACACAAGAAGAATCCACCTGGTAGGAAAGATTGCAGACATTATGATGGGGAAAATTACCATGCAGAAGTATGTAGATCCAGGAAGTCCAATTGTCAAGACACATATAAATGGGATAGAAATTCCAAACACATTGATTGACTTAGGGGCTGCTATCAACATTATGAGTAGACAAACTATGGAACAGTTAAAACTTCCTAACCTTCTTTTTACACCTACCTTATTGCAACTTGCGGATCGATCGGTTATTAAACCATATGGTGTATTAGAAGATATTTCAGTCTCCTTAGATTCTTGGGAATATCCAGTAGACTTTATGATTTTGACTCCCAAAAGTAATCTAGGAGGACATCCAATTATCTTAGGAAGACCTTGGCTGGCCACAGCTGATGCTTTTATTAGTTGTAGATCCGGAGACATGTACATTTCTAATGGTAATTCGACAAAGAAATTCAATTTGTATCCTCCAGCAAGAGCAATCACAGAAATAGGAGACAATGAATGGGTCGATGATGAGAACACTATACAACCTGTCTTTACCATTTCTGAAATTAGTGAGGATAGTCAAATTCTGAACACATTAGAAAATTTTAAGATAACTTCAGAATATGACCCCACACAATTTCAGTTGGAATCTGACATAGAATATTTATCATCAAGACAAATGTCTCTTTACTCTATGGAAGAGTTTGGTAATTTTGCTTTTGAGATTTTTCCAGAAAAGACATTGAATATCAACAAACATCTGGAGAAGTCACAACAAGAAGAACTAACCAGAATCTTGCAAAAACATTCTACCGCATTTGCATGGGAGTATACTGACATGAAGGGTATTGATCCTAAGACTTGCATCCATCATATCTATATTGAGGAAAACAGTAGACCAATCATACAACCTCAAAGAAGGATGAATCCAAATCTTAGGGAGATAGTGAAAGAAGAGCTCCAAAAACTTCTCAATGTAAACTTCATTTATCCAATTTCATATAGCCGATGGGTTTCTCCTTTGGTTATAGTACCTAAAAAGAATGGTAAATGGAGAGTATGCATTGATTACAGGGAGTTGAACAAAGCAACTTTGAAGGATCACTTTCCTTTGCCTTTTATTGATCAGGTATTAGATACATTAGCAGGTAAAAAGTACTTTTCATTTTTTGGATGGTTTTAGTGGTTATAATAAAATTCAGGTAGCACCTGAAGATCAAGATAAGACCACATTTACTTGTCCATGGGGAACTTTTGCCTACCGAGTGCTTCCTTTTGGGTTATGTAATGCACCAGCAACATTCCAAAGAGCAGTACTAGGAATTTTTTTCGATCTAATCCATGATTGTGTAGAGGTTTATATGGATGATTTTACAGTTTATGGTAATACATTTGAAGAGGCATTAGAAAATTTGGAAAAAGTTCTCATAAGATGTAAAGAAACAAACCTTTCATTAAGCCATGAAAAATGCTTTATGATGTTTACTGAAGGGATTGTTTTAGGACATCATATTTCGGGAGATGGGATTAAGGTTGATAGATCGAAAGTTGAAGTCATCTCCAAATTGCCTATTCCAAATTGTCAAAGAGATGTTAGAAGTTTTCTAGGATTTACTGGTTATTATAGAAGATTTATAGAAAACTTCACTAAAATAGCATCTCCACTCTTCAAGTTGCTTACAAAAGACCGTGAATTTAAATGGGATCCTGATTGTCAATCCGCTTTTGAAACTTTGAAAACAAGAATATCTGAAGCACCTATCTTGAGAGGACCAAATTGGAAACTTCCTTTCCATATTTCTACAGATGCTTCAGATACAGCTCTTGGAGTTGTGTTGGGTCAAAAATATTTAATTCCTTATGCCATTTATTATACCAGTAAAAATTTGACTCCTACAGAGTTGAATTATACTGTGACTGAAAAAGAGTTCTTAGCTGTTGTTCATGCAATTAATAAATTTAGACATTACATAACAGGCTATGAAACTTTTATTCATATTGACCATTCTGCAATTAGATATTTAATGAACAAACCTGTTACTAATGGCAGAGTGACAAGATGGCTTTTACTTTTGCAAGAATTCAATATTACTGTGTTGGATAGACCAGGAAAACAGAATACAGTAGCTGATTTCTTGTCTAGAATTCAAAATACCAAAGAAGATTCTCCTGTAGAAGATAAGTTTCCTGATGAATATTTGTTTGCAGTAACTATTAAGACCCCTTGGTATGCAGATATTGCTAACTATTTGGTTACAGGGAAACTACCTTCATATTTATTTCCAAGAGAAAAACGAAAAATTATTCAGGAGAGTTCAAGATATTCATGGATTTCTAACGAATTGTTTAAAACAGGGCCAGATCTTGTGATCAGAAGATGTGTCAGGGAAGATGAAATGCCTGATATTCTTAAGGCATGTCATGATGAACCATGCGTCGGACACTTTGCGGACAAAAGGACGGCCTATAAAATCCTTTCCTTGGGATATTATTGGCCTTCTCTCTTCAAAGATGCAAAACAATATGTCAAAAGGTGTGATAGCTGCCAAAGAGTAGGGAAACCTACCCTCTCAAATGAAATGCCATTGCAAGCACAGGTACTCATTGAACCCTTTGAAAAATGGGCTTTAGATTTCATTTGACCGATTAATCCACCATCGAAGCAAAAGAAGTATATATTGGTTTGCACTGATTATGTTACTAAATGGGTAGAAGCTAAAGCATTAGTATCTGCTACTGAAAATTCACTTGTTCATTTTCTTTATGAGGATATTTTTACTCGCTTTGGTGTTCCAAGAGAAATTGTAACAGATCAGGGGAGCCAATTCACATCAAATTTGGTGGAGAAGTTGATGGAAGAATACAAAATCAAGCACATAAAATCTACTCCTTACCATCCACAAGCAAATGGTCAAGTGGAGTCCACAAACAAAGTTCTTGAAAGTATCATTACCAAAACTGTTCATCTACATAGAAGAGATTGGGCAGAAAGGCTTCCAGAAGCCTTGTGGGCCTACAGAACTACATGGAGGAATACAACAGGACATTCTCCCTATGAACTTGTTTATGGGAAAGAAGTCTTGCTCCCCATTGAGTTCCAAGTCAAGACCTTCAAGATAGCAATTCAGTTGGGAATGGACTTATCAGAAGCCCAAAAGCATAGAATGGAGCAATTGAATGAGCTAGATGAGATCAGACAAGAAGCAATTCTAAGAACTGATCTAGTTCAATATCAAAGAACTAAGTGGCATGACAAATATATCAAAGAGAAGAAGTTTCAAAAAGGAGATTGGGCATTGTTATTTGACTCCAAGTTTAAAGACTTTCAAGGGAAATTTCAGACTCATTGGCTTGGGCCATATGAGATTGACAAGATCTTTAACAATGGAGCTGTAAGAATCAAGACCATTGATGAGTTTCAAACTCCTCTTTTAGTGAATGGCCATAGATTGAAAGTTTATTATAAGCCACTCTCTAAAGAGGATTTTGTCAAGTTGTTTCAAGAAAGTTCTGCAATCAGGCTGGTACAGAAGAATCCTTCTTCTCTACCAAGCTAGTTTTTGTTTTTCAAGTTTTAAAAAAAAAAAAAAAAAAGAGAAAAAAAATGGTATAAGCCTGAAAACCAATCATTGATTGGCAGTCTTATACAGAAAATATGGAGTGAAAATCAGGGATACCTGACACTCTATATTTTCCAAAAAAAAAATTCTGTCTTTTATTTCATTTCATCTCACCACCCACTCCATTTCATTCCACTTCATTTCATTTCATTTCATTTCATTTCACTTCATTCCACTTCATCCCATCCATTCCATCAATAAAAATCTTTTTATGACCATTTCCACCTGGTCATTTGTCATTTGTTCATTTCTATTTCGGCCAAGTAATAGCTGTGTCAGTTTCCGCAGCTGACATCTGTTTCCGCAGCTGACTCCAGTTTCCGCAGCCAGAAGCAGATTCCGCAGCTGCTACTACTCTGTTTTCAAAAAGAATGTACATTTAGTTGTTGTTTTCATAAAATCATGAAATAAAATGCAGGAGAGGATCAATGGAACATTCAAGACACTAATGAAGATCAATCAGTTGAAGACCAAGGGCAAAAGCAAGGATTCCAAAGGTATGAATAAAGTTTATTTCAAATAGTATAAAAAACACATTTTTATGTAATTTTAAACTATGAGCTCTACCCATAACGCGCAATGATTCTATTGACAGTCCGTAACCCTCCACGATCTCTATGTTATCCTCTTACATTTATTCACAAACGGCTTCATTATTGAAATTCCGACTCTTACTCATGTTCAAATAGCCCACCGAAGATAATGATACGTATTTGAGTTGACAAAGGACTCTTACAAGCCGCATAACTTCATAATCATTGATTGAAACGTGTTCATATTTATGACACAGCCACCAAAAATTCAAAATGCGGCCGAATGCATTATGCTTTGTTAACCTCTTTGTCGTGTCTCCGTCGTGTTTACAAAACCTCACTCTACTCATTCTCATTCCCTGTTTCACTCCATTCCGTTCCTTTTGTTCACTCTCATTCCCGTATATTCACCCACAGTCTTATTCCATTCTGTGTATGGTGCTCATTTCCGTTTTGTGATAACGTCCCCACAGCATTGTGCTCGACTCTGTATATCCCATTGTTTTATTTCCACTTAAACCCTCACAGAGGCAAGCCGTGAAGCACAGAGAAGTAAAATGGGAAAATTATTAAGGGCAGAGCTGGAAGGACCGAAGTTCATAGAGGAATTTCCACAAGCAAAAGAGATGTTGAGAAAAGCTAAATGGCTGCGTTTTATTCAGAAATTCCGGGGTTACCACAGAGAAGTTACCAAAGCGTTTGCAAGATCATTTGATGGCTTGGAAGCAGAAGTGGGAGACCTCAAGTTTTTGGTTAATGAAGCATCAATAGCAGCAGCCACAGAGCTTCTTCAGGAAGGAGAACGTTGGTTCAAAAACAAAAGTATCAGTGATGAGGCATGGAGAATAATCCTCCGAAATCAAGGTATGGATATCACTGTTTTCAAAAGAGGAATCCCTGTGCATGCAATAAAAGATGAATGGGCCACTTTATTACTCATTGTTCAAAAATTTATCACATGTGAAGGCCGCTTTGGCTCTATGTACATGTATCATACTAGGATATTGATGAATTTCCTTGAAAACCAAACTCTCAATATTCCTTATTTCCTATTCAATAGCTTGAAGAAAATGGCTGTGACTGTGCAAAAACACCTAGGAGATGTAGAGCCTCATTTATATCATCATGGGCTTATAAAAATTTTGATTGAAAAGGAGCCAAAAGAAAGAAAAGATACATGGGAACAATTCTTAGTAAGAAACTTCTTTGAAGAACCTCAGGAAATTCCTGAAGGTAATCCAATTAGAAGGAGTAGAAGAAAGAAAATGGATGTTGAAACCCAAGATGCTCCTACACAGGAAGTTCCCGCAGCTAGCACAGCAAAAAGAAGTAGAAGGAAAAGAACAGTAGATGAAATCCAAGATACTTCTACTATTACTATGAAGAAAATTGATAGAGAAGAGAGATTGGTAAAAAGGAAGAAGAAGGAAATCAAAATTAAGAAGCCAATAATATCAAAAGGGAAAGAAATTGTTGAGGCTGTCCATAAAACTTCTTCTTCTGAAGAAGAAGATCACCAAATTCTATCTGAGAGATTAATTTTTCTTCAAAAACAGTCATCTCTATCCAAAAAGGCAAAATCAGGAAAACAAGAACAAAAGGGTAGAGTACCACAGCATGTGAGGAGAAGCAGCAGGCTTAAGGGAAAACTGAGAAAAACACAAATTAGAGGTCCTCATTTCATTGATTTGGGTGAAGAGACATCTGAACAGTCTCCAACTGACCATAGTCCATTTCAGTCAGTTAGTGAACCTGACTCCTTTCACTCCCAATCAGACAATGAGCGTACTCCATCTTATTCTCAGCAAAATATTGATAAAAGTTCTCCTCAGCCAAATTTTGAACATAATTCTCCCTTGCATCATTTTGAGGACAGTCCAATGAAAAAGACACCGGAAGTAGACCCCAAACAATAGGAGGTCTATGACTATATAGAATCCCTGGAGAAGGCAGCCACAGGTCCAAGCACCTCTTCTATTCAGCCTCCTACATTGCAGGATAACTTGGTTCAGTCATTAAAACAGGAGATTTTTGAGCTTGAGCTTTTGAATCGGCATATCAAAAATGAAAATGAAACACTCAAAGAGCAAGGCAAACTGGACAAGATTATCCATGAAAATACTATGTTACATTTGGGTATTTGGCAAAAGAAAAATAAGAAGCTAAAAAGGAAATGCCAAAAATTGAGCAGAGCACTTGTGAATATCAAATTCAGGTGCCTCATGAAGAAACCCGGAATGATGGCAGTACCAAAGAAGAAGAGAAGGGGGTTAGATGTGCTGGCTGAAGTATCAAGGCACATGAATTGAACAAAGAGTGTCAAAATTTTGGTTGCATGAGGACATGCAACACCTTCACAGTGGGGGTATGTTGAGTCCCGAATTTGCCTTTTTTCCATACACTTTTCCATATCTTTTTCACTCACCTAAACCTCCAAAATTGTCAATATCATGTGCAAAAGGGTATCTAACATGGTTTTTAATTATGTTTGTGTGTTTTCTATTTGATTTAGATTTTGTTCATACAGCCGCGGAAACTTGTCACTTTCCGCAGCTGCTGCAACTTTCCGCAGCTATTTTGTGGAAATCGATGTTACAGGTGTCTACGAAGGAAACGAGCCACATGGGCAGGCTAGGAATGACAAGGACATGGTTCGTGTCCTATTGGTTCAAGTAAATTGGTCAAAGAAAGCCGCGGTCAAAGCCATCCACGTGGAAGTCAACTATGGAGTTCTATGTCGGCTGGACTCTGTTTCGTGGCATATAAACATCCATACGGCCGTTTCTAAGCTTACGGAGGTTAATTGACATCTGTGCAAAGTTCTGGAGTTGAATTTAAGCGCCCACCTTCCATAGATCCGTTTTCCAACATGACCATACTCCTATATCCGTGGCCTTAGTGGTCTACGTGTTGGCTGCTATCATAAACTTCAAGAGACAGTTACATTTTGTTGCTTTATAAAGAGCGTTTGCATACGCACGTAGAGTTAGTGAATGTGAGTTGATAGTTGTTAGTTGATATAGATGTTGAGTTGATGTGCGTACTCTGTTATGTGGTGATTACACTGCCTTGAGCCGTAATACCACCAGTCTGTAATGACTTGCTTTTTAATGTGAAAAACTCTGTTTCCATAACTTAATTTGTGTTGAGGATCGTTACCAAAGCTGCGTAGAGGGCCCCTGCTCAGCCGAGGTTCTGTGTATTAATGTTTATATTTTTCATTTCATTTCTTTAAGCAGTCATTGTATCATAACCTATTACATGTTCATATTTCATAGTTGTTTCATTTCTGTTCATACATTTCTGTAATTTCCATTGCATTCCTGTCTTTTATGTTTTTATGATTGTTAAAACACTGATCAGTTTTCTTGTGCAGGTTTTAGGTAGACAGCCCGGGGCATTTTCATAGTATTTTTACTAATGATATGAAACTGACATTATTCTGCTGCTAGTTTTCTTTCCACAGTCTTTGTTTAACTTCAGTCTTGTCTTGTGCACTTCAGTTTTTCTTATCTGATTCAGTAGTTAAAATTAGACATATTAAGCTACTCATAGTGTCTTTAGCTACCTCTGAAAGCCACAGCTGGACTGATGGTGAGGGGCTGCATGATGAAATGTGTAGTTTAGTATTAGTTTCCTTTCTGCAAAATTAGACATATTAAGCTACTCATAGCATCTTCGGTTACCTCCGAAAGCCACAGCTGGACTGATGGTGAGGGGCTGCATGATGAAATGTGTAGTTTAGTATTAGTTTCCTTTCTGCAAAATTAGACATATTAAGCTACTCATAGCGTCTTCGGTTACCTCCGAAAGCCACAGCTGGACTGATGGTGAGGGGCTGCATGATGAAATGTGTAGTTTAGTATTAGTTTCTTTTCTGCAAATTAAATAATCAGTTACACAAGTTGTTTATGATTACTTCCGTAAGTCATAGCTGGTCTAATGATGAAGGGTCAGAAAATGAATTGATGTAATCTGATTTAGATTTATTTCATTGCAATTTTGAATTTCCATAAGCGTAGTTTCTTTTGTGTTCAGTTGGCAGCAAGAATAGTTTAGTTTTCATGTTCACTAGTTTCTTTTTTTGATTCATTAGATTAGCAGCACTTTTCATTTCAGCAGTTTACTTTCTTTTGTCATTGTAATTTCAATTTGCTTTTAAAGTTTCAAGATTGGTAAATCATTATAGGGGATATCACTTCCTTGAACAAATATAACCAAGCTTGCTTTTCACTTTAGAATTTCCATTTCACCTTAGAAAGACCATAAACGACAAAAAGTTAAGAAAGAGGTTATCTTGCACATATAGTGCGCCGCACTTCATCAGCTTACGATTCCCGGATTGAAAATTAAATGCAGCAATTTAGGACACACTAAATTGACCAAACATTCTTCCATTGCTTTGAACAATTTGTTGGCCTCATCAGTGGGATGGGCTGTTGGTAGTGTTGATGCTGATGTAGTTGTTGTAACTGATGTTGATACTGGAGCTACTGTAGACAATGGAGATTATGTAGATGCTATAGGAATAGCAGTAATGGGAACTTCTTCCATGCTGGCTTTCTTTTCATGCACAAGTTTGTCCATTTCTGTTTCCATTTCTTTTAGTTTCCATTTTCGTTTCTATTATTATAGGACCCTAAATGTCCCAACACACAGAATCCGGTGGATGAAATAGGAAAATTCATCACCTAATTAAGTTGTCTACAATCCCTTAAAAACAAGAGGAAAATTTGAACTACTATGTTAAAAAAAAAAAAAAAAAATTGGGGTGGCGGGCCACCAACCCCACCACCCCACCCAACGGTATTATAAATATATATCAAATATTTAAAAATGGTGGGCATGCCACCCCCGGTGGACGAACCCGACCCTGTTGGAACCACGGTTACCGAGACGTTTAGCATGAATCACTTTTGAATCAAACGTTTTCCATATTATATTATTAACTGCCTGTTATAAAAACACAAGCCGCATATTCAACAACGAACCCACGCCAAGTTTGGAGCGGGCGGGTTTGGAACCCGACCTGCCCCCATGACATTTTTCAATGATGCCAATGGGCCAATGACCCATGTTGGAAAGTTCGCCAAAAAAATATATTTAAACCTTCATTCAAATCATTCGACCAGACTGAAGGAGGGCGAATGATGGAACTAAGGGTGGCCAGAGGTAGTAGAACCATGAGCGAGGGAATCTGGAGATGTTGAAAATATTACGTTAGAGGGCCTGAGGTGCCAGTGTCAGAATTTGACAAGTCTATAGTCATTTTTTCACTTTTTTGTGCTAGGATTCCAATCATGCAATCTGTTTCTCGAGCCAAGGTCTCCATTTCCAGGCCATAATTAGAATTAGAGGTATAAGGGTGATTTTTGTAAAGTTTCTTGTACTTGATTTCATTCATGCCACTTAATGAAAGAAGGCCTCCCCACTTTAAGCAGGGCCAAGAGACATAGCCCACATTGGGTGAACTCTGTAATCAAATCGTTTGTGTGCCTCTGATCTCATGGTTGATTTAGGATTTCCGCTTCTTTTCCATGTGTTAATTTACTTAGTTAATATGCTCTTTTATATGCAATTTTGTATGCATCCTTGAAGTAAAATATCTAGATCGAGTTTGGTCTCAGAGCAGGTCTTCTTGATGTGAGTTGCATGAGTGAATTCTAACCAGGAACAAGCTCCAAAAAGGTGAAGGAAAACTCAAATCCTTTGATCCCAAAGTGAGGTGTGCACAACGAAGACGGAACATGGAAGATGAGGATGCATGAGAAGAAGAGGAGCGAGGATGCATGAGCGGAAGAAGAGTGAAATTAACGCAAGATCTTCTTAACCATGGCAGAGAAAGTTGACAAGTTGTTTGCAGAATATGAGAAGACAATCAGGTATGAGAATAAAGAGGCTGATGATCATGCATCAATGCACCATGGAGGTGGAGGAGAAGAGCCTCTTCCCTCTCCATCCACCAATGAAAGTTATTATTCTTCCTCTTCTCATCATTTTAATAGGCACCATAAAATACATCTAAGAAGCCATTTTTAAAGCTAGATGTGAATTTTGATTTTCCGACATATAATGGAGAATGTAATATAGAGAGACTAAGAAATTGGATTAGATTGATCGAGTTTTATTGTTGGATTCAATAGATCGAGGAGGATGAGGCAAAAATCCAGTTAGCATCCCTTTGGATGAGTGGCACCACTCTCATTTGGTGTGAGGGCAAGTTGCAGAAAGGAAACAAAGAATTTATTAATCTCCTTTCTTCTTGGTCCAATTTTGTTTCTGTATTAAAATATCAGTTTTATCCTTTGGGTTATCAACAAAAGGCTTTAATGGAATGGAAATATTTAAGATAAAGAAAGGGTCAAAATGTACAAATATTCACAAAAGAGTTTGGAAAACAAGCTTTGAATTTGGGCATTCCACTTGATTCATTAGAAACTGTAGCAAAATATATTCGTGTTTTACATACTTACATCAAGCATTGTTTTTTATTGTTTGAGCCTACTACTATTCATGCGGCAAGTGTGAAGGTCATTCACCTTAAAAGCAGGGGCAAGAATGAAAAAGTAGACCGGTGAAAGAAATAACCTTTCAAGCCTCATAATGGAAAGTTCAAAGGAAAATGCAAAGGAAAGGACGAGAATGAAACTACAACCAAGAAGGAGGAAGGAGAAAATCCATATTGCATACTGTTGCAAGAAGGAAGGTTGTAATGATGAAAAATGTTGGAAGTTTCATTTGGAGTTGAAAAAAAAAATATTTGGTGGAAAGAACAAGAAAAAGATGGTGGAAACTGTATAGCAAGACCTTGGATTTGATTCTGGTGATGAAACACAGATCACAACAGTGGGCATACAAGGTAACCTTTCTCTTCATGCTAATGAAAATTTTGAATTACATGCAAGTACAAGTTCTTCAAATGAGTATTTTTTTAATGAGCAAAATAGGACTAAATTGTTCCACATTATATTTGTAATGAAGCATACTAAAGTGGAAACCATGTTTGATACAGGCTCACAAGTAAATTTGATTTCAGAATCCTTGGTTAAGAAATTGGGATTAGAAACCAAGCCTCATTTGAAACCTTACCCTCTTGGTTGTGTGTGTGATAAAGCCAAATTACATGTAACCAAACAATGTAAGGTTACATTTGTGATTGCATCCAAACTAGTAGATGAGGTTGATCTTGATGTTGTACCTTTGGATATCTGTGGCATGGTATTGGGGAGTCCATATTTGTATGATAGGAAAGAAATTTTCTTTCGCCATGAAAACAAGTATCATCTCATGAAAGATGGGGTGGAATACATTGTTAGACCTCATCGTGCCAAAATCAGTTCCAGTCTTGTAAGTGTAGGTCAGATGAAGAGGTTGGTGAATTCCATCAAAGGGTACATGCTCATGATTGTGAGAGAAAAATATGTGAAGGCATTTGATGCTTTCCAAGGTTGTGATCCCACTCATAAAAAGGAATTACATGAAATTGTTTCTAATTATGATGGGATTTTTTAGGAACCCAGTGGGTTGCCTCCAAAGAATGAGATCCATTTGCAACAGGATGCTCCTTTACCTAACATTGATATGTACAAGTTTTTATCCATTGAGAAGGAGGAGATAAAGAAATAGGTACAAGAATTTCTGAACCAAGGGGTCATAAGACCAAGTTCTTCTCCATGTTGTTCACCTATTGTGTTGGTGCCAAATAAGGATGCCACATGGAGGATATGCGTGGACTACAGGGAACTCAAAACAATAATGGTGAAGACTTGGTACGCTCTCCCTCACATTGATGATTTATTAGATCAATTGAAAAATGTTGTCTATTTCACAAAATTGGACTTGCGCAGTGGCTATCATCAGGTCAGGATTGCAGAACAATATGTGACTTCATTCAAAACCAAGTAGGGGTTGTTTGAAAGGTTGGTGATGCCATTCCAACTATGTAATGCTCTGGCCACATTTATGAGGGTGATGAATGATATTTTTAGGCATTTTCTTGATGATTTTCTTGTTTATAGTAGGACATGGGATGATAGTGTGAGTCATGTCAAAAAAGTGCTTGATGTTTTGAAAAATGAAAAAATGTCTAAGTGTGAGTTTGGAAAAACCTCCTTGGTTTACATGGGTCACATTGTTGGTGGTGGACGATTAAAGATAGATCCTTCTAAAATTGATGTGATTGTAAAGTTGCCTAAACCTACAAATGTTACAAAGTCTTCAATTTTGGGTGTAGTAAAATAATGGAGAATGTTCATTGCCAAATTCTATGTCATTACATCCCCTTTACATGCATTTATAAGTGTGAAGAAAACCTTTCATTGGGGAGGAAAACAACAGAAATACTTTGATACACTGAAAGAGAAGATCAATACCACACCATTTTTGGCCTAACCTGTACGTTAGATTTCTGGACAGTGTATCAAAGTATCAAACAGTGTATCAAAGTATTTCTGTTTTTTTCCTCCCCAATGAAAGGTTTTCTTCACACTTATCAATGCATGTAAAGGGGATGTAATGACATAGAATTTGGCAATGAACCTTCTCCATTATTTTACTACACCCAAAATTGAAGACTTTGTAACATTTGTAGGTTTAGGCAACTTTACAATCACATCAATTTTAGAAGGATCTATCTTTAATCGTCCACCACCAACAATGTGACCCATGTAAACCAAGGAGGTTTTTCCAAACTCACACTTAGACATTTTTTCATTTTTCAAAACATAAAGCACTTTTTTGACATGACTCACACTTTGAAACGTCTAACCTGTACGTTAGATTTCTGGACAGCTAGATAATCAGTTAATTTCTGTAATTCTTGATTATTTCTCAAGATGTAAGAGATATAAATATTTATTAATATGATGAATGATGATTACAAGGCTGAGGCGGTGCTCCTTTAAATAGGAGTTGACTGGCCACGCCCAATTAGAGAGACACGTCCTTTGGAAATGATGCCTCTTCATTTCATTTAATTAATTATTTAACTAACTAATTATATTCATAATTAAATTAATAAAACAAGAACATATTCTAAATAGTTATGAACTTAGATTCATAACATTTCCTCCCCCTTAAGATGCTTTGTCCTCAAAGCATAGGTAGACTTGGGTGTTGGCGAATGAAACGTTCTAACTCCCACGATGAATCTTCCTCGGGAAGCCTTTTCCATTTAATGAGATATTCTTTTATTGTCTTTGACCGTAAAACCTTTTCTCGTGTAGCAAGTATGCCCTCTGGTTCTAGGACGATTCTTCCTTCTTCATCAGTCTCTGGTATTTCTTTTTGTGCTATTTGGTTCTGCCCTAGTACTTTTTTGAGATTTGATACATGAAAAGTACTATGGATTCGACACTTATCTGGTAACTTTAATCCATAAGCTACAGGACTGATCTTCTTGATTATTTGATACGGCCCATAATATTTTGGGGACAGTTTGTTTTTGCCTTGTTGTTTTAACGACAACTGCTTGTAAGGTTGAAGCCTAACAAAAACCCAATCTCCTACTTCAAATTCTCTTTCAGTGCGATGTTGATCGGCTTGTTGTTTCATTCTATTACGTGCCAGGTTTAGATTTTCTTTTAATAAATTGATGATTCTTTGGTTTTCTTCCAAGTGATTTTTTACGGCTGGAACTTTAGAATTAAGAAGTGCAAAATCCTTCCACTTTGGTGGTTCATAACCATAAAGAGCTTGGAAAGGCGTCATTTTTGCCGACATATGGTAGGTGGTATTATACCACCACTCCGCCAGATGTAGCCATTGGGTCCACCTACTTTGTTTGTCAGTGACAAAACAGCGGAGATACATTTCTAAACATTTATTTACCACTTCAGTCTGCCCATCTGTCTGGGGGTGATAGGCTGTACTCATGTTGAGGGATATTCCTACCTGGTGGCAGAATTCCTTCCAGAAATTCCCTTTGAACCTAGCATCACGATCACTGACTATGATCTTGGGAAACCCATGTAATTTGTATATGTTTTTACAAAATGTCTCTGCAATTTGCTTAGTTGTGTCAGTTTTCTTAATAGCCATAAAATGGGCATACTTTGTAAGCCTATCTACTATGACAAATATCTTATCTTTGCTGTCTGATACAGGTAATCCTTCTATAAAATCCATCGAGATCTCTTCCCATTTCTGATCTGGTATAAGGGGTGTAATAGACCTGGTGTTGGAATGTTCTCACTTTTATTTCTTTGGCAAACATCACATTCAGCAACATATTTCTGAATCTCCTTGCTCATGCCCTTCCAATAGAATGACTGTCGAATGTTATAATAAGTTTTATAGAATCCAACATTTCCAGCAGCTGGTGAACTGTGTGATTCCCTTAAGATTTTTGACTTAAATTTGGATGCTGGTGTTAGATAAATTCTATTGTTATACCATAAGATGTCATTCTTCCATTTGAAATTGACATATTGACTGATATTATTAATCATAGTGTCACACTCTTCATCCTTGGCATATTCAACTCTTATTTCATCCAACCAATCTGGAACAACAACCATGGCGGCACAAGCGGTGTGGTTGTCATCTTTACGTGAAAGAGCATCTGCGACGACATTTTCCTTCCCTTTTTTGTGTAATATTTCCAAATCGAATGCTGACATCTTCTCCATCCATTTCTGTTGCTCTGTTGACAAAGTCTTTTGTTGAAGTAAGAATTGCAGACTGTTGTGGTCAGTTCGAATTGAAAATTTACTTCCAAGAAAGTATTGGCGCCACTTAGTTAATGCATGTATGATGGCGAGCATTTCTTTTTGGTATGTTGATTTTAGCCCTTCTCGTTTATTCAGTTTGCGACTTTCGAATGCTATAGGGTGGTTAACCTGCATTAATACAACTCCAATTCCGAAACCCGAAGCATCACATTCAACTACAAATGATTTTGAGAAGTCGAGTGTTGCAAGTACCGGTGTGGTTGACATCACTTTTTTTAATTTCTCAAAACACTTATCTGCTTGATTATCCCATTGAAACGCATTCTTTTTTAGTAAATTAGTCAGGGGTTTTGTCAATTGTGCGTAATTTTTTATAAACCTTCTATAATAACCGGTGAGACCTAGAAATCCTCTTAGCTTCGATATGTTCTTGGGTCTAGGCCATTCTATGATTGCCTTAATTTTGTTGGGGTCTACTTTGACTCCCTCCCTAGATATAACATGTCCAAGGTATTCAACTTCCTTCTGCCCGAAGGTGCACTTTGACAATTTAGCATAAAATTGATTCTTTTCTAAAACAAATAGTACTGTCTCCAAATGTTTGAGATGTTCCTTCCATGTCTTACTATACACGAGGATATCTTCAAAAAAAACTAATACAAACTTCCGCAAATATGGGTGGAAGAGGTCATTCATGGTAGCTTGGAAAGTTGATGGTGAATTTTTTAGTCCAAACGGCATGACTTTGAACTCATAATGTCCTTCATGGGTTCGGAAAGCTGTTTTCTCGATGTCTTCTAGTCTTACCCGTATTTGGTAATATCCCGATCTTAAATCTAATTTTGAAAAATATTCTGCACCATGTAACTCATCCAACATCTCATCAATGAATGGAATTGGAAACTTATGTTTAATCGTGATTTTATTCAATCCTCTATAATCTATACATAGTCGGAAAGATCCATATTTCTTCCTAACTAACACCACTGGAGCAGCATACAGGCTTCTACTCTTTGTTATTATCCCATGCTCCAACAAGTCTTGTATTAATCGTTCTATCTCTGTTTTGTGATGATGTGGGTAACGATATGGTTTGACATTTACTGGTGTAGAGTCTGGTTTAATCTCGATAATGTGTTCGATCTTCCTTTTAGGGGGTAACTCCATTGGTAAGTCTCGGAAAACCGTCTTGTATTTTTGGATTAAAGATGAAATTTCCATGGGCTATGAGTCCCCTTCCATCGATAGTAACTCCAATTGTTGACATTGTGCCAAAAATGTTGGAGCTCCCTTGCGAATGAGTTTTTTCAGTTGTTGAGCAGAGACAACTTGAGTGGGTGGGGCATGGAACCCCATTAACTTGTATCTTCTTCCATCCATTTTAAACTTAATAAATTGCTTTATGTGATTTTTTGAGTATGTACCTAATGTCCGCAACCATTCTATCCCTAAAACTACATCTACTCCCCCTAGGGGAACCGTATAAAAACTAGTTTCTGTCTCATATTCACTCAATTGTAACTTGACCTTATGGCACTTGCCTATTCCATCTATTCGTTTACCATCTGCTACCATTACTTTTAAGTTTGCTACAGGGTAAGCAAAAATGTTTAGTCTTTTTGCAACATTAACATCCACAAAGTTGTGTGTACTTCCAGAGTCTATTAGGACTATAACATTCTGCTTCTTAATGTGACCTTTAAGTTTTAATGTTTGTGGTTGAGCTATCCCTGTGATGGCTGCGAGCGAAATTCGTGGAATATCTTCATCTTGTTCTGGATTTGAGTTTTCACTTTCTTCATTGCTCTCCTTGTCAGTGCTATCTTCTTGTGAATCCCCATCTTGTTCTGCTTCACAGTTATAAAGTTTTTGGTTTGCACATTTATGTCCTGCGAAATATTTGTCTCCACACTTCCAACATTTCCCTTCTTTTTTTCTTTCAACATTAGTTGGTTGTTTTCCTTCACTGCGCATTGGTGGGGGAATGTATTTGGTTGACTTCTCCATGGGCGTTTTACCTGATTTCCCCTTAGCATAACTAACTGCCCTCTCATTATTAACATATGGGTTTCTATGGACTTTATATTTTCGTTCAATAATTATGGCGGCATGTCTGGCTTCCTCAACAGTATTGGGTTTATACAATTTTAATTCTTCCCGAATGTAGTCTTTGAAGCCACAACGATACATTTTTAATAATTCTTCGTCTGAAAATCCTCTTTGCCTTACTGCTAATACTTCCCATTCGTGAGTGTATTCACTCACCGATCCCTTCTGCTTGAGGTGAACAAATCTCTCATATACATCATCCTCTTCCTCATCATGAAATCTTTTCAACAGGGAGTTCTTTAAATTTTCCCAAGTGAATGTAAGACCATTACACTTAGGGGACCACCACATAAACCAGTCATATGCTTCTCCTTCCAGGGAGTTGGATGCTGTTATGACTTTTTCTTGTGAACCTAATGGTGGATTTGCTGCAAAAATGGCCTCCATTTTGTTTACCCAAACGATGGCACCCCGATGGTCTTTACCATCATATGTAGGTAATTTACTTTTAATTTTAAGGAAATTCCCTTCTGGTGATTTAGTGTAGTATTGACTTCCTTCAAACTATATTTGCAGTATTCGTCCCTGAAAATTCCTTTGGAAGTCGTGATATGGAGAAATCCCCTCTGGGGTTTTTAAGCTATGTGTTAACATATCTTTTATATCTGAGATATCCTTGGCCATTTCATCCTGCTTCTTTGTTAATTTTTCAATATTTCTTTTGCAGTCATTTATCCTTTTTGTATCATCATTGTCCTTCGCCATTTTTTTTTTCTTCTTAGTAGTGATTTTTGTTTTTGTTTTTTTAAATCATAAAATTATTATATAAATTATAATTTATAAATATATATATATATATATATATATATAAACTTTTACAAATTATATATATATTATAAGTTATGTTATTATAAAAAAAAGTAACTTTAGCAGCGATGCTAATGCTAGCCGACCATTCACGGCTTCCACCCACGTTCACTATAATAATATACTTATAATCTGATTGCCACGATGGCCATGTTAACCTGCCCGATTTTATAACCGGAAATTGATTCCTAACCCGCAATTGATTTAACGTCAATCTGTTTGTTGGCTTAATATTTAAGTGGACGTTCCGTAAGCCACAGCCACGGCCACGCTGCTTGCGTAACCGGCATTGACTCCCCTGTGACATTTTGACATAGCGTATATTTTTTTTAATTCTTTTCACCGTGCCATTTTTTTAATTCAGCAACCCTTATATAACATTCGGGGAAGTAACGTATTTGTAGGCTCGATTTTTGTTTCAACAGATTAATGCCTTTCGTTGTACAATTGAGTCCTGTTGTAGTGGAACTAACACAGCAGAAGCCTGACGACACAGTATGGACGTCTATAGTTTTGGACCTTGATCGAAAGCTCCGATACCACTGAAACATCTAACCTGTACGTTAGATTTCTGGACAGCTAGATAATCAGTTAATTTCTGTAATTCTTGATTATTTCTCAAGATGTAAGAGATATAAATATTTATTAATATGATGAATGATGATTACAAGGCTGAGGCGGTGCTCTTTAAAATAGGAGTTGACTAGCCACGCCCAATTAGAGAGACACGTCCTTTGGAAAATGATGCCTCTTCATTTCATTTAATTAATTATTTAACTAACTAATTATATTCATAATTAAATTAATAAAAAAAGAACATATTCTAAATAGTTATGAACTTAGATTCATAACAGTGTGAGTTTACATATTTCTGTTTTGAAAAATGAAAAAATGTCTAAGTGTGAGTTTGGAAAAACCTCCTTGGTTTACATGGGTCACATTGTTGGTGGTGGACGATTAAAGATAGATCCTTCTAAAATTGATGTGATTGTAAAGTTGCCTAAACCTACAAATGTTACAAAGTCTTCAATTTTGGGTGTAGTAAAATAATGGAGAAGGTTCATTGCCAAATTCTATGTCATTACATCCCCTTTACATGCATTGATAGGTGTGAAGAAAACCTTTCATTGGGGAGGAAAACAACAAAAATACTTTGATACACTGAAAGAGAATATCAATACCACACCATTTTTGGCCTTACCAGACCTCCAATTTTTTTTTGAGATCAAGATAGATGCTAATGGATACACCTTGGTAGAAGTATTGATGCAGAAAAGGAAACATGTATGTTACCATTCAGAGAAATTCTCCCAATTTGTTGTGAACTATCCCACATATGACAAGGATTTTTATGCCTTGGTTCAAAGCGTGAAGAAGTGGAAGCACTACCTGATTGGCAAGGAGATCATCATTCACACAGATCACCAGCCCTTGTAGTACCTTTATTTGCAAACCAAGCTTCAACAAGCACACCATATCATATGGATGGGATTCCTCCAACAGTTTCACTTGGTAATAATATATAAGAAGGGCACTAGAAAGAAAGTAGCATATATGCTTTCTCACCCTCTTATTTTTGCATCTATATTTTTGTAAAGTGCTTCTTTATCTTTTGAAATTTATGTTGAACAATATGTTTATGATGATGATTTTAAGGATATTTAGGCAAAACTGGAGCATGAATTGTAGGTGGATAATTATTACTTGCATGGAAAATTATTGAACCATCTTGGAAAAAATTGTATTCCCACCAATGAAAGGTTACATGTCATCAGAGAGGCACATACCTCTTTTGTGTCAAGTCATTTTGGTGTGGAAAATACTTTGTGTCATTTATAGAGGTTTTTCTATTGGCCTCACATGAAAAATATTGAGACTCGATATGTAAAGGGATGTGTGTTGTGTTCAATTTTCAAGCCATCTAATAGAAAAATAATGTTATGCACACCACTACCCGTTCCGAGTCGTCCATGGGAAAGTGTGCCAATGGATTTTTTAGGTTGTTTTCCTTTGTCTAGGAGAGGTAATGACTATTTTTATGCCATTGTGGACTAATTTAGAAAAATGTGTGTCTTAATGCCTTGTAAGAAGCAGTTCATTACAGATCAGACTTCTCATCTCTTCCTTCAATTTGTATGGGCCCACTTTGGGCTGCCCACATCCATTGTGTCTAATCGAGACTCTCGTTTTATTGGATATTTTTGGATGAGTTTGTGGGGAATTATGGACATCAAGTTGAATAGGAGCACGAAATTTCATCCATAGACTGTCAGAAAAATAAAGGTTGTCAACCACATAGTGATACACTTACTTTGAGGCTATTGTGGCAAGCATCCCAAGTTGTGGGACGAGAAACTTCCTTATGTACAACATGCATATAACTGTTCAGTGCATTCATCCACTGAGAGCTCACCGTTCAAGACATGGTTTGGATATTTGTTGAAGGATCCCTTAGACGTAGTCTTTGAGAGAGATGAATTTTCCAATGGGAAAGATGACAGGGAAAAAGCATAAAATTTCACTCAGCGGATATAGATGATTCACCATGCAATGCAGGAGGAGTTGGAGAAAATTCAAGCTCGATACAAAGCTCGACATGAAAAGCACCGAGTCGATCACTGGTTCCAAGTTGGGGACAAATTGTGGCTCAAAATTAGCAAAGATAAAATGAAATCGAAAGAAAATAAGTTGAGACCAATCCGATATGGAACATTCACCATATTAGAGAATATTGGACACAATGATTTTCATCTTTATTTTCCATCATACATGAAGATGTACTTAGTGGTGAATGCTGAAAACTTGAACCTTTATGAGCCTCCTTTGATCATGGACACCGAAGAGGTTGAATAGGTTCCTATAGTGGACGAATTTTCACCTGAATAATTTGGAAAGCTACCAGAGGGCATCATTATTGACAGAAAGACTAGGAATTCACGATGGGGAGACATGGAGTACCTTCGTATTGGTTTCAAGGGAATGAATCCGAGTAAGGCTCAATGGATTGAAAAGGGGAAAGTGAGGGAAAAATTCCCTCACTTTCCAATTGACTGATAAAGCTTTTGGCAGTCCAAAAGCCCATTAGTGGGGATAAATGATCTAGGTGCATTTAAAAATAGAAGTTCCCTTAAAAAGAACTCAAATAAAATTCCTCAGATATAAGTGAAACTAGGACCAAATCATAGTGCTTGTCACCTCATTCCAACATTGTGAACAATACTCAAATCTGAGTTCGTATGCTCAAGTTATAGCTAGTCAAATTTCTGGTCAAATTTGACCAAGTGGTAGTAACCAACGAGGCAAAAAATTAGAAGAGTCATGGCACACAGAATCTAGCGGTCGGAATAGGTGAATTTTTCACCTACTTAGTTTGTATAATATCCCTTAAAAATCGGAGGGAAAATTAGAACTATTATGTATACAAAAATAAAATAAAAAATTATATTTGGAGTGGCGTGGTTTCCACCAACCCCGCCACCCCACCCAATGGTATTATAAATATATATATCGAATATTTAAAAACGTTGGGCAGACCACCCCTGACGGAAACATCCGACCCCATTGTAACCCTGGTTGCTAAGACCTCCTACGAGAATCAAATTTCAAATAAATATTTTCCATATTATATTATCAACCACTTGTTAAAAAAACACAAGTCACATATTCAACAACGAACCGACGCCAATTTTGGAGTGGGTGGGTTTTGAACCCAATCCACCCCCATGAAATTTTCCAACGACGCCAATGGGCCAATGTCCCACATTGGAAATTCTGCCCAAACACAAATATTTAAACCTTCATTTAAGTCATTCAGCCAGACTGGAAGAGGGTGGATGATGAAAACAAGAGGGACCAAAGGTGGTGGAACCATGGGCGAGGGAAGCTACGAGATGTTGAAAAGATTCCTTTAAAGGGCCAGAGGTGCTAGTGTTAGAATTTGACAAGTTTATAGTCTGTTTTGCATGTTTTCGCACCAGGAATCCAATCGTGTAGTCTGTTTCTCCTACTAAGGTCTCCATTTTCAAGCCATCATCAAAATTGGAAGTATAAGGGTGACTTTTGTAATGTTTCTTGTAACTGATTTATTTGATGCCACTTAATGAAATAATGCCTCCTCACTTTGAGAAAGGACTGGAGACATAGCCCACATTGGGTGAACTCCATAATAAAATTGTTTTTGTGCCTTTTATCTAATGGTTGCTTTATGATTTCATCTTCTTTTCCATGGGTTAAGTTACTTGGTTAATATGATCTTTTATATGCAATTTTGTATGCATCATTGAAGTAAAAGATCTGGATCAATAGGCAGTGCAAATAGAGGCATCTTCTTTAGGGCTCAAATATGAGTTTTATGTTGAGGTAATATGTCCAATTCATCAAAAAAATCAGTTCAAGGAAAATTTGTTGGACAATTTGCATTGTCCGTTTGGCTAGTGGCAGTAAGTGTGTTGGAATTGATGTCAACACTCATGTTGGGAGATCAAGTTGGGCAGTTGGAACTGCCTAATAGTAAGCAAGTGTGTTGGAATTGATGTCAACCAGATTATCATGGATCTATGCGCTATCATGATGTTTGGTAGGATAACATTGATTTCCACTAGGCTAGTTTTGATGGCAGCAGATGTTAGCATTGATGTGATTGAGGTGTCAGGCTCAAGGGGAGTCCTGTGTTTGTTGCAATCTCTTGTAGAGAATCACCATAGTAGCAGGCGTATCAAAAAATCCTTAAAATCATGACTACGATGGTTGTGGGTCCAATTATTTATATGTGATTCTGCCTCAAGAGAATAGCTCAGATACTCTTGCAAATGGCATAGTTGGTTAGTGCTCTGAAAGAGATTTCCAATGGTATGTGGAAGTCTGCAAATGGACTCCTAAATCAAGAGTTATTCCTAGTCAAATTTTGGTGACTTAAGTCCATGAAAGAAAAGTTAAAAGGTGATTGGAGGATTCTTGGTGCATAGCCAAAATTGGAAGCATTTCCAAACTCAATAGAGATTGTGGCGGAGCCTCTACGTGAAGCTCCAGGGAAGCAGGAAGTACTCGGAACTTCGAAATATTTAGAACCTCGGAACTTCAGAAGTCTGAATCTCGAAACCTTGGAAGGTCGAGACCTTAGCACCTTGAAGGTCTATTCAAAAGACAACCGAGATGACATGGAAAAAAGCAGGTCCAGGCCCTCAGAATTTTTTAATATCAGATGTTGGACTCTCAGGAGCTTCAGAACGTTGAATATCAGAAGGTTGGCATATAGGAACCTCAGCGGTTTGGAACCTTGAATCCTCGTAACTTCTTATTAATAAATTATTTTAAGAGTTTCGATACCAAAGGCTCCCAATATTGTTGGAATTTGGTCATCACCAAGGGTTTCGGGGAGCATGGATTTACAAAGAAATCATTTTCAAAACCAATGAACGAGGAACCCTTTCTCTCTCCTTAGACATGACACATAGTAGCAGGTGATTGGCTCTAAGGAGTTAACGGTGGCAGATGAGGTCATATTAGGGGAATTTTGAGGTCTAAAATGGGCCTCCTAAGAAAAATGTACAACCAAAATAAACTTTGTGAGAACCAATAGGATTCAAGATGATGATGTCAACCATGGGGGATGATTCACCATTTTTGGAGTAAAAAAGTAAAAAGATTAAAAAATAATAAAATAATAAAACTACTTTTTCAACTCGTATTTTCAACTTATATCCCTAAGGGTTTTCTCAAATTTTGAGCGGGAGTACTCATTGGATGCAAAATTTAATTCCTCATCCAAGGAGTACCCATGTTACATACTTTTGATGGACCCTGCTACACGAAAAATGAGAAATACATGAAAAATCGTGATTGCAATCACCTTTTTCATGTATTTCTTATTTTTCGTATAGCAGATTCTATCAAACGTATGCAACATGGGTACTCCTTGGATGGGGAATTAAATTTTTCATCCAAAAAGTATTCCTACTCAAAATTTGAGTAAAACCTTAGGGAGATAAGTTCAAAATATGAGTCGAAAAAGTAGTTTTTTCTTTATTCCTTCTAAAATTTGATGATGTAATCAAATCTTATTTTATTATTTCCATTATTATTTTATAATTTCCTTAGGAGGCCCATTTTAGACCTCAAAATTCCCCTAATGGGATGACGTGGTTGTAGTGAGGACACGTGGAAGTCAGATTCAACATTATTGGGTGGCCTAATGGGGAAAATATGTGTGACATGTGTCACCACTAAGGAGACGCCACATGGGATTGATGATAAGAGCATGATGTCATCTCAGAGGTTGGAGTTTTCGTAACTCCTTTGTAATTTCTTGTTGAAAAACTTTCCAATACAGGGAGCTATGATGTTGATTATCACTTTTTTGTGGAATCCAAAAGGACCAAGGGCATAAAGCAGGTCTTAGCACATGAGTGTTATAAAGACGCCACGTGGGAAGTACATTTTGGAGGTCAGAATTTCCGAAACCCATCTAATTGAAATTTGAATAAAGTTAAGATACTAAGGGATTTTGATGTTGATTGGAATTTTGTCGTGGATACACAAAGAACTGAGGGTGCGGAGAAGGGCCTAGCACCTAAGTGTTATGGAGATGCCACATGGGTATTTCAGAGACTGGAGATTCTGTAATTCCTCTATAAGTTATTTTTTAGAAATACCTGATATAGGGAGCTCCGATGTGTTGGTGTTTGGTCGAGAAAGCCCAAAGAACCAAGGGAGAGAGAAAGAACACAAGGATATTGGGCCCCAACGATATTCTAAAGGGCTTAGCACCTAAATTTTATGCTGTCGTTCACGACACCTGGTCCTATGGTGGAAATGTGATAAGGTGTGAAGAAAAAGGGGCTAAATGCCATTATCAGAATCTGGCGATTTCGTAATGTCACCTTAATAAACGTTACAAAACATGGGGGTCTAAGATTGCTACACCTAAGTGCTATATTGACGGTCATAGGCAACGGTCCTATGGAGGAAAATAGGCTAATAAAAATGGTACCAAAATCTCATGATTTCATAAAATTTGTCTCAATAAAGTTACAAGATATGGGGCTCTGATATTGCAATACATAGGTGTGTATATAGGATGGATGAGTCGACAGGTGAGAGCAAATTAGCGCATAGGAGTTGGTCGTTGGAATACATAGTGAGTGTCAAAAATTGTTGAGTCAAGGGTGGCGAGGATGAGGAATTGCATGGAAGAGTTTTAGGCATGTCTTGAGTTGAATTAATCCACCTCTGATCTCCTATGCATGCCTCATTGAATTAAATGAAGAACACTGAATCCATGTTGAAGTACCTTTCAAGATCTATGGGAAATTAATTAGCATGGGGAACTTGGTTGGAGAGTGTAATTTGATTGAGAATTAATTCTCAGTATGGAGAAATTCTTAGGAGCCCATTCCCAATGTTTAATATAGGAGCAGTGGCCAAGTTAGAAACAAAAACAGAATGGATAATTGTGTTGGGAGTACACTCTCAGGCAGTGTGGATGACAACAACGACCAATGAGCACCAGTGAAACAAAACCCAGGATTGTAGTTGAGAAATGTGGAGGAATGAATCATTGTTTAGAAATATGAGTGGTAAGCTCTATGTGTGTGCATTTTTTTGTGAGGACAAGTGATCATGTTCTAGAGTGAAGAGACTGAGAGGGCCTATGCAGAGGAAAGAGACCCCAAGAGAGCCTGTGCTACTATGCGAAAGGTTGAAAGTGCCAGAGAAGAAGAAGAAGGCTGAGAGTTGCGTGTATATTGTTGAGAGCATAGGAATGATAAAAATGGGTTGTGTGTTAGCAAATTTTGTTGAGCGAAACAACAATTTGTTGCGAAGTGTGAAGAGGACATAGTGTTGTGTGGTGCAAGGGCTATGGATAACATAGTTGATATCAGACAGAGTGGCTACCATGTACAATGAACATTAGTTTTCTTATTGAGTGTAGTTCGGAGCCTGCATACAAGAAGTTGGTGCTTCCATCTCTAGTGGGTTTATAAGAAGGCTTGGGGGTTGGTTCCTCTTACAAGTTGGTGCTTGCAAAAAATTCATGAAGTGGGTGCTTCAGATGGTGCTTCTAGTAGGTTGATCAGGTGTCCGCAAAAGGAGGGAGTTGGTGCTTCCTTCTACTAGGTGCTAGCAAACAATAAATGGGAGTTGGTGTGTCCTATGAGTGGTGGCTCACAAAAAAATTGATGTAATAGAGTAGGTGCTCTTATGTTTACATATATAACAACAACAAGATTTGGTGGTTTTTTCCCGAAATGGTTTCCATGTAAAACCTCTGTGTCTCATGTGTTTGCTGCTCATGATGTGTATGCCTGTATTAGTTGATATGGATGTTGTTATGGTTTGTTAATGGTTGCTCTCATATATTGGATGCCAAGTTTAAATGAGTAAAAATGAATTGGAATAAACTTTTAAATTAGCCTTAATATTGATTCACCCCCCTCTCAATATTAACATAGTTTCCAACAATTTCTATCAGAGCCTCGTTCCTTTAGGAATAGACTAATCACTAGAAGGTAGATTAGAGGGAAACAATGGCTAATCAAGTTTGGGGAACAAAAGAAGGAGTTTTATTTTTAAATGGATTAGACAATGAGCTCTAGAAGATAAAAATGGAAGCCTACTTGATGATAGTCAATGAAGACATTTTCATGTCTATGATATATGGAGAGAGGAATGATTTCAATACAAAATCCAAGGAAATCATCATGAAAGGGTTCTATGAGCTAGATAATGATAAAATTAGGCATTTTGAGTTAGTAAAGGAAATTCTAGATAGATTGTAATGTCTATATGGAAGATAAATCTATAAAACTCAAGAGGAGGTTGAAGAACCTTGTTGCTCAAGTAGTGAACCTTAATCTGTGAAGGCTTCTAATAATGAGAAGAAGAGAAGGAAGAAGAAGAATAAGGCACCTCAAAGGAAATATGCTCAAAATATTGAATATATTTCTTCTAGTAAGATAGCTAATACTCATCTTTCTCGAGAGGATGATAAAGACTTCGAACAGAGACCATGCTACTATGAAGGTAATTTGTTTCTGTGATAATTGTTAAGAGATAGGTCACTTAGAAGTTATATGTACATATTACTTTTCTGAAGATAAATATAGTCATACATCTAGTTGGTGTGAAAAGAGGCATACACTTGTAGCAATAGCCAATGAGGGTATCTTAGAGGAAGTAGATAGATCCCAGGTGTGCTCATTTGTAGGAGAAAATAAGAGTAAATCTGGTAGTGATTAAGAAGGGATACTCCTCAGACCTGTGGAAGATTCCATGCATAAATAGATGGATTTATATCTCTATGGTGACACATCCAAAACCTCTTATATTGAATAAAAATATCTATATGAAATGATCTATTTTAGGAAGAATTTGATCTCTACTCTAAAAGAGATCAAGGAGCTATCAAAAGAAAATCTCAAGAAAAATGAGTAGTTGCACGAGTATGAGCTTTAGAATGAGAAGTTGAGGAAAACAATAGTAAATCTCAATTATCAATAAGAAGAGGCTAGAAATCTAAGTGGCACGTTGACCAATTAGCTAAATGATATAGAAGCTCACTGTGAGAGACTACAAGTTGAAGTAGTCTCATTGAGACCTGACTTAGAAAAGTCAAATAAAAAATTGTCTCAGTACCATAAGCTTGAGGAAAGAAAAAAGGCTTTGAATGAGATTATTTTTAATTAGATATCCCCTCTCATCAAATCTAGTTCGGGTTTCAAAGAAAAACCGAGCTCCAATATTGCGAAGGCTGAAGGGTCAAGAAAACAAAGGGAAAGAAGTTATTGGGTAGCAACAACAAGGGAAGAAAAGGAAACAACAATATGATAAGAAGCAACCATAAGGAGAGCATAAGAAGAGGAAAAAGAATACAAGGTAGTAATTAAAACTTCCATGGAAGGTATATGAAGAACCAACAAGGGTCCTCTTCCCCTCAAGGAAAAATCCCTGAAGGTAAAGGTTTCTTTAGTTCTCAAAAGCCATTTTATAGGTAGTATTTTTCTTGCAAAAATTTTGGACATAAAGCCATGGATTATGGATGACATGAAAGAAAACAAGATGTGTTGGGTAGCAACAACTGAAGAATGTGCAAAATAGCTAGGACAAGGCATGAGTCCATGACAATAATGTTGGAATATATGGTAATTTATCTGCTCCATTTTTAAGCCATATCGAATGCTACAATTGTGGCAAATTTGGGCAGGCGATAGCACACTGTAGATATAATAGAATGAAGATCGCTTCTCAAGTAAGTTTTCCATTGAGGATGAGAATAAATAGTGGAGCAGAGGAATACAAGTTTGTCTTCAGTGCTCAATGTTAAAAGATAAATATGAAAAGAGGAGGAGGAAATCATAATAAAACTAGAAAGAATGGTCCTCTTACTCTTGTAGTAGACCCCTCTATAAGGCAGATAGGAAGCAAGAAGACTTGGATGAAGAAAGAGGATTTGAAAGAGAAGTTTCCTCTATCAATGTGCAGCCAAGAGAAAGACCAAACATGGGAAAAGAAGAAGCTGTTAAGTAATGCTTCTATTAGGATTCGACCATTGAAGGTTTAAAAGAAGAAGGAAGACAATCTCCTCATGAGGAGTATATCCTTTTTTTCTCTTCAGTAAAGGAAGAGAATGGCCTCAAGGGAGAACAAATAAGTCAGATGCAGGGAGCTAGAAAGAATAGATAGAAAGGTGCATCTAATCGTTGAAGGTATGATCGAGTCCCCATGCTTATTACAGTAATGTATTTGTTTATTTCATATTTATCAACATTGAAAGAGAGAGGAGACTGAAGCTATCTAGGTTTCAGGGGGATTACACAAAAAAATCTGATGTTGTGGGTAAAAGAAGATGAGCTACAAAAAAAGTGTGGAATGAAGAGGCCGATAATTAAGTCAGGTCCACAAGATTTTTCCCCACACAGAAAAGGGATTAAATGCAGGAGATCATAGATCATTGGCTCAAGGGGAGATAATTGGGTAGCAGTAGCGGGAAAAAATTGTCAGCCTTAGGAAGAAATATTGCAAAGGGAATGAAAGGTTTGTATCTTCGGTGAAATACCCTTATTTCATTTTAGACCGTGAATCTCATTTTTCCTAGTAGTCTCGTGTTGATAAAGCACAATGGGTATAAGCGTGCATGTCCCTTAACATTCATTTGGTATCGCTTTGTCAATTAGTGATTTGGGTTCATATGGAGAAGCCTTTTGTGCAAATGGGAATTTATTTTTGAGAAAAATATATTAGAGTTTACCTGGTACATTGTCCAATTTGTATCAACTTTTTGGTGCAATTGTAGCAGTCCCTATTGTAGAAGTATGATATCAAGGGGATAAGTGTTTAAGATGATCAAGAGAAGTAAACACAGTCTTGAAAACAACAACGACATCAGTGGAGATCAATCTAAATGCATCACTAATGGCTAGTATCTTCATGCAACAACAATACTGTGAGAATCATTAATTGGTATCTGTTTCTTTTAATTGGTACAAAAGATTCATTAGAAGAAACAATACTTAGCCAGTAGCCATAAGGTGCCAAAAAATGGAGGAGTTCAAAGTAGAGGTAGTTTATTTTTAGGGGGAGCATATCACATATGCCCAATTTATAGAACAACAAAAACGATCATTCCTTGAAGAGATGTATGCATAGAAGAATTCACATTAGTAGCTAGACCCTCGTCATTAACAGTCAATGATTGCATGAGGAAGAAGCAGCTTGTAAGCCCTTTTCCATGATTTCAAAGGGGGATAGAAGCTTATTGGGTGATCTGAAAAATATGATTTTATTCCCCTCTCACTGATTTTGATAGTGATATCTCTATTTTGACAAAGACTGTGAGTCATGCCCACTATGTTTTCTCTTGACCACTTTCTGTTTTGCTGCAGGTGCCTATAACACATTTGCCTTTGATCCCTTTGTCTTTGTTTGGATTTTTAAAACCTTTAATAACCCAATAGGGATTTCATGGTTATCATGATTTTCCATTTCCGACACTTAACATAATTCTTTCCTTATTTTGACCATTTTGAAGACCTTTGACTGCACTTTGAAAGTTTAGGCTCCTTCATACTGATACTCTTTACAATTTCTCCCTTTGGTGAAGTGAAACAGTGTTGCCTTGACAAACCATGTAAGTCACCTTCTGATATCATTTTCAACTTCTGCCTGTTTTCATCAAGGAGGTCTCTCACCTTCATTTCTAGTTTCAATAAATCTTCAATTCATGCACAGTTGTGCTGATGTACCTCTATCCTTGTGGTTTGGTTTTGGCTCCTTGCCTAGAAACACTGTTTTGCCAATTAGTCATAAAAATCCTAATTTTCTTTGAACATAGGCATGTTGTCTCTCCTTTGCTGTGAATGTCTTTTAGTGAGGAGTTGGTCTCTCACTTTACCTCTTCTCCGTTGATGGCCATCTCATTTATTCCTACATAAATGTCTAAGATGGGCAGCTGTCTTTTGCAGAAGTTGTGCTTTGATCAAGGAGGTTTCTCTTGAAGGTTTTTCGATCAAACTTGGACAAACAGTTGCTTATCTCCCTTTCCATTTGATTTACCTTCTTCGCACATGAAAAACATTGATTAATAACCTCCAAAATAACCTTACAACTTCTGAAACCCTAGTGACCTAATGGGCAATTCCTTGGACTTGGTCCTTGACTAAGATTAGGCTTGGGATCTTGACAGTGTAAAAGCAAAGCTTCATGATCAATGGGTGTATTTGAGGATATAGAAATGGATGAAATTGATTGATATAAAGAGCTCATAGAGGGGGTTTGAGATCATCAATGCTTTAATATATCTGGTGAACATGGGAAAAAGTAGGTTGGTTGGTGATCATAGATGGAAAATGGAGGGTTCGGGCAAGGCCAAATTGAGTGCTAAGGTCAAAGGTGGAAAAACAAAGTGAATATGAGTAGCTTGAGCCCATGATGGGTCTTCTGGGAGTGGTAATCTGACCTTGACATGATGGGATGATGAAATAGTGAAAAAATTATCCTAAGGATAATGAAGGCAGTGAGATTTCCAGAACTCACAATATTCATGAATTTTGTTTCTAGAAATCTGGGATAGTCATTTATTCATCTATAGAAAGTAAAAAATTACTGATGACTAACAGTGGCTCTACTTGGGGAGGGAAGCTCCTTTTCAGGAGGTGTCCAGCATTTCAGATCTCTTGGTTTTATGAAGACCAGTGCATTATCCATTGGGCAGATTTTTCTTCTTTTCTTTTGCTGATGCTTGCTTGAAATTGTGATCTCAATAATCTGAAACACATGATTACTCCAACTTCATCTCTACCTACCCATCTACTTTGTCTAGCATTTTTTCTTCCTTGGGTGCACTTGAACTGGGAAAACCTTGACATTTTCTTCTTTTGAAAACAAAACAAACTATCTACTTCTACTCTTATTACTTCCAAGAGTTCAGATTATGTTAATGAACTCTTCTTATTCTCTACCTAGTCTACATGGATGCCAAGATTGAACTATATGACAGACTTCATTCTCTAAGCTACAAACATGAAATTGAAAGCATGGTTTAAATCAGGATTAGGCAATCTGACTTACCATGGGTTATGGCATTAGAAAAAGCTGCACACAAACGCTATTTTTGTACAAACAACATTAGAAAAATAAGGGTTGTGATTTATCATTTGGTATGCATCCCCATATTTCTCTTTGGTTCAGTTTTGAGCATGTGGAACCAGTATCTTTCATTCCTAATCTATCCTTTTTGACAAGTCAAGTTTAAATGATTTGACAAGCTCTCTTTCACTAACTTATCAACACAATTTAAAGCATGTTAAGCCATGATTAGGCTAGATGACTGAACAAGATCTTCTTTTTGAACAAGTAGTGGCATTTAGACTTGCACAATTTCAGCATCATTATTTTTTGGGTATGGGGTTGTACCTTTTCTTCAAATATGCCCTTTTTTTTCTTTATTTCTTTGTTTTTTTATATTTTTGTGATTTATAATCTCCCATCATGCTATGTTATGTACAATGAATGAAAAATTGAAACTAGGACTCTTGACATAAATAGTGTTTGAGCATTTGGCCATTTACCGGACCTCCAAATAATTCTTCTCCATTCAATCCTTGTAAGAAGAAAGCATTATGACCTCTAACTGACTGAATGAGATAAGGACCTTTCCACAAATTTTCAAATTTACCATGGTTACCTTTGTCCTCCCTCCTGGAATCCCATTTCAGCACTATGTCTCCAATGTGGAAATTGTTGGCTTTAGTTCTTTTGTCAAAGATTTTCTCTATGTTTTCTTGCACTGCTTGAGTCTTGTTATAAACTTCTTCCCTTTTTTTTTGGCAAATGAATGGTTTGGTTCAACCTCCTTTTCATGTCATTTTCTTCTGATTGCACTTCTTGGAGAAGCTTTATCACCAGAACTCCCAAGGATCTTGGGAAAATGGCATTCATGCCATACACTAGTTGATAGGGAGACATACCGATTGATTTCTTGGTGGTTAGTCTATCAGCCCATAGTGCATGTACTAGCTTTCCATGCCATGCTTTTTTATTCTGTTCCAGAAGCTTCTTGATGATATTGACCAAGCTTTTGTTAGAGGATTTAGCTAGCCCGTTACCTTGAGGGTAATAAGTTGTGGAATGTACTAGTGTGATGGGATATTTATAACAAAAGTTAGCCATTATTTTGGATGGGAAGGCGACAGCATTATCTGTGATGATATTTTTGGGGCAACCAAATCTTGACAGGATGTTTGCCTCAAGAAATTTGATAATGACTGAGTCAGTGGAATTCCTAGAGGGGATAGCTTCTATCCACTTGGTAAAGTAATCAGTTGTAATATTCTATTAGATTAAAAATCTTTCGGGAAATCACATGAGAATTTTAGGACCGACGCGTTTCGAACTACCAACTGTAGTTCATCATCAGGATAATATTCCCAATTAGCCAAAGCTAATGGGAATATACAATTTTGTTTCATTTTTCTGTTGCATAAATAAATGTGTAAAGGAGGACATTAAAAACTCCTAAAAACAGTGAATAAATCAATGCCCCATGTGAACAAAGATAAATCTGGGCTATGTAAATAAAACACCCTTATGTGTGAAATGGATTGAGCTATTTGACTGGGTCAACCATGACCAAATCAACAACGTTGTCTAGATACAGTGAACCTCCTTGATGCGCAGTGCAGTTTTAGTTGGAGGCTACACATATGAAAGAAGCTAAATCATTGAGATGGTTTAGGGTTTGGCAAGGTTTCTATCTTATAAAAGGAAGAGGAGGACAACATGAGAAGGTTGTTAATGAACATGTAATTTCTGAAGATTTTTTCTGTTTAGACATTTCTTATTCTCTTGGTTGTTTAGCAGAGAATAGTGTTGTTTAGCACTGGGTGTTCTTGATCAGGAATCCCACCTCTTCCATTGAGAAGCTCTTGGAGGAGTATTGCATTTCTTGACGACTATCAGGCATTTGGGCAAGCTCTTCTTCCAACTACAACGTAGATCCTCTTGAGGGTTTGGTTGTATTTGTAAGATGCAGCAAGTGGAGGCTATATCTACTCAGATCTAGGCCATTCTAGTGCCTCTTTTCAGTGGGAAAGCCTTCTATCCCCCTAGAAAGAGAGCATTGGATGAGGAGAGCTCTTTTTCAGATCTTGGCTTGAGGCCACAGCATGTTCTAGAGCCTACAGCACAGTCCATCTTCCAGTACTGCATTATTTGCAAGAGAGAAAGTTGCAGGGTGTTTTGGCACATTTTGGAGGAGAGATCTCTAGTGTTGGGAATCTGCCCTTCACTGTGGTGAACCATGGATTACATATATAATCCATGTTCCATTCAGATCTAAACTAAATACTGGTGTATTTTCTTCAGAAATTCTGAATCATTCTGCAGATCTGCTGCATTAGATCTCAGATCTACTCCATGTACTTCATTTTTTGCTTAAAACCCCAAGGGGCATTTGAAGAGGAGACTCTATAGTGTACAGATATGATATAGATCTATCTTTTTGTACACATATCTACTATAGATCTGAGGTGTAATCTATAGCTCTTTTCAACTAATAAAATAACGATTTCAAGCATGTACAGTCATATCATATGGTTGCAACCCCTTATTTTTTAGCATTTCTTCATGTAATGTCTTCTACTTTCTGTTCTATAATGTATGGGATTCAATATAACTCTGATTTACTGATATAAATGACATTATTGAGCCTCCATATTGGCCTCCTGCTTTAGTTTGGATGAACTGCGTTATTTCTTAGCAGTCTTGTTTTGTATTGTTGCTTGTTCCCACTTGGGGATACTACAGTGGTACCAGAGCAATCATCTTGGCACAAATTGTGCTTTTCTTGAAGAAATTGTTAGCCATCAGTAAATTTTGTCATAAGAAAATGATGGCTAAAAAAGTCCTTGAGCCTTCAAGAGATCATTTTCATAGAAAAACATTCATTCTTGAAGGCTGTTGTTCCCTAATTGTTGTTCCTTAACTACTGTGCCTTAAAAACAATGTTGTTCCCTCCAAAAATCCAACAAGAAATCTGTTGTTCCCTTCAAAACTGTTTCCTAAACAACCCCTTTTCATCATTTCATTCACTCATTGTGGCCATTTTTTACCCTCCATTTTCCTCTGAAAAAGCTTCTTTTCTCTTTTTCATTTTCCCTTCATTCCCCTCAAAAAACCTTCAAAATCCTTTTTTAAACCTATAAATATTTTTAAAGGTTTAAAACCCTTCCTTTTTCACTCTATCGGAACTAGAAAAACCCCAAAAAATCCATTGAAAACACAAAAAACCCACTTATTTTTCTTTTTGTTAAAAACACAGGCCTTAAGCCCCTCAAAGCTTAAATTTCCAACCCCCTATCCATCATATGGCCAAGACCCATAACCGAGCGCTTAAACCTTTCTTTCTCGAAACTTCACCTTAGACCTCGGCCCTTTCCATTTTATTCATAAAACCTCACCGCCGACCACCGGCTAAACCCTTAGCCATTTTTATCCGCTTCCGGTCCCCGGCACCTCCATCGGACCGTTCCCCACTCCTTTTCCTCTAGCCCCTTCCCTTACCATTTGTTATCCCCATGCCCCTTACAAAAACCTTTTCATTTGCTTTTTCCCCACACTACCTTGTGGATTCCCGATCAATTTGGGATCGTCAATCTTCAAAGATCGGCGGCCACGATGCTTCATTTTCTCCCCTACCCTCTCGACGAAATCCCATCCATTCACCCTATAAATCAAATCTCCACCGTTGATTTGTTTGATCCCACAGTCCTAACTCAAAACCGACAGCGCAGCACCTTTGGGCCTACCATCCACTATGTAAAGGATCCACCTTATCATACGCTGCCACCTAGTTTCCACTTTCTCTCTGCCTAAGCAACTTTTCCATCGCGCCTGGTCCGCACCATCAGATCTCATCCCCCTCATCCGACGGTTGTCATCGCGTATCGCGTGATTTTGTTGTCTGTAGTTTAACAATCCAAAATCACAAGATACTGGCAGTATTAAAAATTCCATGTGGCATGATATAATTGGATGGCGTTCGATTCGTCGAAAACCACTTACCACCCGAATTGAACGCGAAAACCATTCGTGGTATTTCCAAACCCGCTTTGCCTGAATTCATGTCAAATTCCATTTTGAACCGGATTTTCGCCTATTGTCTTCATGAAACCTCTTCCGCCTACATATTTCCCCCCTCTGCAATGCTCCTCTGCTCCCGCCCGACCTCTATTATTAGTTAAAAAAATTTGCAAGGTTTCTTAACTTTTGATGTTTTGTTTGCAGGGTTTTAAAGGTGCTTAAAATATTAAAAGGACCCCCACAGCCGAACCAGTGGCGGAAGACTCCCAGTTTGATGACCCTTGGGGTTTAAAACGCAAAGATGGATTTGCCATAGGTTTTTTATCAGTGCCCATTAACGCTGGTAAAGCAAATAAAAACCCTTCAACACACTAAAAACCTCATGTCCATAACAAAGTAGAAAAACAATGAAGAGAGAGGTTGAAGATCAAGAGATTAAAGAAGTTCCGGTGCGCGAGATGAAGAGTTGAAGGATTAAAAGCTTAATTTTACAGTTTGAAGGTTTATACACAGTATCAAGGATTAAATATCAAAAGTCTAGGATTAAGGGTTTAAACCTACAGTTAAGGGAGGCAGGAAAAGGTAAAAGGCATATGACAAAACCCAAAACAGTAAACCCAGTCAGCATATAAGGTTCAAAGACTCTGAAAGTGATTATAAGGCACAAAATAAATATCAAAGGTCTTATTGAAGTCCAAAAGTGCCAGGTCAGTAAAAATCAGTGAAGGAGCCTCCAAATGCCACATCATAGAGGCTATAATTCCTCAAAAATGCCACCTATAGTTTTATTTCCCTCAAAAAAATACAAATTAATTGCATAGTCAGAGATATTTCTAGAGACAACTCAGAATTAACTACCAACCTACCAAAAACCCTCAAAGTCAACAAAAGTGACTAAAGGTGATGAAATTAATGTAAGTTTGATTAAAACATAGATAAACATTTGAAAACTTCTCCCTTAGGCATCCCAAAGGTCGAGAAACCATTACTCTATATTAATTGCACAAATGAACCCTTCTTACACTCCACCTCCTCATTCTTCTATAAATACTTCTGTAGAAGACAGTATAGAGGTTGGTTTTTGAATACTCTTTAATTGTAAATAGATTTTGAGGCTAATAAAGCTCTATATTGTAATAGAAGGAATATAGGCTGAGATGAGAAGTTTGAAGCTATAAAGACCCACTAGACTGGAAGATTGTAACTGGTTTGAACATCAAATACAATAGTTGATTTATGGGATCCTGGTCTATGTCAATGGTGATGTGTTTCTCACTGTAATTGTTATTTTTCTTTATGTTTTCATTTTGTCCACTTTTCCCTAATAAAGAACAGGAAATATATATTAGGATTTACTTCTGAAAGTACCCTAAATCTCACGGGTAAATCTTTATCCCTTATGTTTTTCTTCTAAATGTGTTTTGAAGGTAATTCAATAGAGTATAACCATTGAAGTGTTGGTAAGCCCATGTTTCCTAAGTACAACTTGAGATATTGTCTTTGAATGTTCTTAAAGAGTTTGCTAAGTAAAGTTGAATTAGGGAAGACTATGGTTAGCCCTGTCCTCTGATTTCTTCTCCAAAATTTACTCTGAAAAGTTCCCTTAAGAGTATGTTGAAAGCAGGCTAGTAAAAAGTACTTACCTGATCTTAGACTACTTTTTATGCTCATCCTAAATGTTTTCCTTTGAGAATATGCTGAAAGCAGGCTAAGTTAAAAGTATTTACTTGATCTTAAGCTATTATTTGTTTTTTTAAATGTTTTATCTTGAAAGTATATCAAAAGCAGGCTAGTTTAAAAGTACTCACCTGATCTTAGGTTACTTTTGTGTCTTTCCATTAAGTTTATGTCAAAAGCAGGCTAATTTAGAAGCACTTACCTAATCTTAGGCTGCCCTTTTTTTTTCTTGTGTGTTTGTTTCTTTCACAACACTCTTATTGTTTCATTCCATAAAATCAACTTAAAGAGATCCTTTGACATAGATGACTTGCCCCATGGGCCACTCTTAAACCTTGCTGTCCAATTAAATCCTATTATGACTCCATAGCCCAATGGATTGAAGCTGTTTTTTGCTTATCTTATCAGCTGAACAATTTTCAACCTACTTACACCTTTACCCCTCATAAGACTTCCTTTATTTTGATGAGGTTCATCCCAACCAAAACAAACAAAAACCTTGTGCTTTATAACTAGCCTAATATCATATCATAAGCCTTAAAGATCATATCTTTGAAAAAAAAAATATAGAGAGATCCCTCTCTGAATCTAGGATGGCTAGATCCTCAGATTCCAAAGTGGTTTTGATGTAGGCTCTGTAGCGTTTGTACTTTCCAATCTTGAAAACTACGGAGACCTAACAGAGTGGCGACCATATTGGGGAACTTCTGAGTAAAATCCTTAAAAACAAAGCACTCAGTATTCACTTAAGTAAAATTAGTTTTCTTCAAGCACTACCAAGCATATTGGTGATCATGATAGGACTTGTCTAAATTAGTGACAAACTAAGTAACTCTTAGGATTCTAGCAAAGCCTTATCAAACCTTGAAGAAATCAGTTAAGTAAGCCAATGGAGGAGGAGAAGTGTTGCAGCACTCACCCTATCAGTTACTTGAGGACAAGAAACATTTTGGAGGGGAGGACTGTAATATTCCCAATTAGCACAAGCTAATGGGAATATACAATTTTGTCTCATTTTTCTGTTGCATAAATAAATGTGTAAAGGACATTAAAAACTCCTAAAAACAATGAATAAATCAATGCCCCATGTGAAAAAAGACAAATTTGGGCTATGTAAATAAAACACCCTTATGTGTGAAAGGGATTGAGCTATTTGACTGGGTCAACCATGACCAAATCAACAACATTGTCTAGATACAGTGAACCTCCTTGATGCACAACGCAGTTTTAGTTGGAGGCTACACATGTGAAAGAAGCTAAATCATTGATATGGTTTAGGGTTTGGCAAGGTTTCTATCTTATAAAAGGAATAAGAGGAGAGCATGAGAAGGTTGTTGATGAACATATTATTTCTGAAGATTTTGTCTGTTTAGAAATTTCTTATTCTCTTGGTTGTTTAGCAGAGAATAGTGTTGTTTAGCACTGGGTGTTCCTGATCGCGAATCCCACCTCTTCCATTGAGAAGCTCATGGAGGAGTCTTTCATTTCTTGACCCATATCAGGCATTTGGCCAAGCACTTCTTCCAACTATAATGCAGATCCTGTTGAGGGTTTGGTTGTATTTGTAAGCTGCAGGAAGTGGAGGCTAGATCTACTCAGATCTAGGCCATTATAGTGCCTCTTTTCAGTGGGAAAGCCTTCTATCCCCCTGGCAAGAGAGTATTGGATGAGGAGAGCTCATTTTCAGATCTTGGCTTGAGGCCACACCATGTTCTAGAGCCTACAATGTAGTTCATCTTCCAGTACTGCGTTATTTGCAAGAGAGAAATTTGCAGGGTGTTTTGGCACATTTTGGAGGAGAGATCTCTAGTGTTGGGAATCTGCCCTTCACTGTGGTGTTCCGTGGATTATAGATCTAATCCATGTTCCATTTAGATCTAATCTGAATACTGGTGTATCATATTGGTGATCATGATAGGACTTGTCTAAATCAGTGACAAAATAATTAACTCTTAGGATTCTAGCAGAGCCTTATCAAACCTTGAAGAAATCAGTTAAGTAAGCCAATGGAGGAGGAGAAGTGTTGCAGAACTCACCCTATTAGTTACTTGAGGACAAGAAACATTGTGGAGGGGAGGACTGTAATATTCCCAATTAGCACAAGCTAATGGGAATATACAATTTTTTTTCATTTTTATGTTGCATAAATAAATGTGTAAAGGACATTAAAAATTCCTAAAAAAAATGAATAAATCAATGCCACATGTGAACAAATACAATTCTAAGCTATGTAAATAAAACACCCTTATGTGTGAAAGGGATTGAGCTATTTGAATGGGTCAACCATGACCAAATAAACAAAATTGTCTAGATACAGTGAACCTCCTTGATGCACAATGCAGTTTTAGTTGGAGGCTACACATGTGAAAGAAGCTAAATCATTGATATGGTTTAGGGTTTGGCAAGGTTTCTATCTTATAAAAGGAAGAGGAGGAGAGCATGAGAAGGTTGTTGATGAACATATTATTTCTGAAGATTTTGTATGTTTAGAAATTTCTTATTCTCTTGGCTGTTTCGCAGAGAATAGTGTTGTTTAGCACTGGGTGTTCTTGATCGCGAATCCCACCTCTTCCATTGAGAATCTCTTAGAGGCGTCTTTCATTTCTTGACCACTATCAAGCATTTGGCCAAGCACTTCTTCCAACTACAATGTAGATTCTGTTGAGGGTTTGGTTGTCTTTGTAAGCTGCAGGAAGTGGAGGCTAGATCTACTCATATCTAGGCCATTATAGTGCCTCTTTTCAGTGGGAAAGCCTTCTATCCCCCTGGAAAGAGAGTATTGGATGAGGAGAGCTCATTTTCAGATCTTGGCTTGAGGCCACACCATGTTCTAGAGCCTATAGCGCAGTTCATCTTCCAGTACTGTGTTATTTGCAAGAGAGAAAGTTGTAGGGTGTTTTGGCACATTTTGGAGGAGAGATCTCTAGTGTTGGGAATCTTCCCTTCACTGTGGTGATCCATGGATTACAGATCTAATCCATGTTCCATTTATATCTGAACTGAATACTAGTGTATTTTCTTCAGAAATTATGTATCATTCTGTAGATCTGATACACTAGATCTCAGATCTACTCCATGTACTTCACTTTTTTACTGAAAACCCCAAGGGGCATTTGAAGAGGAGACTCTATAGTGTACATATCTGATATAGATCTATATTTTTGTACACAGACCTGATCTATATCTGAAGTGTAATCTACAACTCTTTTCAACTAATAAAATAACGTTGTCAAGCTTGTACAATCATATCATATGGTTGCGGCCCCTTATTTTTGAGCATTTCTTTATGTAATGTCTTCTACTTTCTGTTCTATAATGTATGGGCTTCAATATAACTCTGATTTGATGATATAAATGACATTATTGAGCCTCCATATTGGCCTCCTGATTTATTTTGGTTGAACTTCATTATTTTTTAGTAGTCTTGTTTTGTATTGCTTCTTGTTCCCATTTGGGGATACTACATCAGTAGCAGTGATGATCCACTTATGTTGGGTAGATGAGGTGGGGTGAATCTCTCCAATGAAGTCTAAACCCTATTGTTGAAAAGGAGCTTCAATAGTAATGGGATGCAAAGGAAAAGGTAAGAGTTTTCTCTTGCCATAAAAAATTTGGCACTCATGGCAAGTCATGACCAGTTTATGGGTGTCAGGAAAAAGAGTGGGCTAGTAGTAGCCAACTCTAAGGATCTTGTTGGCTGTGGTTTTCCAGTAAATATGGCCTCCACACTCTCCCTCGTGCAGTTCATGCATCATCTTACCTGCATCATCCTAAAGAAAACACTTAAGCAATATACCAATAGGATTCTTCCAATATAATACTCCATCTAAAATGCAGAATTTTAAAGCTTTTTGTTTTAGGAATCTAGCTTTTGTCTTTGATAATGTAGGAGGAGCATTGAGATAGAAAATCACATATAGGATATTAGCATACCAAGATGAACTCAGAAATACTTCTTCAACATGTGGGGTTGTGCACTCTTCTTGTTCTTCTAAAACATCAACCATATTCATATCTAATGCTTTGAAATTTGATTTAGCCATAAGTTTTGCAAGTCCTTGTCCTTTAATCAGTTTAGTGGGTCTGATTTCTAAGTCATATTATAAGATAATATCAATCCACTTTCCCCTTTTACCACCAGGGTCCTGATTCAGAATTTCTTTGACAACCATGTGTGGAACAAAAGCAATGATATGAGAATGTAAGATATAAAATCTAAAGTCCTTTAATGCCTTAATCAAGGCAAAGGTTTGTTTCTCCATGATGTTGTACTTTAGAGGAGCATATCTAAGGGCTTTGCTGAAGAAGGCTATGGGTTTTTCTTGCCCCATCATGTTCTTTTGTAACAACACTGCAGCCATGCTATGTTCAGATGCAAATGAGAAAATATAGAAGTCTTTGGTAAAATCAGGACTGATTAGCACTGGTGTTTGGGTGAGTGCTTGCTTAACCAGTTCGAAAGATTGTTTGGCTTCCAAATTCCACTTAACTCCTATATCCTTTTTTAGCATGTTTGTGATATTCCTCAAAATTTCAGCAAGGTTGGGGATGAATCTTCTCAAGAATTTGATTTTCCCAATGAAAGATTGCAATTCCTTAACGTTTCTAGGATGACTGATTTGCAATACGCCTTCAATTCTTTTGGGGTCTATTTTGATCCCTTCTTCTGAGATGATGTGTCCTAGGATTTTTCCTTCCTGGAGACCAAACAATGTTTTCTTGGGATTCAAAGATAGGCCACACTTCCTACACTTTTCAAAGACCTTTCTCAAGTGGACTGTGTTCTTCATCAGTTTTAGAGTAGACAGTGATGTCATCAAGGTAAATGACTATGAAGTAGCCTGTGTCTTCTGAAAAATATGTGTCCATGGCCCTTTGGAAAGTGGTCCCCACATTCATCAACCCAAATGACATTTTGACATACATGAATGTACCCCAAGGTGTGGTGAAAGCAATTTATTTCTAAGCATTCGGGAATAGTAGCACTTGGTTGTAACCGTAAAAACCATCAAGCAATGATATTCTCTTAGAGCCAACTGACACAAGGTTGGAAACCCACTCTGAGTATCTAAGGGGAACTATGATCTAGGCATCATACATCTTTTTAATCTCTTGTTCAACTAAAGGTAGTAAAACAGGGTTTATTCTCCTTAACTTTTGTTTGAAAGTTTTCTGATTTTCCTTGAGAGGGATTTTATGTTGAATGATGCTTGTGTCATATGATTTCAAATCTTGATGTCCCCATGAAAACACATCTTTAAACTCCTTAAAAAGCTCAATATATTTCTATTTTATGTGAGGAGGAAGGGTCTTTCATAGTTTTATCATTTTGGGTTCCTTTATTCTTTTTATGTTGCACTCCTCCACATCATTCTCGATAGATTCTATCTTTGGTTTTTTAGCTACATCATGAAAGTCGAACAGTTCTTCTAATGGTGCAAGCCCTCTTGGTAATGTGTCATTTTTTCATTGTAAGACCTCCAAGTCCTTTTGGTATAGATCTTCAAACATTTCAGCCTCATAAGGATGTGCAAGTAGATTTATATCAGCAAAAGAGGACAACTCTATTTCATGATCTTTTTCTTCAGCAAAAACATCTTTCTCATGCTCTAAGCTAGATTTTGTCAATGTAAATTCATTCCTAGATTGCAGAAAATCATCAATTTGTTCATCACCCTTAAACACTTGCCAGTGGTTAATGTTGTCAGGCACTGTAGGACGGTGTTTGACTTTGATAGTGTATTGTTCACTTGCATGTGGTATTTGGCAATTGCTGGTAGCGAAGGCAAGTACATTGGCAAGACTATTTTGGGCTTTAGGAATGTGGGTGAGCTCATATTTCTCGAAAGTTTTGAGGAGGTCTAGGGCTGAATTTATGTACTCTCTTAATCTTGGATTATTTGCTGAGTACTCACCTTTGATTTTTTTAATGATAAGCTTTGAATCTCCTTGGATAGATATTTTTTTAGCTCCTAAGTCTTCAATCAAGTGCAAACCAAGGAGAAGAGCCTCATACTTTGCAATGTTATTAGTGCATTGAAAATATAGTTTGTATGAATGGTCCTCATTTGTGTCATGTATCTAGACACCTGCTCTTGAACCCTAGTTCTAGTTCATGTTTCCGCTCCTGGAACACAGTGCTACACACATATGTGTGACCCCTATGTAAGGTGTAATGGAGCGTTACGCTCCTGTGAAAGACCGCTGCATGTTTACTGCATGCAGAACCGCCTGACCACTCCACCCGGTACTACGCGCTTGCACCACCCATTTATAGACGTTTAGAGGGGGCTCGAAAACCTGTGCAGGCCACCTGACAGGACCAGACAACGTGCAAACTCTACCGGTGCTGCGCATTTTTTCTACCCTTCCACACTGCACGAAGGCTTGACAAGCCCGAGCCTTGCTCATTCGATAGCCAACCAAAGGTCATTCAAGCCAACCCGATAGCTGTGTAGAAGACCGAATTGACTACGTGCAGCTCTGCCGGAGCTGCCCTCCTGTCCTCTGCTCGGGCGATACGCGCAAGGCCGTTCAGGCCGACCCAACAGCGTGTGCAGGAGCCTGACTGCTACGCTCCTGTGCTACACGTTTAGCTAGGAAGCTTTTCAAGTTGTGCAAGCCTCCAAATTTGGTCAGAGCTCCTCCATGTCTTTGATTGGCACCTCTTGAGGGTTTTTTAAGAGGTATTTAGATCTATTACCCCCTTTCATACTATTTTAAAGGGTGAAATTAGAGAGAAAGGTTAAAAACCCTAAAGGAAGAGAAAGGCTTGGTCACCATGCTAAAAAAATTTGCTGATTGAAGAACACTCACCCATCTACATGATAAAGATACACTGAGACTTCTTTGCTAATCACTCATCATTTTCCTTCACTTGAAAATCACCGCCATTCTCATTATCATCTCACTTGCCCTCTCCATATCATTTCACAAGTAGTTCAGGGTTTTGTTTTCAAAGCAAGAGTAAAAAATAAAATTTCTAGAGAAGGCAGTAGTGACAGTGGCAAGGGAGGCCAAAGGCCCAAGGAACCACAGAGAAAGGGTGGAAAAGTAAACAGGTTTGAGTCTTTGAACATGAAGGAGTTGACAGCCTCCCCTACCACAATTGCATATTTCCAAGAGGTAGGTTTTATTGATTTCTATGAGAAGGTAAAAAGAGTCCAAATTCACCCTGAGTTGACCAGACGTTTTATCCTCAACCTCCATGACCATCAAGTGCATCTAGCTGGAGTGAATTTTGATCTATCCACCAATATAATTACTATGGTCACTGGGATACCTTGTATGGGAGAAAAATGGTTCAAGCAGGTGAGTTTGGACTTGAGCCATTATCAGCCTTTCTTGAAACCAAGATACCAAGATGATTGCAAAACTATTTTTCCCTTTTCCCATTCATTGGAAAGATATGCCCCTTTAATGAAAGTCATCATGAAGTATTTTACATGCGAGGGGAGGTTTTCTAGACTTTATTCCTACCATATAAGACTTCTTATGCACTTCACTAGGGCCAAGCTACTACATTTTCCCTATTACCTTTATAGAAGTATTGATAAGATGTCATACATTGTGCAAAAGAGGCCTCCTTCACAACAAATGCAGAGTTTTTTCCAGCATTCTCTTATCAATATGATTGTGTTGCATCAATTAGAGCAACAAGGTATCCCATGGGAAACATTCATCGCCCATGATGTTTTCACAAATCCACAGCCTCTTCTCTTGCAAATTTTATCCTCATCATCTCACCCACCTTCCTCATTTCCTCCATCACCCCCCACTGACCATGATTCCTCATCCACACATGAATCCTCTCCCCAGGAGAACTTCCCTCCTTCACCTTCTCCTAAAGCATCAAAACAAGAAGAAAGTGATGAAGAGAAAGAGGAAAATGATAGTCAAGAGGAAAATGACAGTCGAGGAAAAAGGAAAAATGATGAAGAAGAAGAAAGTGAAAATGAAGAACATGATGATAAGGAAGAAACAAAGGACAGTGAGGAAGAAGAGACAAATGATGAGGCAGAAAGTGACAGTCAAGAGGAAAATGACAGTCAAGAAGAAAGGACAAATGATGATGAAGAAGAAAGTGAAAATGAAGAAAATGATGATGAAAATCAAGAGACAGAGGAATATTATGAAGAGGAAGACAGTTTAGAACAAGAAATCAGTGATAAGGCAGATAATGCAGAAGATGATGAAAACAAAGGAAGTGAGCCAAATAGTGATAAAGAAATAGATGATGAGGTAGATGCAAGCAATGAAGAAGAGGTAGATGCAAGAAATGAAGAAGAGGATGATAAAGTAGAAAATATGGAAGAGGAGGATGATGCTAAAGATCATGAAGATAAAGAAACAAATAATGAAGAGATAGAAGAACAAATAGAGACAAAGAATGAGGAAGAAGAAATAGATTATGAAGACAAGGGCAGTGAACATGATAGTGATGAGTACGAAAACAGTGAGCATGATAGTGGGCAAAACAATGACAATAATGAAGAGGACAGTTTAGAACAAAATGACAATGCAGGATATATGGAAGAGTATGGAAATGGTGAAAATGAAAAAAATAGTAATGAAGACACCAACAAAGGAACCTATAATAGTGACAACACAGAAAATGATGATGGCAATGATAATGTTGCAAACAAAGAGGATGATGATGGAGAAGAGAACATGATGATTGATAGCCCTAATAATGATGACAATAGTGACACTATGAACCCAAAAATCTGTCAAGAGATTGATGATAGTGGCGAAGGTCATGACAGTGATGTTAGCATGAAGGAAAATGAAAGTACCTCTCGAAAGGGCAATCAAGAACAAAATGAAGAAGACATAAATGTAGAGATCATTGATGAAAGGAAAGACAATCTTAAGGTCAGCCATGAAAAGGGCATTCTAGTAGACAAATTTGATTTTCTCCCTCTCACATATCAAAAGGGGCCAAGGCTTGTGTTTACTGCCTCCAAGAGGCAAGGGACCTTTCCACTTACATCAGCTCAAAGGCTTGACAAGGGCAAAGAAAAGATGGACAAGGGTAAGACAAGTAAGGGGAGCAAGCCAACTCAAAGCACAAATTCATTGACCTATACAGTGATAATGAAGATGAGGAGGTGGCCACTAGACTACTACTCCAAAGCAAAGATGCACAAATCAGGGGGCGAGAGAGGGATTTTGAGATGGCACAACGTATCATTCAGTATTACAAGAATGAACACAAGTACTTTAAGAAGATAAAAAGGGGCCTTGCTCTCCATAAAAAGATGACCAAGCATTATGCAATGAAAAAAAAACTTGCTTGTGCCAAACTGAAGGAAGCCCTCATTGAAATTCAATCACTAAAAGAAGAAAAAGGCCAAGCTAAACTTGTAATCTTGGCACATGTTTCTCTATAGGTCTCTAAAAACCCATGAGGCACATTTCCACCAAATTTGGGAGAATTTTGACAAGTTTTAGTTTTCTGCTATTTTGGAGGGCCAAGGGGGTAGAAAAAATGGTGCTACGCTTTTTCTAAAAGCATCTTCAGGAGGAAAGGCTCACATTTTTGGAATCCTCATCTCAAATATAGCATGCTCACAAAGTTTCAGATCAATTGGAGTTGTTTTGGTCCTCCAAAAGAGTCAAAAACACCCTAATTTTCACCATTCTACTTGCTTTTCAGGACATGTGTTGCGCCTTTACCAACCTTGGAATTTTTTATTTTTGGACAGGTTTCAGAGGTCAAATAAGAGAACTAAGGGTATATTTTTAAATTAGACTCAAAAGGCTTTCCAACGGGCCATAACAGAGCCTTTTCCGACATCATAAAGGCCTTTAAAACATTGCTTCAAGATGACCCATTTTTACTGCTCCTGTGCTACGCCCTTGGCACGGAAATTCATATTAAAACATAGTGTTGTGCCCTTAGCAAAGGAAAATTCAACAATGTACGCTTGGAATTTTTTAGCAGGCTTGTCAAACCTCAAATGTCAATTTCTTTGCTAAAAATGCGCGAAAATATATTTTGTTTAAGATATTTTGTGCCTTGGTCCTTGCAAGGTCTCAAGGACAGTAGTGACATTTCTGATTAGCCAATAGGCTTCTAGAGACTCTATTAGGTTTTTCTCCTCCTTGCTTGTTAAAAGAAGCATTGAGGACTCATTGTTAGTGTTGTCATTTTATAAGCTTTGAGAGTAATACATGGTTCTTTTAGGTTGAAGAGCAATTTGGCGTTGTGGAGCTTGTGAATGATTTTCTTTGATTGATGATGATGAAAGCTTGCTTGCAAGATCTCTAAGCTTGGTTAATGGTGACGTGTCTCTAATTTTTTCATGTCTTCTTGTTTATCATTGTGTCCATCCTTCTATGCTGTAGTAGATCAGAAAAGTATAGGCTAAGAAATGTTGTTTGAGGCACCTTAGTCCTTTCTGTTTACTATTGTCTTTAAGTTTTCCTCTGTTGGGTTAGTTTAAGGAATTCTTAGCTGCTCCTTAGATCCACCTAAGTTTGTTTGTTTCATTAATGGTTTAATAAAGTAGTTTTCAAATATGTTTTATGGTTAATTTGTTTGTGAAATCTCTCTTTGAAGTATTACTTGTTAGGTTAAGCCAAGGAGGTCTTCTTTTTATCTTGCCCTTTGTCCATGCCTATCAGTTTGCCTCAAAGTTCTTTTTAGCTTGATCGATAATGTTTAGGAGTTCCCTCCTTGTTGATTAAAGTTATTTTGTTATCTTAAATGTTTTCTAAAGCTTGAAGTTCAAATCACTATAAGTTAAATGAGTTTCTCGCCTTCTATATTTCATTGGAATGTTTGTCTAGAATTCTTATTAGCTTAAGTTGAACCAAAGAGTTATTGGTTTGCCCTGTCTATTGATTGCTTCATGGTGTTAATGGTATTTTAGACCTTTTTGTTATGGGTATTTGACAAAGGATTCTTAACTGCCCTTTTCCCTACCTTGTTTCCCCAACTTAATGTTCATTTCACTTCACACATAACCTTAAAGATCCATTGACCACACTATATTTTCCCTATGATGGACTCTGACTCATTGTTGAGATATCTATGACTTTCATAGACTCCATATCCCAATGATTTTATGACCTTTCACTCCACCTATCCTACTCGATCATCTTACCCAACCCAAACAAACAAACAAACCCTACACTTAATAACTAGCCTAAAATCAACCATCTAAAGAAAACAAGGTCCTAGGACTCCAAATACTGGTCTGATGTTACCCTGTGCATTTGGTCTACCAATCTACTAAATCACGGGACACTAACACCTTCCATTGCTTTGTCAAGTAGTACAATCACTGCCATTATGGTTGGAGTTCCTCCTCCTAGAGTTCCAGCTAGGTATGCTCCTCTTGTCCTACCTACCATACTCCATGACCTTCTAGAAGGGTATTCCACTGGAATAAAAACTTTTGGAGGTGAAGAAGATATTACTGCTGAGAAACATGTTGATCAGTTTAATGATTTTTTTGACCTAGAAGAGGTGGATGATGAAGATGTAAAAATGAGACTGTTTGTGTATAATTTTATATGTGAGGTGAGAAAATGGTTCAAATACTTAGCCCCAAGAAGTTTACATAATTGGTACCAATTAAAAAACAACTTTGTGACAAAGGGGGGAAGTAAAGTGAACCCTGTTCAAGCCTTGACTGAATATAATAATTTGAAAACAACCACAAATGAGTCAGTTCATGATTTTTCTAAAAGATTCAATAAGGTTTATAATTCTATCCCTACTCACATTAAACCTCCCTAAAAGCTTCCCAATTGCATTATGCTGAAGCCTTTGACTATGATTTATCTATTTTACTAAGGGAAAGAGAATCTTCCACTTTAGCTGACATGAAAAATGATGTTGTAAAAGTTGAGGTAAATATGGCTGCAACAAAGAGGCCCAAAGGGGAAAAACCAAATTAAAAGAATAAGAAAAACCTTCCTCATCTTCAGATGTAAAATTTGATACCATGATGAAAACTATGGAGAGGCTTATGGATAGGCTTTCTCTTGGTAATAACCCCCAACCTATTGCACAACAAGAAAAAAATATTAAGAATCCTCAGTTTAGAAGGCCTTAACATCAGTAGAGACCAAGGGACGATAGAAACCAACTTGATCAACAAGTTAGGTCTTCATTTCAACAAAATCTAGTGGATGAGGAAGAAACACAACTTAAATTTCAAGAAGATGTCATTCACTATTTGGATGAGGATGTAGTAGGGATGTTCTTAACCAAATAAGAACATGATGAATCTATCCATGACATTGGGAATCATGAAGATGAGAATCAATCTGATTATTTGAAAGGCTACAAACATGCTATCTTTGAGATGCAAAAACAATATAACATGAGGAATATAAATGTTCCTATTACAGCCAATAAAAGTCAGCAAAATAAAGATGCTCCAAAGCCATTTGAGCAAAAGAAAGACACACCACCCCATGGTAAAGAGATTGAAAAAAAACCACCGATTTTCAATATAGAAAATGATATTTCTAAGATTAAAATTTTTGTCCCTTTTGGTGAGATCATTAAGCTCACTGAGTATAGGATTCAAATTTTCAAAATGCTTAACACTCAGCTAGGACCTTCTGAAATTCTAAATATGCAAAAAGACCATCCTACTATCTTTCGAGGACCAAGAGTGGAAGATGAGAAAAATGAAGAAGTTCCACCCTTCTATGTGAGTCTAAACATCCATGAAATGAATTTAAATAATTCTATGTTAGATTCAGGGGCCTACCATAACTTAATGTCCAATGTGATCATGGAGAGAATGGGTTTAGACATAACCAGAACTTACAAAGACTTGTTTTCCTTTTATTCCAAAATATTTCAGTGTATTGGTATCATTAAGGATGTGGTTGTTGGTTTATATCAAGTGCCTGCTAAGAAAATGTTAATGGATATAGTTCTGGTTGAAATTCCCCCAAATTTTGGTATGCTTCTATCCAGATCATGGGCTACTAAAAATAAAGGAACTATGCAGATGGACATGACTTATGCCACTATTCCAGTCTTTGGTAAGAAAAGGAGGTTGTACAGAGAATCTACGATGGCTTATATGGTTAGAAGAAAATATAAACCATCAAATTTCCCAATATATGTAGTAGAAACTGAGTTGGGGTCTTCCATTTTGTTCAATGAGGTCACTAATGAGACAGAAAATCAGAAAATTGAAAAAAATCAGCAAGCAGAAATTCATCAGATTGAGGAGTTAAATCAAGGAGGTTGGTGGAAAATGCACTTTGATGGAATTGTTGGAAGATAAATAGTTGCCACAGGTATGTGGATTACTAGTTCTAACGATGAGATTAAGTTTTATTCTTATAAATTGAACTTTGATTGTACAAACAACATGGTTGAATATGAGGCTTTGTTTTTGGGTCTAGAAGCCTTGAAGGGTTTAGGCGCCAAGAATATTTAAGTTTGTGGTGATTCTGAATTAGTAATCAAGTAAGTAGAGGGGTCTTATCAAAATAAATATGTCAGAATGAGGGCTTATAGAAATTTCATCCCTGATTTGCTTGAAAATTTCAAAGGACATAGTTTCACTATCAAAGCTAGAAACCAGAATTCTATGGTTGATTCCTTGGTTGTCTCAACCAGCTTTTTTATCATCCCTACTCATCTCTGCAAGAGCTTTGAAGTTTAAGTCAGGCATATACCAGCTATCCCTAATAATATTATAAATTGGAAAGTGGTTGATAGTGATCAACAGGTCAGAAAATTTCTTGAGTTGAAAGAAGATTTTGAAAAGATTCAATTAGATCAACATAATATGTTTGTTGAAACTAAAGCTAATTTAGAGGTCCTCCAGTTGAAGAATCCCTACATTAATGAAGGCTTAATCCCCCTTGAATTTTCTTTTGATCAGAATGATGTGTTTAAGAATCCAAAGATGAAATCTGATGATGAAGAGGTTGAAAGTTGTAACCTTGGTACTGCAGAAAACCCCAAGTTGATTAACTTGTCCAAACTTATTTCTTTAGAGGTGAGACAAAGGTATGTTGATTTGATGAAAAGTTATACTGATGTTTTTTCATGGAGTTATGTAGACTTAAAGAGGTATGACCCTAGCATCATTCAAAACACAATACACATCAAAGAAAATGAAAATCCCTTTAAACGGAAATTGAGGAGAATCAATCCATTGCTCATGCCATTGATTGAAAAAGAAATTAAGAAGTTGTTTGATACAAAAATAATTGTTCCATTGAGATTTTCTAAGTGGCTTGGTAATTTGGTGCCTATGATAAAGAATAATGACAAGATTAGGATATGCATTGATTTCAGAAATTTGAATAAGGAATCTCTTAAATACAATTATCCTCTTCCAAAAATGGATCAAATTTTGCAAAACATTGTTAGGTCCCAAAGGATGTTTATGCTAGATGGTTTCTCAGGCTATAATAAGACACTAGTGCATCCATATGACTAAGAGAAAACTGCCTTCACTATGCCATGGGGGACATTTATGTATGCCAAAATTCCTTTTGGTCTCATGAATGCAGGATCGAATTTCCAAAGGGCGATGGAAATTACATTTTCTGAAGAAAAGGACAGGCCAGTGTTGGTTTACTTGGATGATATCACCGTGTTTTCAAAGAAGGAAGAAGAGCATCTCAAGCACTTGGAGAAAATTCTGCAAAAATACAGAAAATTTGGTGTTTCTCTCCATCCTATTAAGAGTACTTTTGATTTGACCACTGTAAAATTATTGGGACTCATAATATCAAAAGAAGGTTGGATTGATTGAATTAGGGTTGCTGCCATACAGAAGATAGATTTTCCAAGAAACAGAAATGAAATTCAATCCTTTTTAGGCAAGGTAAATTTTGTTATGAGATTCATTCCTAATTTTGTAGAAATTGTTAAGCATATTACTAAGATGATTAGGAAGTATTCCGATATTAAATGGACAACAGAGGCAAAACAATCTTTTAAATACATCAAGAAGGCCCTTACCCAAGCCCCGGTGCTCATAAGTCCTGATTTTTCTAAGGATTTTCTGGTTTTTACTTTTGCTTTTGAACATACAATTATTGGAGTGTTATTGGAGAAGAGGTAGCAAGGTAATGGGAAACCCATTTATTTATTCAGTAGGACACTTGAAAATTCTGAACTAAAGTACAACATTATGTAGAAACAAGCATATGCTCTAGTGAAGGTGCTTAAATATTTTAGAATCTATATTGTACATTCTCACATTGTAGCTTTTGTGCCTAATGCTATGGTGAAAGACATACTGACTCAAGCTGATCCATGTGGAAAAAGAGCTAAGTGGATTTCCACTTTGTTGGAGTATGATATGGAGATTAAACCTACTAAGTTGCTAAAAGGTCAGGGGCTAGCGAAGTTGATGGCACAATCAAATTTTGATTTCCTAGATATGAATTTCATTGCAGAATTTTTAGAAGTGGTTGAGGAAGACAAATTGATTCTCTAATATCCCAAAATGGGAAAGACATGAATATATAACATATGCACAATTCAAACTAAGAATAAAACATATAAAATAGGAAAAAATTCGGAATACATCAAAACATCATACATATGAGCAGAAACAACTGAGCCATATCATTATGTATCAACAAAAATGTAAGTACAAAGTGCCCCAAAAGGAATGCACTCAAGCCACAAGATGGCTAAAATACACTAATGAAACTTAGCACTAGAAAGTATAAATTGTTGCTGCTGGAAACTACTAATGCTAGGAAGATTATCTTTGTGAAAGAGGCTACTGGAATACTCATAAATATCCAGGATTTTAACCACAAATTCTAATCGAAAAACCCAGAAAAACCCAGAAATGGTTTGGCTAGACTTTGAGTTTGCAATTTCAACCGTTTTTGGGTTGCACACTGCACCCCTGCTGGCTGAGTTACGCACTCCCTAGAGAAAACTACTGATCTGGGGCTGAAAGAATGATCTATCTACTGCAATAGCACCCACTCATATCACTAATTGAAGGTTTGGTGCATTCTCCTAATTCCCAAGCTCAAAACTTGAGATCTAGCTCCTCCATTGAATATGCAGTTGTTGCATGCACAACTGCTGGGAAATACTGCGTTGTCTAGGAGGGATGATGATGTAGCCTACTGATAGATAATACAATGTTGATCCCAGACTACTGAAGTGATCCCTGGAGTGAAGGAGTAATCCCTCACAGGATTCTAAGGTAAGTTGCTTGGAACTTCCTCTTTTCCTCAAATACTCACTGCAGAATTACGCAATTCCTGCAGGAAACGTTGCTGCGTAGGAGAATAGATGGATGGCCTAATGCCGGATATAACAATAAAACTCCTGGAAGACTGCAATGGATCCACAGTGTGAAGGGATGATCCCTCCATAGGTTCCTCAGCTAAAGTACTGAGAACAACCTACCAACTCTCAAACCCAAGTTCAGGAATGTGTAATTCTTGTTGCTGGAAGTGCATATGAGAGTGGCTGAAAGTGGCACTGATTTCCGAATGATGAATGCTGCCCAAGAAAAAATTTCCAGAGTAGGCACTCAAAGTCCCCCATGGTTAAGGGTGGGATTCCTTCTCGGGAACACCTGGTGCTAAACAACATAGCAGACTTAGCTAAGCAACTGAAACGTTCAAAAAAATGTCTTACGACACTCAACAATAAAAATCTAGACTCCCTTCCTTTGCTGCCCTCATCTTCCTTTTATGATTGTGAGCCTCCCCTAGCCTTGGACCACCTCATAATTGCGTTGCACATGTGGCCACTAGCCTCCATAAATATTGCGTTGTCCTCCATGATCTCCATCACTACTGCAATTACTCTCCACGTCCTCCATCATGTGTGCATCTAATGCACCACTTCCTCCATCGTCTCTGCAATTTCTTCTCCACTATCTCCATCATCTTGAATTTATTCCTCCACTATCTCCATCATCTTCCTCATTAATGCTTTATGACCTCCACTCTTTCTTCATTATTATGTTGCTCCACTACTCCATTATGCTACTCCACTACTCAATTAACCCACATTCACACTATAGAAGTGGATTTGATTCATCTATTGGGTTTATGGGTCCCTACACCCTTTTATTTACTTAACTAAATAAGAAAAGTAAGAACTCTAATATTCCAATTAGCTGATGGAAAATTTGGAATACTACAGATTCATGTAGAGGAAAAATTAATTATGTCTGAGTGGTATAGGGATGTAATTTTTTTTTTGCAGCATCACAAGGCTCCTCTTGAATTAACCAAGTCCAAATATAGATTTGTAAAGATGAATTCTCTAAGGTATTTCATTTTGGAAAAGAATTTATATTGGAGGGATACCGATGGGATACTCTTAAACTGTTTGCTAGAAGATGAAGCTGAGAGGGTAATTGATGAACTTCATAAGGGTGATTGTGGAGGTCATCATTATTGGAAGGCTACTGCAAACAATATACTTAGAGAAGGATAATATTGGCCTTCTATGTTCAAATACATCTACAAAAATATTGCTGCCTGTCACGAGTGCCAAATTTTTAATGGAAAAAAGAAGCTAATGCCTTTACCTCTGAAGCCCATATTTGTAGAATCTCCTTTCAGCAACGGGGATTGGATTTTATTGGAAAAATATGCCCTGCATCCTCGGGCCAACATCAATGGATCTTAACAGCCACTAATTAATTCACAAATTTGATTTAAGCTGTCACTACAAGGCAAGCTATGAACACATTCATCATTCATTTTCTGGAAAACAATATTTTATCAAGATTTGGCTGTCCCATGAAAATTATTACTGACAATGCTCAAGGTTTCAAGTCTAAAAAATTGATTAGTTTTTGCAATCAAAACCATATTAATCTTGTTCATCCACAACATATTACCCTCAAGGTAATGGCTTGGCTGAGTCATCAAATAAAAGCATAGTCAGAATCATTAAGAAGGTTTTGCAAGAAAACAAAAGGTCATGGCATTTGAAGTTAAAATTTTCTTTATAGGCTGACAAATTTTTTACTAAGAGGTCTATAGGTACATATCCTTATGAGCTAGTATATGGAACCGAAGCAATCTTTCCAACCTACCTTGTAGTTCCAGTGATGAAATTACTGCAGGGGTTGGAAGAAGAACCAAATGCAATCCAAAGAAGGATAAATGAGCTCATTTCTCTGTAGGAAAAAAGGGAGGAAGTGTACACTAATCATCAACAGTCACAAAATAGAGTCAAAAATACTTTTGACAGGAAGACAAAGGAGGAAAACTTCAAAGTTCAAGATGTAGTTTTTGAATGGGAGGCCAGGATTGAAGATAAAGTGAAGCATGGAAAATTTGATAATATCTGGAAAGGACCTTTTATTATAGTAGCATATCATGGGAACAACACATTTACTTCAAGAAATGAATGGGCAGTTGTGTGAAGGAGGACTTGTCAATGGCAAGTTTCTAAAACACTACTCTTCCTAATTCATTATGCCGAAATACAGATCACTGTATATATTCCATTATTTGTTATTTTGTTTGCAAATAAATGTAATATTATCATCAAGTTTGAGCCCAAGGAGAAGGCCATAAAAGCTTGAATAAGATTCATCAAGTTCATAATTTTCATTTTTCAAGAAAGGAACTGGAGCTATTGGTTCTTTACTGCACCATAGGGGTGAAAAATCCCCAGCGAAGCCACTGTTATCCTTGATAACAGTGGGTTTGTCTAAGTTTGTCTTAGTCAAGTTAGGTTAGGTCATTAGGATGAAATAAGGTCATGAATTTTATTAAATTTCAAATTTTGTACATAGTTTAAGGGGGTCTAAATGGTCATTTCTCTTGTAATAGAGGTATTATCAAAGTAAATTTCAAAAAAATCTGATTGCATGGGTTAAAAGGTAACTTGGTGACACTTGGAAACCTTGTATGGAGTTCACAACATTTTCTATGTAAAACAGTATGTTTGCACTATAGAAGTGTCTAACAGTTCTGTAGCGAATTTTCCCTCCCACTAACTGAAAACGCTACGAACTGTGTCTTTTCTGCTAACGGTGGGATAAGCGATATCTTGTCATCATTTCAATAGTCAGTACACACTTAGTTATCATGGTACTTTTTAATTACGTGTCACCATATGTCATGTGCATGCGTGATAATCAATTTTACTTCCATCATTTCATTTTCCCACTCATTCCTCTTTCCTAGTTTAGCCCGATCCCTATTTCGAAAAGGAACACCTTGCCTTTCATCCTTGCAAGTTTTTTTAAGCCTTTTTTCCAGCAGTATTGAGTCTTGTTTTTTGTCTATTAGTTGTCTTAGTCTAGCTGTTACCCGTGTCAAGTAAGGTTCTTGTTGTCTCAAACAATTTTGTAGTTGTCAAAGAGGAAGCATATCAACGATGTGTTAAAAGGCACGAATTCACATAAAAAGCCAAAAAATGGTGGCTCTATGGTCAGATACAAGCCCATGGATATGAGGTTGATTGTAGAAGACCCAAACTTCTCACAAGCCTTTACAAATGTATTTTTTTTGAGGTTTTTCTAGAAGCTACAAGGATATCATGCACAAGTGTCCAAATATTTCGTTGTAAACTTCATTGGTATAGGTTCGAGGGTGGGCATCTTCAATTTTACTATTTCTCCTGAGACCATTGCACATGAAACTGAAATTCCAAGGTTCGGAGAGGAGTGGTTCAAGGCAACAAAGTTTAAGCTTCAAAAATGTGATGAATTTCTAAAGGAGGATAACATAGACATTGACATGACCTCAAGCATCTCTTGGAATTTCCTCAAGGATAACTATTCAAAAATGTTGATGGTGATTCAGAAATATTTTACTTGTGAAGGTATATTTCACATGATCTACCAATACCACTTCATACTATTGCTTCATTTCACAAGTAAACAACCTCTAGATCTACCATTTTTTCTATTAAGGAGTTTAGGCAAAATGGCTGACAAGGTGCAAGCTAAACCTAAAAGCAGTGATACTTCTATTTTTCATCATGGTTTAATTAAATTGTTAGTTATGGAGGAGTTGAAGAAGTTGAACAAGGATTGGTCCACTTTTCTGTTTTTGAGTGGATATGAGGTGGATGTCCTCACTCCTAGAAAAACACCTAGGTCAAAGACAAATAATCCTAAGAAATATAAAGAACCAAGGGCTGAAAAATAGGTTTGACATGAGGTGGAGGTATAGAGAGAGGTGCAGCCCATGGTGGAGCCAATGGTGGTAGAAGTTGATCAATTGCTGGAGACAATGGTGCCTCAACAAACCCATACCAGCAGTAAAGTCAAAACTGACACAAGATCTCATAGAAGGATAACTAGTAGTCAGACAGAGGGGAAAGGAAAGCTTGAAGACATCTTGCAGGCAATTGATATTAAGGAAACTCATGTTGTGAAGCTTGTAGAGGTTAAAGGAGAAAAACTCAAGAAAACGAGTCTTAAAGATAAGAAGCTAGATTTTTCCAGTGAAGATTCAAGATTTGTTTTTAAACCTAGGAAGCCACTCACTAGGTCACAGCTATCAAAGGAAGAAAATTCTGAGAAGTTGCATAAATAACTAGAAAGGAAGAAACAACCAGCAAGGGAAGAAATCATAGATTTATCTCCAACAGAGGCAGAGGTGATCAAGACAAAGAAAGGCAAATAAAAAGTTCAAGAAAAGTATGAATTGAAGCTTCTAAGAGAACATATTAAGGAAGCTAGAGAAGAGGTTTTAGAAGCTAAACTTGAGTTATCAAACTTTAAGCAAGAGAGGGAGGAGCTCATAGATTTAAAAAAGGAAGTGAGCAAACATATTGATTTTTATGATGAGGTTGCAGAGAGGTCAAGGAAGATGTTGAAAATAACATTACCTCTACACAGAATGATGAAACATATTTTCAAGAGGAATAGGTGGCAGACTTATGTAAAAGGGTTTTCATTCTATACATAGAGGATTTTTAGATTTAGAGAGGGTTGATGGATGTATGACCAAAGTTATTATTTTAATATTTTTTCCAAGCAGTTAATAGACACTGTTGCAAAAGACTTATGTTTAGACCTGAGATTTTGATTGAGTTCTTATGTATTTGTGGCCTTTATCTTTTGAATGTTATTTCAGCTTTCTCATACATACTTACTTGGAATTCATAAATTATTATGCTCCAACTTCCTTTATGTATCTTGTTTGTTGTCATAATTGTTTTATAAGAACTCATGTGCCTCAGTTTCCATGAATTATACTTTGTGTAACTAAATTTCCATTATGAATCCATGCCTAGTGGTAGCCCTCACTCACATTTCACTTGAAAAAGCCATATAAAATATATATAAGATTTAGCCATATTCATTTTAAGCCCATTTATTGAACATTATACCTTTTCTTGAGAGATCCCTCTCTGGTTGGAAGGGCTAACTTCCAACCCTAAGTGGTTTGAAATAGTTTCACCAAATTGACTATTGAACAACCCAATTAGTCCCAATTTGGTGATAACATTGTGAGTGGTGTCTCACAAACATATTAATGTAATAGAGTATGTGCTCTTATTTTTACATCAATAATAAAAACAAGCTTTGGTGGTTTTTTACGAAAGGGTTTCCACATAAAACCTCTCCGTCTCATGTGTTTGATGCTCATGATGTGTATGCTTGTATTGGTTGATATGATTATTGTTATGGTTTGTTAATGGTTACTCTCATATAATGGATGCCAAGTTTAAATTAGTAAAAATTAATTTTCATAAAATTTTAAATTATCCTTAATACTGATTCACTCCCCCTCTCAGTATTAACATTATTTCCTTCAAAATTATTTAAGGCACCTTAGAATCACTTGGACTTGTGGAGAGACAAGCAACATCTTAAAATCATTTTCAGAAGACTAAAGTGTTCATGGAACATTCAAAAGGTACATGTATGTTGTGTCAAATATTGCAAAAGGAACAAACTATCTAGGGAAAAATTCACGCCTATGTTTTGAAACAAATCATAATAGGTATGTTTTTGAAATTGTTTGGGTACTATATTATGTCTAGGTCTAAACTGTGTAATAGTTATAGATTTGATCAATCTCCATTTTATGGGCCGAGTATAAGGGATTATTTAGGTTTAAGTTTGTTAGGTCTGTCGAGAGTTAGTGTTAGGACAAATTTTGCATAGATTATCAAGGAAGTAAGATATGATAAGTCCTAAGTATTCTCAAAAGTGTTGATAAACATCAATCTCCGGTTAAGTATAGTTGTGTTCTCTTTATTGTTGTGTTAAATTTTGTGTACGTTTCTTGTTGAAGATCTAAGGTATATGCTTGTTAGTTTCAACATAATTACAATTAATATTATTATTTCTACACTAAATCTTGGTTGTAGGAAAAGGTAAGTATTTTGGAATACAGTATTTACATTTTGATTTTGGATATTGGGGTTTCTCTTGAGTTCATATTCTTGTAGGTGCATAATTTTCAAGAGAAGACATTCTACATCACCTATAGCTATAGAAAAGGCAACATGGAAGAGAAACATCATTGAGATACAAGGTTGAAGTACCACAAGAAGCCAAGTCTTAAACATTATCAGTACATCAAGAAAAATAGCAATCCATCATCACTTCTACAACAAATTCTAATCATTAACATCAAATACAACTTGTACAAAGTCTTGTAATATTTTGTAAAGAGTCTATTTTCCTAGAGTTGAAGAAGGAAAAACAATGTTTTGGGTTAAGGGATTTGGTTTCTTGTTGGGGTGAGGATTCTTGGTTATAGAGTTTGTCGGGACAAGGGTTTAGGTCTTAGTGTTTCTAGTCGTCAAAGGAAATCATTTAAAAATCATTATAACATGGATCATTGTCCCTGGTACTGGAGTCCACACCTTTGTAACTAATTTTTGTCTTTATATGGAGGTAGGGTGGTGCTAGGAAGGTGAATGAAGTTACCTTCAGGTTGGGGTTTGTAAACACTTCAAGGTGGTAGGGTGGTGTTAGGGCGATTTGTATATCCCTAGGTTTTTGTGGAATCCTTTCAGTTGACTGATGATAAACCAAGGCGTTGAGGCATCCTTCCTGTGGAAGTTGGAGAAGAATTATTTTCTATAATTCTAGGAATTTGTATCTTTATTTTTAGTTGGGGCTAAAGATTAAATAATTTATTACAAAATAATTTGGTGGTTTTTGACTCGGAGGGGGTTTTCCACCTAAAAATATTGTGCCTACGATCTCTATCTTTTGTATTGTTGTTTACTGATTTTATTGAGTAATTGTAATAACTAAAGAATAAATAATTCTCTGACAATATTAATAAAGTGCTAATTGATAAGAAATATTGATTCACCCCCCCCCCCCTCTCAGTATTTCCAAAAATTGGTATCAGAGCTTGGTTCCTTCAGTAGTAGTTTAAAAACTGGAAGGAGATCAAGGAATAAACCAAGAATATAGTTCCTCTATTTAATGGATATAATTATGCACTATGGAGTAAAAAGGATGCATGTTAATTACTTGTACAAGGATATGAGGTTTGGGAAATAGTCGAACAGGGCTATAAAGAAATAACATACGAACAAGGTAAGAGATATCTCGTAAATGATTTCAATGCAAAGGATATTATTATAAGTGGACACACTCAATATATCTATGTTAAGGTATTGGGTTGTTAAACCGCTAAGTAACTATGGGACAAGCATCAAAACATATATGCAGGAGACTCGAAGGTCAAGGAAGAAAAACTTCAAATTTACAGAGCTCAATTTGAAAAAATAAGAATGAAATAAGATGAGAACATTGCATATTACTTTTAACATGTAGATGAAATAACATATGCCTTGGAAGGTTTATGAGAACCAGTTGAAAAAAAATGTCGTTGTTCAAAAAGTCCTTTGAACTCTTCCAACAAGAATTAATCCTAAGGTTTTTGTCTTAGAAGATAGATAAAATTTAAGAAACTTGAGTATGGACGAACTACATGGGATACTTACAGTGTATGAAATGAGGATTGAAGGGGAAAATGGTCCATTTAACTTAGAAACAAAATTTACAACATCCAAGAGGATTGAGAAGGGAAATTGGGTACCCAAACCTAGATCTAGTTGTTGCAAACAAGAAGAAGAAGAAGAACGTTTAGATGAAGATTTTGTGTACATTACGAGGAAGATGAAAAGAGGAACATGTAATTACAAAGGAAAACTTACAATATTATGTTTTTACTATGATGAGATTGTTCATTTTTCTGCTAAGTTCCCTCATAAGAATGAAGAATTTATGAAAGGAAGTAAGGGTCAAACAAATTTCAACAAGCAAGGAAAGAAGTAAGGGTTTAAGAAAAACTTCCTCTCCAAGGAAGATATCTCCTCATTTGAAGAAGAAAGTGATAATGATGAAGAAAAGAAAGGAAGAGTATTATTTATGGCTAACCTTAACAAGAAGGAAGCACCTGAAAAATAATTAGATGATGAAGAAGAAATTAATGAAATTGAATTTCCAAACAATTTTTTCAGAGTTATAAAAGAACTCAAAGCATAAAGGAAAAATGTCAATTCTATGGAAGCCGAATTGAAGGAGGTAAAAGAACACACCAAGAACATCAAAAAAAGGAATGAAGAAGAAATCATAAACCTCAGAGTAAAGTTATAATAATCCAAAATAATTGAAGAATCACTCAGGAATGATTTGAAAGAATGCAAGAGGCAAGGGAAGAACTAGAAGCTGAAATAGTATCTCTATGAAAGGAAGAAAAAAGGGGAAATGTCCAACATAAAATTGCAAGTATCTCAAGAGCATTAGATGAGTTCATGAGCAGTCCAAGGAAAAATAAAAATGAAGGAGAAAAGAAAATTAAAAATTACACAACTCTAAGAAGTAATCAAGATACAGTTCCTCCTCCAAGAATGAATGCATACAAAAGACCATTTAGACAAGATAACTCATTCAAATACACAAATTCGTTTAATGAGTATTTTTTTCATGTTCTAAATTTGTACATATGGATATGGATTGTCAAACTTATAACAAGTACACAGATTAAAGATATTATCAATGTAATCAAAGCCCTAGAAGCAGGTTTTCAAGATTAGAAGACAGGTTTCACCACGACTTTGATAATAGGAATTGTACATCATATGAATGTTACAAATTCAATAATTATGGGCACATAGATAAATATTTTAGATATAGGATTGAATCCTCCATGCATGAAAACCCTAATATCAGGTACAAGAAATGATAAAAAATGCAAGAAGATCAAGAAAAAAAAAATTTCAACAGTAATTCTTTCAGGATTTGTAAAGGAAAAATATCTTTACATAGAAACAAGTACATTATACAATATACAATGACAAGGTTTAGGATGATCCAACCAAAGAGCTGGGTGGTACATTATTTCTAAGAATCTATCATGATGAATCCCTGAATATTGCAGAGGGGGATTCTAAGAAGCAACAATGGCACATTTGAAGGTTCACATAAGGAATATTATGGACATTTTCAATGGCAGGAAAAGTTAATTCATATTGACAAATAGAATCAATAGTAATAGTTCATATGAAGCATAGTATGTCAATCAAGAATTAAGAAAAAACATTTCGAAGCTAACAAGTTGCAAGAAAAGTATGGATACTTTATTTATGCCTAGATGTGATGTAGGTAGGTAGATAGGTAACCTAATTCCAAGAAGCACTAAAATAATCTCATGTCATTGTAGTAAAAAGGATCATCTGATATCCCAAGGGAACTATAGAATATGGACTATGGTATCCTAAATGAAATGAGTTAATTATTACAAAATATACAAATGTTGATTGGGCAAGAAGTGTCGATGATCGTAAGAGCACTAGTGGAGCATCCTTCTATCTAGGTGGTTGTATTTTTCGTGGTTGAGAAAGAATAAATCTTCAATATCCTTATCCACAATAGAAGCATAAAACGTAGCAACAATTTCTTGTTGTATGCAAGTCCTCTAGATGAAACAAACCTTGCAATATCTTCAATTAAAGTTTGATGATCCCATTCCAATATTATGTAATAAAACGAGTTCCATAAGTATCTCCAAAAATATTGTGATGCATTAAAAAATAAAAAACATTCCGATCAAGTACAACTTTGTTAGATAACAAGTTGTCAAGAAGAACATCAAAGTTGAATACGTTGGGAAAAAAGAAAAAATCCCAAAAATATTTACCAAACCATTTCCACGTGAGACATTTTAGTATATTCTCCAAAAACTTGGGATTCTCCCAAGTCCTCATTAAAGCACTCCATTATCTCACCAATTAGATAGGGGTAGTTAAGGAAGGTCATAGGTCCACAGGAGAGGTAGCTTGTCGGGGGGAGTTACCCTTTTTGATTGATGCAAAAGGGGGAGAGAAAGCATTAGGAAGGTTAGTATCATGGTGTTAGGGGGGGGTTATGATTGCATGGGGAGTACTTGTGTTGCCATTAATTCCAAAGGGGATATTATTGATAGGTGGTTTTCATTGATGTCAACCCAAGTAGCACTAGAATATACCCTGATCTTCAATGGAAAATTTGACATGGAAATTCATGGAATATTGTGTCAAGACCCTTCTAGATATAGTCTCCTTGACGAGATGTTTCTGTTGATATGTGGTATTCCCTATGGTTCCTTCTGGTTTGCGAGAAACTAGAGTTTGAAGTTGAAGACCCAGTCTTGTGGGATAAAACCCCAAGGGTAGTGATATGACACCTTATTCACCTACAATTATCAATATATGATAGCGGTTCTCACTGAAATATCATTGTGCATAAGTTGAATAATTTCAATAACCAAAGACAATAATTGAATCACTAACTTCACAACCTAGGTACGACCATATGCACTAAGCCAATCATTGATTTCAATTTTTAAATAGGATCCTTAAGGGTTATTTATTATTATTTATTAATTATTAAAGGTTTCTTATTGATTTTTGACATAATATTAATTTAGATAGGGTATCATTATATATCTCAATCCATAGGATGTGGCTCTTACCACTTAAAAGAGAAAAAATACCACCTAAAGGCCAACGACCCTCTTTAATTTATATACAAGGCATACATTAAGTTGAATCCTTAAAATCCTAAACCTACATGTCTAATCCTTGAAGCCCCCGCCCCCTGCCCCCCCTCCCCCCCGTATTCTATAATGGTAACCTTTAAGCTCTTTTATAAAAGGAACACTTATCGCCTTCCAAAATAATGCACTTGAACGAATGATAATGTGAAGAATTTCTCTAAACTATTTCAACCACTTGAAGGAGAGAAAACGTAGAAATATATTGAGGGTTAGGGTGTGCCAAATTTCAGTCTTTGGGATTCAATCTTATTGCAAGTTAGATTCATACCTAAATAAGAACTGAAGTACAAGACTAGTTCTTGGGAGCCATTTTTGTGAAAAGACCTCTCTTTCAAAGGATGTGAAGGCCACTTATTACAAGGATTTGATTTGAATTATTCTTTTGAATTTATTCTTAACATTGTAGCTCTCTATTCTAGCAATCATTCAAACATTATACAGGTCAACCTAAGAAAAACCAAATTAATATATTTAATCTATTCAACACAACAAAGAAAATTAGGATTCATATCCTTGATTGAGGAGTAATTGCAGTCTTAAATTCTACATATATTTGAAATCACTGTGTTACTATCTTTTGGTTATTTCCTAAAGATTCGACCTTATGGAAATTTCTACGTGTGTTTTGGTCTAGGAATTTTACCCTTGTTTTTGCTACAAGGAGTGCAAATAAAGGTATCTTCTTCAGGGCTCAAATCTGAGTTTTAAGTTGAGGTGATACGTCCAATTCATCAAACAAACTAGTTTAAGGAAACTTGTTTAAGTCCCTTTAGAATCACTCGGACTTGTGGAGATACAAACAACATCTTAAAATCATTTACAAAATACTAAAGTGTTTTTGTAATAGTCAAAAGGTACAGGTATGTTGTGTCAAACCTTGCAAAAGGAACAAACTATCTAGGAAAAAATTCACGCCTTTGTTTTGAAACAAATAATAATTGGTATGTTTTTGAAACTATTTGGGTATTATATTATGTCTGTGTAATAGTTAGAGATCTGATAAATCTCCATTTTAAGGGCTGAGTATAAGGGACTCTTTAGGTTTAAGATTTTTAGGTATGTCTAGAGTTAGTGTTAGGAAAATATTTGCACAAATTATCAAGGAAGCAAGATTTGAAAAGTCCTAAGTATTCTCAAAAGGTTTGATAAAAATCAAGCTCCGTGTGTGTATAGTTGTGTTCTATTTATTGTTGCATTAACTTTTGTGTACATCTCTTTTTGAATATCTTAGGTATATGTTTGTTAATTGCAACATCATTGCAATCAATATTATTATTTCTCATCTAACTCTTAGTTGTAGGAAAAGGTAAGTATTTGGGAATAAAGTATTTACATTTTGATTTTGGATGTTTGGGTTTCACTCAAGTTCATCTTCTTGCAGGTGCATACTTTTCAAGAGGAGACAGTCTACATCATATGTAGATGTAGGAAAGGCATCATGGAAGAGAAAAATCATTGAGAGACAAGATTGAAGTACCACAAAAAACCAAGGCTTGAATATTAGCAGTACATCAAAAATAAGAGAAGTCCATCATCACTTCTACAACAAATTATAATCATTAAAATCAAAGGAAAGTTTTAAAAATTCTTGTATTATTTTGTAAAGAGTCTATTTTCCTATAGTTGAAGAAGGAAAAAAAAAATTGGGTTAAGGGATTTGGTTTCTTGTTGGGGTAAGAATTCTTAGTTATAAAGTTTGTCAGGACAAGGGTTTAGGTCCTAGTGTTTTTAGTTGTCAAATAAAATCATTGAAAAATCATTGTAACGTGGACCATTGTCAATGGTACAGGAGTCCACACCTTTGTAATTATTTTTTGTCTTTATAGGGTGGTAGGGTGCTACTAGGAAGGTGAATGAAGTCTCCTTCAGGTTGGGGCCTGTAAACACTTCAGGGTGGTAGCGTGGTGCTAGGATGAGTTGTGGCTCGCTAGCGTATTAGGGAATCCTTTCAGTTGAATGTTGATAAAAGTAGGGTGTTGGGGCGTCCTTCCAGTGGGAGCTGGAGAAGAATGAGTTTATAGAATTTTAGGAAGTTGTATCTTTCTTTTTAGTTGGGGATGAAGATTAAATAATTTATTATAAAAGAATTTGGTGGTTTTTTACTTATAGGGTGTTTTCCACCTAAAAATAATGTTCCTATTGTTTCTATCTTCTGCATTGTCATTTACTTCTTTTACTGAATAATTATAATAATTTAAGATTAACTAATCCTATAAAATAGATTAATAAAGTGATAATTACTAATACATATTGATTCAACGCCCCTCTTAATATTTCTAACATATGGCTTATTAGAAAGAGACAACATGTGAAAGGAAAAGTATTCGTGTATCAACAATGTATCAACGACATATCACAGAGCCTTGATCCAAGATAAAGGGAATTGAAGATGCAATCATGTAACAACAACTTCAAAAAACCACTTAAACCTAAAACAACCCATACATCAGTTTTATGGTACAAATCACCTACGACAATAGTTCTTATGCCAAATTATAAGCAAAATTAGACTAAGAAAGTGACATATGGAAAATGAAATACTTAGGTTAATAAAGGTTGTTACAGTGGTAGAATGTGGTCTTATTGATAAAAAGGGAGGAAAAATAAATAAGAAAATAGATGCAAAAAGATGAAAATTATACGACCCAACATCTCCCCCCTAATTAATCATATGCATGCCCTAATTCAGATCCTTGTGACTTGTTCCTAAGCTGATGAGAGTGTAGTCCTATGATATCATAAGATCCTACAATATCTTCTCCTCTGGCCTTGTAGCCTTGGGAAAGGGCCAACTTTATTTCCCATATTTTACCAGAAAGATTGTATGGATGCTGATATTTATAAGTGGGAAGAAAAACAAGAAGAAATATGAATCTCAATCCAATCCATTATGTACTACTCTTAATAAAATCCATATATTGGTTAACCCTAGATATAGCTTGCATAAAATGTTGATGACTAAATGGATCATCTTCTTTTAATTCATGTTGGAAAAAATCCCATCTTAGCTTTCTTCCTAGCTTTCTGAGGCATTTCCATAGGACGAATTCTTGGTGATCCATTAGCAATGTTTTGGTGGTTGGAAATCACCATATCTTATTGTATCTATGTGCAACAAGTTCAACTAATTCAAGCTCATGTATGATGCTCAACCTTACTCGCCCCTCATTGGATGTTATAGTATCATGTGCAACATTCCATTTTACCTGATTATGAACAAAACATACAAAATCCCTCAATTTCACATATCCCACACAAGGTGTCAAATTAAAATATTGATCTCCCAAACAAGTGAGATCATGTAGATACAACTCGCACAACAAATGTTGCTATAAGAAATTGCGCTCTGAAAAATTTCCAATAAATCTTGGATTTCCCTTGTTTTGTATGGTCGCTTTTCCTTAAGAGTTTTCAATTGAAAGAGGTAATGTTTTTATTGCAAATATAATGTATAATATGGAGAAAAAACCCTGCCACATATCAAACCAGTAATAAGTTCACAAATTAGTTCATTCTCTTTTCGTAACAATTACACTTCTCTCTGCAATTCCTTTACTTTCTTTATTGCCTAATTCATATCTCTCTAAATTCTTACAAAATATTCAATTATCAACTTTTCATCCCATTCCTTCTTAAGTTTTATAACCATATCCTCATGTTTTTCCAAGAAAATAACTTTATTCTTAGGAGAAAACGACAACTTCTTCCATTTTTTCACTTCTCCAATTAGAAATGTTGTTCTCAATAATTCTTCGGGTTTCGACTGAGTTGTTTTAGATGTTGGTACAACTTTAGTCTCAAAAATATCCTCCCCATCCCCTTTATCCTCCTCCTTCTCTATCTCAAATCTTGGTTCTTGTGTAACGACAACATCATCAATAGGTTCTTGTGGAGAATCAATCAAATTAACTTCGATCCACTCGGTTTCAATTGTTTGTTCTTGTGTAACAAAAACATCATAAATAGGTTCTTGTGGATAAACAACATGTTTTTCTTCTCCCTAAAATTCTTCGATTGTTGGTTCTTATGTAATAGAACCATCATCAATAGGTTATTGTGGAGCAACAAGTTGAAAATTTTCATCCTATTCTCCTACATGTATTCCTACTGAAACAGTAATAGATTCCAAAACCCCACCTTCAATAAAAAATTGTTTACACCCCTTACAATACCTCATAGTTAAATTAGTAGATGATGTTAAGTATAATTCCCTTGCAAACATGTCTAATCCACTTTCCTTCTTAAATTGAAACGATTTCTCACCCAAGGCAAGTTGTTTCCTTAACTCCTCATTTTCCTTTTTCAAATTTTGAATTTGATAAACAAGAGGGTTTATTTCAGTCTTACCCAGTGAGGGAACAACCTATTGTTTTTATATCAACTCTTTTTTTGTTGGTTCTCCTTATTCCATCAAATTTTGATGTAGTAGGAACATCGTCAAATATAGGGGCATATTCTTCTACAATCTTTCCTTGTTTTCCTTCATCATTTTTTTCCTCATTTATTTCCTCAAATTCCAGTGTAGCAATAGGGATTTAAAATGTAGATGGATCTTCCCTTGCAAAATTTCTTGTTTCTCTTGATATTTTTGTTCCTCCAGCTTCTCCGGTTTGGCTATGAGAATATTTTCCTCGGGTTTCTCTGCTTCAGCTATAGTAGTATGTTCCTTATATGTTGGGGCATATTTTCGTGCAACAATCACTCACACCCTTTTCTTGGGGGTCTTTCCACCAATTGTATTCTTCAATTCTCTTTTTCACCCTCACATTTTGTGCAACATCCATGATTTCTTCAAAAATATTTGTTTCTTCAATTGTTGTTTTAGATATTGTTGTTGCTTCAACACCAACTTCTTCTAGCTTTTCTTTTTTAATAGGGAACCCATTTTGACCCTCACCTTTTCTACCACATCCATAGTTTCTTAAGAAATATTTGTTTCTTTAGTTGTTTCAGATACTATTGTTGCTTCCACAACAACTTCTTTTAGCTTTTATTCTTCGATAGGGAACCCATTTTAACCCTCACATTTTCTGCAACATCCATGGTTTCTTCATAAATCTTTTTTTTTTTTCAGTTGTTGTTACAGATATTATTGTTGCTTCGATAAAAAATTCTTCTAGTTTTTCTTCTTTGATAGGAAACCCATGATGGCCCTTCTTCGATGATTCACTAGACACCTCCATGGGCTCCTTTGTACGTGACCTTTTCCTCTTAAATATGTGCCATCAGAAGTATTATTAGAGCTCCACCTCTTAGGGTTTCGATGACTAGGTCTGAGAGATGCATCAACCCTACTTTGCTTGGAAGTTGCAGTTGTTATTCTCTTAGAGGGTGTAGTTTATTTTATTTTCTTAGAGGTTGCATCCATTATACTCTTGTGGGGTGTAAAAACCTTACCCCTAGAGGGTGTGGCTTCTTTACTCTTGGGTGTTGTTTCAACACTCTCCTTGTTATAGGATATTTTGTCACATCTGATCAGTCGACCTACAAACTGGATCAATCAACATCCTTTTACCCCTTCACATCATCATGGCACAGAGCCCTATGCATGATACTATTAGATCCCATAGTTTCTACTTGAAAAAACCTTTTTTCGGTTATTTTAAGGACAAACACTCCCCAAACTCCTATTGGAAAATGTTCACCTACAGGTTGATCGATTGTGGCCTGCATTTATCACCTACCAGTTGCTCCACTATGCACCTACGTTGGTTCTAGAAATTCAGGAAAAAGAGATAGATTCTGGAAGCCTCTTCTTCCATAAGCTTCCACAATTTGTTACAAATATTTACCCTAGATAAAACATTCGGATCCTATCCTATCCTACCTCAGATTTTACATCATGTATCCTTTGATCCCATCCTCTCATCAAGATTGGATATCAAGCCCTATATTGGTAAATGGATAATAGCTCCCAACTTACCTCCCTCTCCTATATATTTGTGGCCATCCACAAGCTAAGGGTTGGCTTTTAGAGATAGAATTCTACCCTCATGTTTCTATTGTGAAGAGTTATCATTCCATGCATTAGGGTGATTAGAGTGCACTTTGTGGCAAATAAGGAAGAATTTAACTTGGAGGAGCTATTCTACAAGATCAACTCCTATTTTTGGTTGTAACTCCTTCCATTTTTATTAATGAAAAGGGTTATTTGTTTTCCTATATATGATGTTATGATTTCATGTATTTTAATTCCATGTTGATCAAATAAATGAAGTATTTAGATGATGCTACATAGGTACCGTAGATCGTTGGCTTGTGTTGTCTGATTTTGCAGGTTCTAATTATAACAACAAGAGCTATAATTGGAGCATTCATACCAAGAGAGGAGTGAAGCATACGATGGATCACAGGTAGGATTCATCCCATTATATATTTAATTTAAGGTAAATAATAGATTCTTTGTCTCTTTTTTTCTAGGTTATGCCACTCAGTCTAGGGAAGACACTTATGTCTGCAATTGTAGATTTCGTGTAACAAATTGGTGACTCCATTGGGGAATGGTGCATTCACTCGGTGGTTTCTTTGTCTTTAGTGCTTGTTTCACCTCTTCTTCAGACCTTTATTGTCATATTCAGTCAAGAATAGACGTAGGAATCCCTTTCATTTAGTATCAATTGAAAATTTTGTGTTGGAACTCTCTATTTATTCACCAATGCTCCCTCTGGTCTAGGGATAAAGCGTTGTACCTGTTGGGTGATTTAATTGCAAGTTAAATACTTTTCATTTAATTTTCAACCCATGGTCCGTGAACTGAAAAGGTATACCTATACTATATTTACTAGGGGTTATCTTTCGGATTATATTAATCTAATGAAATTAAAACTAATTACCAAACATAATAAATTAATCCAATCCAAACCAAATCAAACCAAACATAAATAAATTGAAATCACACTTGCATAAAGGAAATCACACTTGCTTGAAATTGAAATCACACTTTCAGAATTGAAATCACTCTTTCTGAAATGAAATCACACCACACTTGCATAATTTAACTCACACTTGTAGAATTGAAATCACACTTGTTGAAATGAAATCACACCACACTTGCATAATTGAAATCACACTTGCTGAAATGATAACAAACCACACTTGCATAAAAGAAATGAAATAAAAAACTATACTATGTTACCAATATGTACAAATATGTGGAAACTGAGGTTGATGGGGACCCTCCATTCCTCAGCAAGCACATTAAATCAACTATCACATATTGGAGATCAAAATAGAAGTATGTATTTCATAAATATGAAGTTACAAGATATTACAAGAATTCTCTCTCCTCACTTTACAAATCACATTGTATATGGAACTTGAAACCTCCAACTAGCAACTAACAACTAGCTGCCTCTAGCCTCTAACGACTAGCTCACAACTTATAATTTACAACCTACATTTTACAACCATTTGTATGAAGGGTGCACTCATATTTATAAAAAAATGGAGGATAAATATTCAATACATATATATCCTTAGATATCTCCTAAATCCACATTTATCTCTTGTGGTTACAACCAATCTCCTAAAAATATAAGATACATGTTCTTTAAAAATTATCTTATCCATGATTCTTCTCCTTTGAATGTGCATAGTTAAATATTTATGAGTTATGGAATGAGGGTAAAATGATGGAAATGAAGGTGAAAGAGGATGAAATTTTGGAGGCCCAATAGTACCCTTGTTGAGCCCTCTCTATGCTAGTGTTTCATAGCACTGGCGCCTCTTTTGCACCTGCGTTGGCCCCTATTCTTGCATGAAATTGATCTTGTCTTGGTTTTCTCTTTGATCAACCTTGTTCTAGTTTTCCTTCCTTGAGTCTTTGAATGTCTTGTGGTCCCTCTGAAGCCTCCATTTGGTTTTATTTTTCTTTTGAGTTCCTTTGATAAGAATTTGTTTAGATTTTCCTTTGTTCTTGTCATTAGGTCATTAGAAGATTGAACTATTTATTCATTAAGTGATTGAAAGAATTGGTGTTCCAGTCATCGTTCTAAAATTTTTGTTTTATTAGTGATTAGACATGCATATTAGTTTTCATCTCATATGAAATTAAGTGGAATCCAAAAGAAAAATCTTATGCATCATGCATTACATATAGGGCTTTGAATTTGATTGGAATAATGATGTTATAGATATCGATTGTTGCATCCCTTATTTGTTGCATTGTTGATTGATTTCTTCTTCCCCTACTTAGTTAGGCCTTTCATTGTTAAAAGGAAAATGAAAAGAATTCTTTTGTCATATTAGTTGCATCATAGGTGTGCTTAGGAGAAAATGATTTTTGAGCCTTGAAACTGAAACTTAATCAAAGATAAACCTTAAAATTTACTGAATCAACCTAAGGAGAATTTGTAAAATTAATGCAAACATTTAGAGGTATAGGCTAGAAACATGTTCCGACGTCATTAAACGTAGGAGTTATCAATTTTTTCCAGCGTTGTATCCCGGCGGTGATATCTCATTCCATGTACATAAGTGTATAGGATCATATTCCACGTACCTTCAGGTATGTTTTATGATGCTCCACGCATGAAAATTATACGGGAATGCTCCCATCATGTGGTTATGTATTAGACGACACTACTATGTACTGCACTTCCACCTACCGTCGAGTATATTTTGGAAGTCCCCTATAGGTTGCTATACTCACCATAGGTAACCGATTCAACTGCCTTATATACTGTGATACAATGAACACAACATTTGAGGAGATTTCCTGTGCATACATTAAGTAATTGGTTCTCCAAGGTGTATATTGCAGTTTGTGGTTTCTTGGTAAACCTTAATGCCTAGATACCCCTTTTTTAGTTATTTTTGTTTTTAATTTCTAAAATCAATTAATTGGTCATGGAACAACATCCTTACCATGGAACAACTCCTTAGTAGATCTTAGGTTAATGGAAGCAGTTCCTGAGTCTAACAAACAATGAAACCTCTCTAATGGGAATCTTGGTCCTTTTCCTCCTTTTGGGAATATTGGTGCTCCTTATATGGTAATTTTTTCCCTTCCTGGATTTACCATTGGTTTCCCCGTTTGGTTTTTTTTGACCCCTATGGTTCCGAATTTCCAAACAACTCCTCAACCAAGTTCTCCTCCACCTGAATGACATCAATCTCATTTTGATCCTAAAGTTGACCCTTTTCCTTCTTCACCTATTGTTTCTTCATCACTTTCTTCCTCCTCACCTAGTGAAATTATTGATTCACTAACCAAGAACCTAAGAAGAAGAAGAAAAGGACGAAGAATAAGAAGTAAAATAAGATAGGTTCCAACCAAGCAGCCATTGCTACCAATGCAAGTATGGAGAAATATTCCAATCATCCCTACAAAATTAAATTCCCTTGTATGTTATGTAAGGGTGACCACCTTCTTAAATATTCCTAGTATTCCCAAGGTATTAGAAGTGTGGTCCACATGCTCACATCAACCTTTATCATCAGCCTCTGGAGATCATGTTGGTGATAAACCATCACCCAGTGATAGTAAAGTCCATGGGAAAAAGGGTAAAGTAAAATTTTCTTGTAAGTTATGTGAAGGGAATCATCCTTGTGGTAGTGTATTTGGTGCATGAGTGGAAAAAATACACTTTTCTTATTATGGAGGATACTTACCTACATAAGACTCACAAGTAAAAATTGTATTTCGAATGTTAGTGGAACAAGTTCAACATGTAATAAGCTAAGTTAGAAAGGAAACATATCATGCTACATAAAAAATGAAACAAAAATAAAACAACATGTACAAGATACACACTCAATAGATCAAACCAACTATAACTCAACAAGGATAACTTTATCCCTTTATTAGGTGTTGGTAGTAGTACAAGATACAATGTTAAATCTCTTGTAGTGGATCCTTCGAGCTACAGAGCTCCAATATCCAAGAAAATGGGATTTCTTCCCCTCAAGTTTTTAGCAAGCCTCTCTTCCCTCTCAAAGGATGGTAGATCGATGAACATGTGGTGAACTCCTCTCTCTTGGATTGAGGTTTTGGGTGGCCAAAAAATGAATCCTTCCAATCCTTTTGTTTTTGGACAACACAAGCTGGTTTGCTATGGAGAAATTTGGCCAACATAACAATGTGTCTCCTATTTCTCTTCCCAAGGTTGGATTTTATAGACCATTTTCAAATTTTCCCTCTTTCTCTTGGTCCAATATGGATGGTGACACAAGAGTGGGGTTATGATTCCTTTTTCAACTGCACTAAATCCTCAAGGTGGCTCAAAGGTGACTGTACTTGGTTAGGTTGAGTGAGAATATTTTTCACTAAGTGTGCCAAGTGGTCCCAAATGGTGATATTATATAATCCCCAGGACTGTGTGGTTATCGAATAAAAATTTGTACTGCACGCTGAGAGCCAGTGTTTCCTGTGTGCTATCCAAAAATTTTGTCCTATGACCTTAGGAAAAATTAAATTTTTACTCCTCCTAATGTATTTCTTCCCTGTAAACCTTTATATGTACCTTCTTCTTGAAATTTTTAATGTCTTTTTCCTATATGATTTTCCAGTGTTAACAGTTTCCCACTAATGTATGAGGTCTAGGAAGAACTGTCTAGCTAAAACACAATAGTTTATTTTCTATGTGATCCTTTTGAGAGATAGAGAGAGTAACTTTCTTTGGAACTGAGTTGAGATAGCCCTTTCCTTGAGTAAAAAATACACCGTGCTCTCTTGGACACCTGAAAGAGATAGAATTAATAAATATTTCTACAAGGCGGACATGTCCCATGCTCGTAATTTTTTGACTAGTTAAGCTAATCTGACAGATAGTGGTTCTATTTATGTCACTTTTTGGTAGTGACCTGTTGTTGGTTGATAACGACGGTTGCTGACACCATTGGGGACATTTTTATTTGGAATAATGTTGAATGTGATGCCCACATGCATAATCTTGGTATTTCACATTTTTTTAGAACAAGTTCTCATTGTATGCATGGGTATTTTGCTGTTGGGGACCTTCCCATGTAAGCATTTTTGAAAGAGATACTTATCAAGTCATAGGTCTTCGACGAATTTTGGCAGAGTGAAACATTTATGAAGTACGATACCACCTTGACATGAAATCTTATCTTGAAATCAAATGTTAAGAGGATCGATGACATCAATGGGAAATAATGATTCCCATAAAGGCATCCGGGGATGCCCCTATTGAGGTGAGGAGTCATACAAGGTACTACCTCCTTCTTGGAAAACGTCCGTTGTAGTTGACAAGAAATAAGCATCAACCGACCGAGATGAGTATTAATGCAAGGGACCAGGGTTTCTATTGTATCAGGGTGTGGTGTGATGGGTTAACTAGGCATGAGGATGAGAAACAATTATAATTGATGATGGTAGTTTTAGTGGCCCAAGGTTGGAGCTGTAAATGTGATGGGCGACAATCATAACAATTTCTGGTGAGAAAATCCCTGGAGTCGATAGGACATCCAGGGTGGGTGTATCATTGTTATGAGTTTCATGGTTGGGTGTGGTAAAATAATGTGTATCTCTGACCAAGGGTAAAAATGGATTGTTGTCGGGTGAGAAATGTAAATGGATGGGTGGGAGTCCTCTCCTAAAAAATCTTTGTACACTTTCCAAAAGAATATAGAATGGGTTTGGATGTACAAGCACAGAGACGGGTGCCCTTATAAACATGAAATAATCCATTACTATGATATGAAGAGTGTGTTTTGGTGAGAGTGGGGGGCCCATTTTTTGGTCTTGGTGCAGGGGTGATGAAGCAGATGGGCTATACTGATGGGGGTGTGATAGGCCAAGTGTGAGACGCAGTGGTGTGTTTTTTGATCTACTTGTGAGAATGGTAGCCCGGGAAAGGGGTTTTAACATGACACGGGTAAAACTTGACTTGATGTATGATGGATGAATGGACATGAAGTGATTCTCGGGCTTTGGTTTTTATGGCCATGGATCCAGACCTTTGGTGTGTGGTCTACATGAGCGATGGATGCCATGGAGGGTAAGGCTCTACCGACCTGAAATGGTGTTTATCATGTGCAAGGTGGGGTGATGATAAACATGGTTGAATGAATGAAACCTATGGTTGATTTCTTTGGAGAAATGATGTCAGGATATGAAAAGCTTCTTTGGGTATCCTATCATGCTAGGGGTAGAATGATACCTACTCTTGTACCTTTGTTGGTTGGGAAATATGGTGATTCAGCGTGTTTGTAATACTTGCAACCAATACCCCAAGTAAAAGCATATTTTTCATACAAACATATTTGAAATAATTTGAATGTAAAGCAACAATAGAGGGCATACCTATTGTGACTAAAAAAGGACTTTTTCTAAGGCGTGGATTTATGGGGCCTAGTTTGAACATGATGAAGTGTTGATTACTGTGTTTCTTGTGGTTTTACGATCGGGTACTCTGAGCTCCAGTTATGGTCTATCGAATAATGAGAAAAGGGAAATATATGGGCCAATATGGCTTATTTATACTCATTTGTGTCTTTTGAGAGTTCGAGGTTAGAGCTGAGCCCTTGATCCAAAGCTTTTCTTGCCGTTGTAGTCAGTCTGAGTACCCGAGATTCGCGCTGTCAGTGTCAGGTAAGGCCCTAAGCATTCAAATTTTCATTTTTGTCATTTTCTTGCATGGGGGGTCCATACAAATATGGATTTTTATGGACTTTATAACCCTTTTTTTCTTTGACCGCACGAGCGATCAAGGAAGACCCGAACAGTCCTCGCACATAAGGAAACTTTCGTGAGAGGTCTTTGTTAGTGCAAGGAGTCACTCGACTACAAAAGGATTAAGCCTTACACATCATAGTTCATTTAAAATTTTAAAGGTTTTTTGAGTGGTGGGATGGCTTCTCAAAGAGTTTGAAATGATTTTTATATTCTTTAAGACTTTCATGCATTTGGAAAGTTGCGGAAAGTATAAATTTTATGGGTAAATTGGTAGTATAGGGAGTAGAGTGTAACAAATGAAGAATATGGATAGATGGTACCTATTGTAGGAAATATTCATATTCTAAATCCATCACATAGCTATAATGATGGCTCTTTACACAAAATATGTATATGTAAAGTAAAAAACATTCATAAAGTAGATTGCATGCATAAAGTATTTCACAAATCCTTTATGAAATCTTCACTAACATGTTCTACAACAAATATATGATTTCCAAAAAGTTGAAAGCAGATAATTTATTATTAAATCCTTTAACAATTTCTCACTCACACCTTACTAGCTGTTGCAACTCATAATTAGAAGAAATGAACAAAGAAAGAAGAAGCACCATACATTAGATGGTTCTTGAGTCACAAAATCCTCTAGCATGAAGTAAAAAAGGATTTTCTTTATTATATTCAATCTTCAGGTAGACCAACATCCAACCTGGAAATGGTATATACAAATGTTATATATAGAAAGAGAGGCACCAACTCCATATCTTCTAAAAAGAAGGAAAGACTACTCCTAACATTACATAGGTGTCATAAGACATTAAAACCATATCCCATTGAAATATAATTGAAAGAACAGGTGTAAAATAAAGAAGAGAAGGAACATGCACTAAACTGTTGAGTGTGCTATCGCACTGCCCCTTTTTCTGCTGATTTGTCTCATGTATTTGGTCTTTAAATAACCATGTATCTTTATTTAATATGACCTCCAACAACCTCATAACCACCTTTCACCATCACTTGTTACCATTTGGTTATCAGTCCTTATCCTTCCTTAATTGGCTTAGAAACTTTGCTGACATGTGTCAAAATTCAGTTAAAACAGGCGCTACTGGAAATTTCGATAAAAACCTGGAACTGCACAAAAACATGAAAGCTACCAGAATTTTCGGTAGAGATATGTTTCTTTTTCAAAAATGCATAGAAAATGCTAAAAATCCTATGTAGAATTATATTCTTTTACATCTAGGCTGTTGTTCAAAATTGTGATTGATAAGCAAAAAGGTGTTTGTATCAAAAAAACATTTTACCTTCCTTTCTATGTGGGTTGCAGCTTCAACAAGCTTATTCAAGTCTGTCTTGCTGTCAGCAACTGATTTTGATGTGGTTGTTCTTGTGGCCTTCTCCTCCTTAGAACCAAGTTTGGATATTTCTTATTTTTGAGGGTTATGAGTGCTACTCTTAAGGGGTTTTGTTTTATATTTCTTCTTGGTTTTCTTTGTCTTTAACCCTTCAAATTTTCCTTCTATATCAATGACCTTTGTAATTAAATTTGGATTGTGCTGAGCCTTGGAATTGAGCCTGAACTTGTTGTCTCTGGTATGTCTTTTTCTAGTATCAGCAACATGTTTGGCTTATTCTTTCTTATTCTTACTACTGATCTCATACCCTACATATTTGACGAGTTCTTCATCAGACTTTGTGGGCTGATAATATTTTTTCATTTTCTGTTGAATACCTGCTTCAAGAATTTCCTGTAGCATCTTTGCTTTATATTTCTCTGCGGTCGCAGGCCTTCCTCTTCGAGCTATAGTGTATACATTAGGAAAAGGAGGAATGGGGGGAACCATTTTCATAGACTTGGGTTTATTTACTGAGGAGTTCTCTCCTTTCTCCAACTTTCTCTCAGCCTTGACTGAAGAAACCTTTTCTTTCCTGCTCTTGGCCTTATGGATGTTTTCATTTTTAGCATTCCTCTTGGTTATTTTTGCAGGATGAGGGTGTTGTTGTGAGGATGGAGGTAGGTTGAGGGTGTTGTTGTGATGATGGAGGTGTAGGTGCAGGTTGGCCTGCCCTATAAAACAAGAAATGGTCCCTGGTTTTATTTATTTTCCTTAAATATTCTTCAACTAAAACCTTGATGAGCACTTGATGATACAAGCTATAATTTGAAGTAGTAGTGTGAGTTTGAATCTTTTCTGACATCTTTGACAGACTCTTCAGCAAGAAGTATGGAAAATTTAAGGTCTTCATTCTTGCAACATGAAAAACAAATCTCATATGATAAAGAAACACAATTGTATACCTCCTTTCACAAGTGAGGTAAATCTTGATGAGTTTAACAGTTTCTTCCCATTCATTTTTGAGGTATTTGCTTGGAATTCCTTTGGTCCAATTGGGATCTCTGTGTGTATCCTTGAGGAAACTTTTGAGTTATCCTCCAGTGGTAACATGACCTTTAAACCAACTTTCTCCTTCCGGTGGAATGTTGAATGCCTCATCATTTGAATCTGCTGAAACCTACAATGTAAGACCATAAACTGTGGCTTCTTCTCCATTGAAATATTTTGCAAACTCTTGAGCTACTCTTAAGTGAGAGCTTCCTAGTCTAGTGCACAAATAATACCACCCTGCTTCGATAAAAAATCTTCTCACCTTCGAATTTTCATCCACTAGGTCAGCACCCTGTGGCTCAATTTGTTTTATCTTCCCTCGTCTTTTATTCATATTCATAAATTAATGACTCTGTCTCTAAAAATGATAGGTGGCAGAGCTAGAAGAGCTTCACCAAACAAGTGTTGCTTGTATTTTCCTCTGAAATCATGTCTGAAATCTAGACTCCTCCTCAAATGACAACTCTATGAAACTAGATCTCCAACAGCTAGGCCCACAACTGATAATTCTCCTTCTTTTTCAGTGGTTTTAAAACATAAACCATGGTTCATTACTCCATGCAATAGATTTACATGATGGAAAATCTCCTTGAACATAGTGTGCACCATGTGATGGCCTTCACAATCTTCATTTGGCTGCATAACTTTGGATAGAATGCTACAGATGGTTTGAGGCAAGTGGATCTGTGATTGGCAGTCACCTCCACTGTCTTGTTGATTATTGGCCTAAATTTCTGGCAACGTCATTGTGTGACCAACCAAACGGTCATTGCATTAATTTTGATAATCCATGATTTTCTCCATTCGAAAAACACATACCTTGAGATGAGATTAGACTGACTTGGCTGACATATAGGACATGATTAATAGTTGGATTTATTACTATGGGTTGACACCTATGCACTACACATAAACCATGACTTAACTTAAACATAACTGACCGCATACGACTCCTATCACATGTTATAAATCATTATATATATATATATTGAAACGTATTTACACCATAACACGTGGCTTGACAAAAAGCGGATGCGCTTTTTTGTTTACTTTTAAAAACTAGGGAAGTTATCGGAATTTCCGGCAGCATCAGAAGAAAAGAAAAATAGACAGAAACAGGAATATAATAGACTGTCCAAAAATACTAAAATAGGCACTACCGAAAATTTTGGTAGCGACCAATTTTTTTTGAAAATTTTCAAAATTTAACCCTAAAAACATAAAATTTAAAATGGACTCATGATTTAGAAAAGAACTGTGCTAACAGTCTTCACGCTTGGGAGAAATATTTCATGATGGAATATGCGTATATATCAGATACAGACGCACGGTCATTGCACCTGAGCTCTACACAAGCGTGGTGGGGTCAAGTTATTGAATTTTGTTTTTTTTTTTTAGGGTTTGAAAAACTGATTTTTGATTTTTTCTCTGGTGACAGGATGTTGTGGCATGAGAGAGACAGGCCTGATCTCTGTGTAGCTATGTCCCAAAACCCCAATGCTTGGGGGGTTTTGGCGTAGTATGGGTTGCTCAAAGTTTTAGAGAACAACCTACTAAGATCGCAGGATGGCTTACTGCACTACCTGGTCTATTCCTGAAAAAAGAGACAACGTATTATGGTGTTGTGCCGCAGAGATGTCGTCATCAATCCGGAGACCAAAATTTACTTTGTGACTGGTCTACTGCCTCAGTGGGAGGCTCTTTTGTACCCACTCCCAGTTGGGGGAGTGAACATCCACCTTTGGGCTCAGGAACACTATTGTCCTGATGCGATTACTCAGGGATGTGTCCATGTGAGCTCTGTGACACACTTGTCTGAGAGGGCTTCCATGGCAATGATACTTCAGATTTTAGGGTCGTCAGCACCTCATCAAGTGTCGGGCCCACATATTGTGGTTTTGCATCGACTTCGGGCCAGTCACTTCTATGACTGGGCTTGTTATGTCTACAAGGGCATGGTGACACAGTTGGGCAAGGCCCAAAGGGGGACCTCTAACATATTCTCCTATGTGAGTATCCTCTACAACATCAAGTGTGAGAGGGTAGTGATGCTTAGGCCTTTTTTGGTAGTGCCCCTGGGTCCTCTGAGGGATCCTAGGATGCGGCGGTGGGCACCTGTGATGCCTCGAGGTGGAGGAGGAGAGGCAGGTCGCTATTGGGATGCGACATTTGAGGCGTGGTTTGAGGCGAACCCGCAGATGTTTTTGGACTACCCATACTCGGCGATGGACTTTCAGGGGGACCCAGATATGGGTCTTTGTTATGAAACCAGCTCCCAAAATAGAATAAAAGAGATATCAACGCCTTAGAAATCAGCCACTTCAAGGGGGAAACCTCCTTTAAATTACATAAATGAAAAATTCTTGGATGATACAAATGAAAAAACCTCCTTTCTATATATAGGAGTCCATGGTGTCACAATATAATCCTAACCGACCTAAAAATAATAATTTAAGGGCACAACAATAACAATAGCGGGCTTTTATGGGGCACAATAATAACAATATGGGGACTACAAGGGTACAACAATAACAATAAGGGGGATACACTAACAACAATAAGGGACCACATTAGTAATATAGGGACCTAACATGCCCCTCTCCTTCAAAAAATTGTTGTCCTCATTTCTTGAGTAGCTCTGGATTCTTTCGTATAAAATTATCATCCTCCCATGTGGAATCTTCAGTGGGTAAGTTCTTCCACTTGATGAGATACTCTAAAATTGATCGATTTCATAGTTGTCGAGCTCTTGTTTCCATGATTGCTTCAGGTTCCAATATTATTTTTCCTTCCTTAGCAAGTTTTTGCAATATTGTTTGAACTGGATGTTTGTCACCTATAACCTTCTTTAAGCATGAAACATGGAAAACTGGGTGCACTCGAGAAGAAGAAAGAAGCTCCAATTTGTATGCCATAGTACCAACATTTTGCAACACCTTGTAAGGACCATAGTACTTTGGCGATAATTTATTATCCTTCTTAGTTTGCTTGAGGGACATTTGTTTGTATGGTTGTAGACATAAAAATACCCAGTCTCTTACATCAAAAATTCTTTCACTACGATGTTGATATGCCTATAGTTTCATTCAATTTTTTGCCAAATTTAGGTTATCCTTTACGAGTTGGAGAACTTGTTGTTGATGCTCGATGTGATTTGCCACTGCTTGAACCTTAGAGCTTTTTATTAAAGATGATGTGATGGACAGTGGATAATATCCATAAAGTGCCATAAATGGGGTCATTTTTGTTGTAGTATGGATGGAAGTGTTATACCACCATTCAGCTAGAGGTAACCACTTGACCCATTATGTGTGTTTATTAGATACAAAAAAATGAAGATATCCTTCCAAAAATTTGTTTACTATCTCAGTTTTCCCATTGGATTGAGGATGATAAGATGAGCTATGAGCCAGTTGAGTATCCAAACAAGAAAATAATTTCGTCCAAAAATTTCCAGTGAAAATGGGATCTCTATTGCTTACAATAATCTTTGGGTTTCCATGTAGCTTTTGAATTGTTTCCATAAATGCAGTAGCAACTGTACTTACTTTAAATGGATGAGATAATGCAAAAAGGTGTGCATACTTGGTAATTCTATCAACTACCACCATGATGACACTCTTTCCTTTGGAATTAGGTAAAACTGTGATAAAATCCATTGAAACCTCCTCCCAACATTGACTTTGAATGGATAAAGGTTATAGTAGACCCGAGGTCTTAATTGTGTCAAATTTATTTTGTTGGAAAACCAAACATTCCACCACAAACTTTTGAATATCATATTTAAGGCCATTCCAAAAAAATCTTTCTTCACCCTGTGGTAAGTTTTTAAAAATCCTATCTGTGCTCCTATGGGAGAGGTGTGAAATTCCAAAAGAATCTTTTGTTTTATTTGGGAATTATTACAAATATATAACCGATCATTGTACCATAAGGAATCTTTTTTCCAACTAAATGCATCATATGTACTGGGATCTTTCTGCAACTTTTGAATGAGTTTCCACACTTCTTCATCATTCTTAAATTCCTCCCTTGCTTTGGTTATCCAATCTGGTTGGATAATATAAATGGCACAAAGCAATGCTTCCACCTCCTCATCCTTTCTTGAGAGTGCATCTGCAACAACATTTAGCTTCCCTTTTCTGTATATGATTTCAAAGTCATAAACCAACATCTTTGTGACCCATTTTTGTTGCTCTTGTGAAGATAGGCTTTGTTCCAAAAACTATTTAATACTATCATGATCAATTTTTACCTTGAAGTGTCTTTCCATTAGGTAAGGTCACCATTTCATTAGTGCGTGTAGTATTGCCAACATTTCCTTCTCATAAAGAGAATTCTATAAATACTTTCCTCTAATTGGATGACTTTAAAAAGCAATGGATCTTCCTTCTTTCATTAAAACAACACCAATTCCATTTCCTGAGGCATTACATTCCATAATAAAGGTTTTTGTGAAGTCTGGCTTAGCTAAGACCGATGTTAGGCACATTTCCTCTTTAATATGTTCAAAGGCCTTAATTGCTTCAGGAGTCTATGAAAATTCATCTTTCTTCAATAATGTTGTTAGAGGTGCTTCTATTCTCCCATAATTATTAACAAACTTGTGATAATACCCTGTTAACCCGAGAAATCCTCGCAAATGCTTTATGGTTGTGGGGACTTTCCATTCCTTAATGGCTTTAATTTTATTAAGGTCTACCTTAACACCCTCTTGAGATACAATATGACCCATATATTCCACCTCTTGTACCCCAAATAAATATTTGGAGGTTTTTGCATATACTTGTTTCTCCTCCAATAGTTTGAGCACCCTGTCAACATGTTGAACATGATCCTTCCAAGATCTGATGTAGATTAGTATATTGTTGGAATGGGGTTCCCTAACCTGTGTTTTTGGTACAATTTTTTTAAATTCGGTCTTGCGTAGGGGATTGGGGTGGGTTAAAGCCCCTAATGTTTTGTAATGGGTTAAAGGGTAGCTCTAAGGTCCGCAAACCACGGTTTGTAGACCATAGGATAACGAAGGCTATGATATTATAAATAGATAGATAGTTGGGTCTAGTAAGTAAGTAATTTGATAGATTGATGCTACGTGCGAATTGTTAGATCTGTTTTGGGTTGTTTTGGGTAAGGACTCCTGCAAGCTATGTGTGTGGAGATCCTTAGTCCTGCTGTTTGAGGACCCCACTAGGTTGTGTGCGTGGGCTGTGTTTGGTTGTAAGTGGATCTTGCATGTTAATGAATGTGAAGTATCGTTAAAGTATCTGTCTGTTATCTAAATTGGTTATGTTACTATTGAAGCACATCTGTGATGGTTATTTAAGCTGTGATTGTATCTATGTTTGGCATAAGTATATCTGTGATCTGTTATTAGCTGCGATTATAGTACTCTGTGTTGTTATTTGGTAATGCGCACGTGGATGTGAATGTACTGATTAGATCTGATAGATTTTTTATGGTTATATGTTGAATATACTGTTAAAAGAGCTGCGAATAGACTCATTATGTGTGAACCTAATAATTTATAACACAAATCTACCTCGAATCACCTACTCTCTCTCTCAGGATGCGGATACCTAGTTCCAACACCCTCCCATACTACTTCAGGTGAGACCTTGGCCTGTGCAAGCAGGTCATTGCCGAAAGGGCTAGTAGTATAGGGGTTTATTGGCAAACCTTAACCTCCAAACCTGGGTCAGGACCCCTCAAGCCAAAAAATGGTTCCGTTGTCGAGACCGTGATCATTTTGAGAGAGAGATCAAGTAATGCCACGAGGTCCTTGGAGACCTGAGAGGGTGGAAATTGAAGCCTGGTTTGAAAGACAAATTCAGGAGTTTGTTGTAAAAGAGAATCGCAGCATGAAGTTGACGCCTAAGAAGTGGAAGAACAAGTATATCTTAACCAAATTCTATGAAATCTTCTTTGTAACCTTTACACACGAGCTTTAGGAGTGGTTGGCAAGGCTCATAGAATTTCAGACGTGCTGGAAGGATGATCAGGTTACGTAGTGGACATCGGAATTGATTCAACAGCTGGAAAGGACTAACAATACAATCACCCCTATAGTATATCACTGGGTAGATAGTGTTTTGGGAGGATTCGTGGTAAAATTCGTGTTTGATCAGTTCATGTCCTACTCTGAGGCAGAGCAGAGGTTCTTCACAGGTTTCTGGGGTAATTTCTTGAAAACATTGCCTTTGTTAATCAAAATATTATTGTGCAAAAAGGGCGTCCTATGCAGCCACACTGAGTGAATGACCTCTGATCTGAGTGAGAGTACAAAACGAAGTGGTAAATACTACCAAACTAATCAAGAATGAGATAGATCCATCTATAATCCATTAAGAGAATTAGCTGTGCATAGTCCTCCAGCTACACTGCTTTCAAGTCAGCATAAGGGTAAGAACTCACCCACACCTCCGCCACCACTAGAAGACGATATGGCCACGCACACGAAGCTACCTACCTTCAAGGGTGTAGGAGATGAAGATATGGACCGATTTTAGTTTGTAGCGCAGAATCAGTATGGACTGCGTAGAATGTGGCTATCGACGATGTAAGGAGAGCGCAGCTATCACTCGCCTTTGAAGGAAGTGCCTTGGATTGGTATATGGGGTATGTAGGACAACACACGGATCCATCTATTCAAGAGATTAAGACAACGTTAAAACAACAGTTTCGAAAGCTTAAGTCATACTCACAAATAGTGGTCGACCTGAAAGACTTTAATCAGGGATCCATTGAATCAGATGGGAAGTTGCTCAGTGGTTAAAAAAGGTTATTAGAGATGGGGAATTTCAGTATGATGATAGGCATCACAAGGAATGGTTTATCGCTATGTTTTTGCCTCACCTGCACAGACCTATGGGACAACAGTCAATTGCAACACAAGAGAAGGCATTAGAAATTTCTATGAAACTAGAGGCTGCACCAAGAGACGATGCTCAGTTTCGGGTGCAACAGATCCAGGGACAGCTGGAGGAAATGCACATAGAAATACAGAATCTGCAAAAATATTGGGGGAAAGAGGCTAGCCCTGACATATGGTGCATAAGATGTAGGGTGTCTAGACATACCAAGGATCAATGTCCTCTATTAACAAATTACATGCAAGCTGGGGGACCCAGCCCATTACGCCCTAAGGAGGTTGCGGGGCCAAGTGGGCCAACATTATGGTGCACTGATTGTCGTGTTGTTGGGCTACATGACAGATCTACTGTCCCCAGAGTTGAAGCAACAATGGTGTCGATTCTGCTCCTCTGTGGGACATGATGAGCATAACTGTCGGACCTATGACTTGATGGTAGATCAAGGAAACCTATACAGGGTACAAGCTGACCCTTCTTCACCACTATCTCCCTCAAGCAGAGGAGGCTCCCTAGCAAGGGGCAGGGGAGGGGGAAGGGGTGGAGGCGCAGGTCGAGGAATAGGACAATTGATCTATTACAACTGTGGAGAAATAGGGCACTTTGTAAGGGATTGTCCAAACCATGCGAGACAATCTTATTGATATTGTCAACAACTATACCATGTGATTGAAAATTGTCCAATTTTGATAGCAAAAATGCAATAAAAATAGCAGACACCTATGCAAAATGTGCAAAGGGTTAAAGAAAAACCGCGTGATGAAGGACCAAGTATTAATGTCATAACGCACAGCAGGATGGCTATGGGAGGAGCTAAGGAGAAAGCTAAAGTTGAACCTCTTATCTGGAAAGCAGTTGTCAAACAAGAAAGCTTGGACCTGCAGAAGGAAAAGGAAACCTTCATCGCAACTCACAAAGACTTTACTAAGGATGAGGCACCTATTTCAAAAGCTCTAGAAAACCTGAGAATAGACGATGAAGTTAAACCATTTATACAAACCTGTATGAAGCTACTATGCAACCATAAGGCAGTAGAAAATCTACAAGGACTAATAGACAGCTACGCAGAGAGAACTAACCCTCCCCCGGAAGTCATGGATGTGCACAAAATTTACAAGCATAAAAAATGCACTAGTCGGGAAATGTGGCTAACAGCACAAATTGACGACTATGAAATGGATCATGTTATTTTGGACCTAGGGTCAGATGTGAATGTACTACCCAAGCAAACTTGGCAGCGGATGGGAGAGACTAAGTTGGAATCTTCTACTATCCAGCTGTGCATGGCTAACCAACAGAAGATCATACCATTAGGGAGGCTGTGAAAAATTATGGTAGATATTGCAGGAGTTAAGGTCTGCGCCGACTTTGAGGTAATCCAGATTGTGGAAGATGCAGACCCCTATCCTTCGCTCTTAGGACTGGATTGGGCTATAGATATGGGAGGCATCACCAACCTAAAGAAAAAAAGCATGGTGTTTGAGAATGAGGGTACATAGGTGATAGTCCCATTATACCCTGCAGAAGGAGAGTAGTATACAGAACCAGTGCACGAAGAAGTGGATGTGGATCACATATATAAATTAACCACTCGGAACGAAGATTGGATCAATCCTATGGCTGATGGTGTGCTTTGCTGGGAGAAGGAAATCAAATGTTTCTTTTACTCTGATGGGGAGATCGAAAATTTGCAGAATTGATTACATGATGTATCTGCACTCCTATGTCTCAGAATCACAAAGGACTTTCGGTGTATCTCCTCAGAGGTAAGAGAACTGCCCTACTTTGATGGTTCTGGCAGTATTAGATATTTTTTGTGAGCATTTGAAGCTGAAGTCCCAAGGGAATGAAGGCTATGGAACTTTAATCTAGCCATGCGCGCAACCCCTGTGAGGTGGTGGGACACGCATAAGGGGACATTCCAGGATTGGGAAGAATGTTGCGACATGATGGTCTTATGGTTTGAACCTCTGGTTCACTTGCGTGTAAAGAATTTCTTGGGGCCAGGGGACCCACTCAAGCACTTTTCTGCATGGATGGAAGAATTGGGTGAAAGTGTAGAAATTTGCTGAATAATGATTAATTATCCACCGAGACTATCCTGATCACATACAATTCGAATTTATATGCAACACATAATCTCTTCCACTCAGATCATCAAACATGCGGAAATAAAATCAAGCGATAACACATCAAATCATCATACACATTAGCACAGTATGTATGGGGAAAGCTTATAGCTGAAAACCCCGCAGCTATTGTGTATATTATAATGGAGAAATCATGTAACAAACTCAGTACAATACTCCTCACAAGTACTCGGTACTTTCTCATGAAGTTACACACAATCTAGCTCAGTTTTGAACAGGTTACTGGTTCAAAACTCACCGCCAATTGCCTTGCCTCTATTGCGCAATCCAGGCCTGTCTATATAGAGATCCAAGGTTCGAATCTCCTTGGCTTGATAGCGCAATTTTCATGGACAAATCCTCCAAGTGTGGTGCAAATCTCATGCACAACTGATGTCGCCACTGATAACTAACTCCACCCTTTCATCTACCTCTTTCACTGGTCTCCACTGAACTGATCATGCACTGTAGTGAACTGATGTGTTCTTGAGTTGAATAATGAGTTACTAATTAATGAATTAAATAATATTTAATTCACTCCACTCATTACTAGTTGATTAGCTAGTTAAACTAATCTCAACTAGTTCAACTAAGTTAAAACGAACACAACTCCACTAGCTGTCTCATTAACTCCACCAAACTTGTAACGAAATCAGCTGAAATCCAAATATGCTAATTAACAACGTCAAACCCTTGGGAACACGCATGATTCTACCCATCGAGGGGATACTTGGAAGGCACCATGCTGTGGCTCGGTGAGTGCTCAAGAAAATATTTGAAGTTTATAGTCAAAATATTATTAAGAGTAAATAATATTTGACTTCAGGTGTTAGGAGAGGTCTAAAAACTTGCCTTAGAGCCTCTTCGACCTAAAAAATAGAGTCTCATATGTTTTACCAACATGACCAATGCTCCAAGAATCTCAAACTGGAATCCCCGAACCATGCTCCATATGTATAAAAATAGACATAGTCTAAAAATAGACTTTGCGCCAAAATTTGCCTGCGGGCCCACTTAGTGAAGGCGACTTCATTTCACTAAGCTCCATCATCTTGCTACATTCTCAATAGAAAGAACTATGGAGGAATGGTTCCATATGTTCATTCATGCCTTGGGTCCAATCCCGACTGCATGGTATTTAGACGAAAAATTACACCAACACACCTGCCACTCGGAAACCCTGAAGGACGAGTTTGTAGGGACATTGGGGTTGATAGGAGGAACAGAGGCACTCGACTTAGCTCTGCAGGATATTGATTCCTTAGTATTTTATGAATCATGCCCTTGCATAGCACATGGGGCACCAACATGGGAAACACAGATGCAGGATATTGTCAACTTCCATAATTTATCAATGGAGGATTGCGATGAAGATCCACGAAATGTCTCTATTCCGGAGTCGGAGGGAGAGTGCGCAGTTTCTGGACCCCCACTACAGAACGTCGATGTCACTAAGCCTCTGAAGCTGCAAGAAGTCAACATTGGAACAGAGGCATGGCCAAAGTTAGCTAAAATTGGGGACTACTGGGATGATGATACTATGGGAAAAGTTACAGAACTCCTCATGGAATACCAGGACTTATTCCCAACAAAATTTTTGGAACTCAAAGGGATTGCAGGGGACCTAGGATTCATGCACATCACTTTAAAACTATATGTGCGCCCTGTGCAGCAATGCCCTTATCGATTGAACCCCAAGTACAAACAAAAATTAAAGGAAGAAATCGACAAAATGCTCGCTGCAGGTATCATTGAACCAGTGGAATAGTCAGATTGGGTAAGTCCTATGGTGGTTCAGGAGAAAAATACTAAGGGAGAGATACATATCTGTGTTGACCTGCGTAAATTGAATGATGTCTGCGTACATGATCCCTTTCCTACACCATTCTCAGATGAAATCCTTGATAGCGTGGGGGGGGGAGGAAGCATAATCATTCACGGATGGGTTCTCAGGCTACCATAAGATCCAAATCATACCTGAATATCACAGCAAAACTATGTTTTCCACTGAGTGGTGATATTTTTAGTATATTGTCATGTCGTTTGGGCTCAAGAATGCCCCTGCCATCTTTTCGCGGGTGGTGGTCGCAGTATTCAAGGAATTCATCCACAAGTTCTTGGAGGTATATTTTGATGATTGGACCATCTTCGGATTAGTAAAGAAGCACATCTAAAACTTTCGCATGATGTTGGATGCCTGTAGAAACCACCAGGTTTCCCTAAATATCAAAAGGTGCATATTTTTCATACCCTTCAGAATCTTGCTCGATCACATAGTTTGTCGACAAGGATTGATGGTTGATCCTGCCAAAATAGTAGTTATCATCAATCTGGCAATAAATACAACTGAGAAATAGCTGCGCTCTATCCTCGGACATACAGGCTAATACAGGAAGTTCATTCAAGGATACGCGTTGATCACAACACTTATGGAAAAATTGCTAAAGAAGGACGTTTCATTTTTTTGGGACGAGGAGTGTCAGAAGAGCTTCGAGCTACTAAAGGAGAAGATGGTATCTGTGCCTATTCTCATATTTCCTGATTGGGAAAAAGTTTTCCATGTTTACGTAGATGTGTCAGGGATTGCCCGAGGAGTTGTCCTTATGCAGCCTAGAGACGGAGACATTGACCATCTAGTTGCATTTGCTAGTAGGAAACTTTTTGGTGCGGAGCACAACTACTCCACTACTGAACGTGAGGGGTTGGCCATGGTCTACGCACTGCAAAAATACCGGAATTATGTTAGGAGGGCACTTCAAGATGTTTATAGATCACTCGGCTTTGAAGTACCTAGTGAATAAGCATGTGTTGGGGGGGAAAATATGTCGATGGATGCTGCAGTTCCAAGAATATGACTTTGAGATCATCATCAAGCTGGGAAAGTTGAATGCTGGGCCAGTCCTCTTATCCCGAATCGAGAGCGATGAGGAACCCACCAACTTAGAAGAAGGATTTCCTGATGTGCAACTATTCGCAATTAAGTTGGTTTATGCACACTTCGCCAACATCATTCAGTTCCTGACTATAGGGATGGCACCCGCAGATTATTCGGTACAAAAGAAGAAAGAGTTGGTAACCTGTGCAGCAGATTTTACCATAATCGCGGGCCATTTGTATAAGCTAAGAGCTGACGAGGTGCTGTAAAGATACATATTGGAGCATGAAAAACATGCCATCTTAGCAGAAGCTCATGGGGGCGTAGCAAGAGGTCACTATGTAGGGAAAGAAATGGCACTAAAGATCTTGAGAGTTGGGCTATGGTGGCCTACACTGCATAGTGACTCTCACGACTATTGCAAATCATGCGATATGTGACAAAGGATGGGAAGGCCATCGCGCAGAGACGAAATGACCCTGCAATTGCAAATGGCCCTGCAAGCGTTTGACAAATGGGCCATCAACTTCATTGGGCCCATCAACCCTCCAGGAAAGAATACATGTACACACTCCATCATCACTGCAACTGATTATGTAACCAGATGGGCTGAAGCACAAGTTGTGAAGGATTGCATTGTAGATACCACTGTGCACTTCATTTTTTCACATATTCTGACCAGGTTTGGCTGTTCGAAGTTCTTAATGAGCGATAGAGGTACGAACTTTGTTAATGAAATAATATAGGACTTGACTGAAGAATTTCGGATCCACCACGTGAAAAGCACCCCGTATCATCTATAGGAAAATGGGGTTGTTGAAGCTTTTAATAAGATCTTGGAACAAGCACTGACCAAGGTCTGTAATGTTGATCGCAACGACTGGGACATGCGCATCCCGTCATTCCTATGGGCCTATCAAACCACCTGGAAGAATTTGACTGGGAAGGCACCATTTATGATGGTTTATGGCAAGGAGGCTATTATGCACATGGAGTATATTATTCCTAGCCTACACATTACAGCCTTTACCAACATGGTGGAGCCTGATATCATGGAGGAGCAGTTAGCACAACTTGTAGCCTTGGAGGAAGATCATTTCATTGCTAACTTCCATCAGCAAGTCCAGAAGGCCCAAGATAAGGCATGGCATGATTGACACATTCGACAAAAGGCATTTTTGGAGGGAGAATTGGTCCTGTTATATGATAGCCAGTTTGCGAAACACCTAGGGAAGTTCTGTTAGCAGTGGTTAGGTCTCTATGTGGTAAAAGAAATTACTGACGGGGGAGTGGTCTGGTTAGCCACCTTGCATGGTGATATGGTACTAGGCTATGTCAATGGAAGCCTGCTCAAACCATAGCAGATCAAATGAATATATGGTCAGAGTAGCTATATGGGGAGGGGTACGCGTAGGATGAGAAAAAAAAGCAGGAAGAACCATGGTATGCATAAGGGTCGGTCGCATGACTGGAGGCTCGAAAAGGTATGCTGGGAGCGCAGGGGTGCACAGGAGGTGTGCTGGGAGCACAAGAAGTGCGCTGGAAGCACAGGGGTAATATGCAGTTGCAAAAACTAGCCGTTGGAACAGTAAAACGGGGTAAAAATAAAATTTTACTGTTGGAAGGAGCTGGCAGCTGGCAATTAATGAAGTGATTTTCGAATATTTTTTACCGTTTACTTGATGGTAAGTTTATGATAAGCGTCACTCAACTGTTGGTTGATTTCCAAGGCTATAAAAGCAGAAGTATAGCTCAGAATAAGGTTCCGTGTATCTTGAGCAGTTTGTGTTTTGTAAGAGTCTGCGACTATTTCGCCTTGTTCATATTTGAGCGTGCTTCCCCCTCTAATAGTAGCCACCCTGAGTTCATTTTTCGCACCAGGATGACTACGACTAATCTCGATGAATTGTCCCAGACTGTGGCCTCAACGGAGAAATAATTTGAGGAAGTACCAGAAGTCACCCCTGAGGTTGAGGATATTATGTCCACGCCTAGCAAGGGAAAGCAGAAGGGGAAAGGAAAAGGCCAGGAGCAAGGGTTGGGGAAACCTACAAAGTGGGCTAGGATGAAGCCGCGTACTTCCCCTCAGAATGTGAAGTCCCCACGAGCGGTGCCCTAGGCACATTTTCCTAACAAAATACCTTTTTCTACTCAGGAGGAGGCATGACACGTGGAACCCATAATTTGGCTACCACCCTATGTGTGGCCTCGCAAGCCCTTGGTGCGCACACCTAAGAATCTATATGGGATATGTGCCTATCTACAGACGCCCCCAATCCCGGGTGAGGTCCCCATTATTGGCGACCCCTTTGGCAAACTACACACAGTCAAATTCGATGATCATGACCTCGCAAACCTGGAGGCCTTCGCCAAGCTAGAACCGAAACTGTATCTGGAGAGGCTGTTGGAGGATGATGTACTGAAGGTCATCCCTATGCCATGGGAAAGTGGACTGGCAAGGTCCAAGCTCTTAAATTTTTTGTGGATGCCTCATTTTGGCCATTATAATATCACTGACAGGATTCTGCGGTAGTTGCTCGCTTTGGTCCATGACAACTGCTTATGGATTCAGGACCATATCCCCATAGATGCAGCACTCATCCACCATATCACTGGTCTACCCATGAAAGGGCTGAATCCCATGGAGCGCGTTGGGAAGAAATACAAACAACAAATTGTTGAGAAGGTGCACGATGATTGTCACGTTGAGCGAAACACCAAGGGGTTCATGATCAACACTATCAGTGACTCCAGTGCGCGTATGGGCACCTTGTTGTTAGCCTGCAAGATGATGCGCAAGTGCCAGGTTGCCACAGTCCCCGCATATGTAATACAGTTGGCCAGACGCTGCGAAAAGGAGGTCTACTTCAACGGGTCCCAATTCTTGTGCATTGAATTTTTGGAGAACATGCGCGAAGCCCAAGATACGGGAAGGGAATTCTAACACTCTTGGTTATTGCTCCTCATCACACTAGTTGCATGGGAAGCCTCAGAGGATTTGGTCCTCCCTGACCTAGATTCGGATATGTGCAAAGGAGCTCAGTATGTGAATATGTGGGATTCGAAGGATGAAAAGAGAATTGAAGATAATAAGGTCTTCTTGGTCCTATTTCAGAGCGGGCTCGCAGCTTCCATTCACTCTCGGCCGCGCTTATCACCTGCGATTTATGATAAGTACAAAAGCATCACAACATTCCAGGTAACAATGTACAATGTATAAATCAAGGGCTGCAAGGATCCAGGATGGGCATCAATTCCATATATGGTCGCGAATGAGGAGATTGACTGCCTTATTGCTAATTGGTCTTCACACTGGAAACTTGGCTTCAAGTCAAGTACAAAGGACAGTACAGGTACAAGCACCACAAAGGTCACCCCACCCACCACCACCAAGGAGGCCGAAGGACAGGGAAAGAGTACTGTAAAAGGCGTGGACCCGGGACCACAGAAGTAAGGACAAGGTAAGAGTTCTGGGAAGGAAGTAGACTCGGAAGCTTAGAAGGATTTGCACAAGGGCTAGCAGAAGGGTTCACAGAAGGATTCGTAGAAGGATTCACAGAAGGATTCATGGAAGGATCTGGGTGCAGAGGGTCTGGATGCGGGAGGTGTTCACTCCCCTCGAGGTACGAAGAAGACTGGTGACCCTGTTAAAGTACCACGGAAGAAGAAATGAGCTCAACAACTGGAATGTGACACAGCAGTTACGCTGACAGAAGAGGACCTAGAGCAGATCGCAAATGCGTTCACCCTTGTTGCAGACGATAAATGGTTGGCTCTGGAAGAACAGTAGAAAGCCACAGTCGATACACTATAGGATGAGCTTTGGGCTCCACATCTCAAGACTGATACCTTGCAAACAAGTATGATTCAGGCAAGGTCAACCCCAGCAACAAGTAGCGTAGTAATCAGTACACCGGAAAGCTGCCTCTACCCTCTACCAGGCGCAACCCTCATGCTGAGTCCACTCGACTTAGGAGCGCAAGTCTAGGCCTGTGCAGAGGTGAAATTGGATCTCACTCACCTGCCACATGAACCATTGCAGATCCTCCACACATCCATATTTGAATAAATTCAACACAGTGACCACCAAGTGCACCAGCAACTCAGCACAGCTGAGAAGAAAATTGAGGAGAAAACCGTTGAAGTATCTTAGGCACAGGCTACATGTACCCTCGCCGCCGCGTAGCAGAGGGAGTTGGAGCATCTAATTTGTAGGCTTTGCGCAGACATCAACAAATATATCCCAGCTTCTGCCACCCCCCAGGCCAAGATTGAAGGATTGGTTGTAGTGCTAAAGGCCTGAAGGACCGAGATCTAGGCAGTCAAGACAGATAGAGATGGAACGACAGATTGTGGCCTTGCAGGCCAAGTTACAGCTGGAAACACCGAGGCCACCAATGTCATCATAGATAGTATTGCTCAGGGCGTAGGACTATTGGAGATAGCTATGCAGTTGTGGAATAAAGTGCAGCGCGATCCTCTCCTGCGCGAACTTACTGGGGAGTTGCGCTAGAAGGAAGAAGAGTTCGAGCAACTGGAAGCCACTATGCCTACTCTGATCCCTGCTCAATGGCTGGCACGACTACGTACCAGCCATACCCTCAGAGATGACATTGAAGAACTCTGCCAGAAAAAAATGGTACTCAGTGACCGCCTTAAGCCTTGGGCCGATGAAGCCCTCAAACTATCTCAAGATGTCGATATCGTAGTAAAAAAACTGAACCAGACTTTGGAGAGCATCACTGCTACTACAGAAGGCCCAACTTCGCAGAAGTTTCTGGAAATTTCTCAGAACACTACTGCGCAGAGTGAAGGAGTGTTGCCCACGCTCGTTGATGTGATCAGGCTGCTGTAGGTGAAGGTGGATAACCCACAGTCGCAATGACGGGATGAGTCACAAGATTGTGCTGGGGGCTCGTTGGAACGGGGTTCCCTAACCTACGTTTTTGCTACAATTTTGTTAAATTCGGTCCAACGTAGGGGTTTTGGGGTGGGTCAAAGCCCCTAATGCGTTGTAATGGGTTAAAGGGTGGCTCTAGGGTCCACAAACCACGGTTTACAGACCATAGGATAACGAAGGCTACGATATTATAAATAGATAGATAATTGGGTCTAGTAAGTAAGTAAGTTGATAGGTTGATGCTACGTGCAAATTTTTAGATCTGTTTTGAGTTGTTTTGGGTAAGGACTCTTGCTGGCTATGTGTGCAGAGACCCTCAGTCCTACTGTGTGCGGACCCTGCTAGGCTGTGTGCGCGGGTTGTGTTTGGTTGTAAGTGGATATTGTTGTTAATGAATGCGAAGTATTGTTAAAGTATCTGTTTGTTATTTGAATTGGTTATGTTACTGCTAAAGCACATCTGTGATGGTTATTTAAGCTGTGAATGTATCTATGTTTGGCATAAGTATATCTGTGATCTGTTATTAGTTGTGATTATAGTAATCTATGTTGGTATTTGGTAATGAGCACGTGGATGCGAATGTACTGATTAGATCTAATAGCTTTGTTATGGATATATGATGAATATACTGTTAAAAGAGCTGCGAATAGACTCACATTAGGGAAATTTTGAGGTCTAAAATTGGCATCCTAAGGAAATAATAAAATAATAGTTAAACCAATAAAATAATATTTATGAATTTTCAGTTCACTTTTTGCACCAAAATCCATGTAACCATGGTTAAATTCAATTCAAAAGTTATACCAAAATAAAATTAATAAAAAAATTGCATTGATGTGATTATAAATAAGAATGTGTTTTTCAAGAAAAATTCATTATCATTGCACAACTAATGCATGTCTTTTGTACTTAAATAACTTAAAATAAAATATAAATATAAATTCATAAATTCTTAATTACAGAATATACTATTAATTAAAATTTATATTATTTAAATTACATAATAACGTGTAATTAATATAATATATAAAAATAATATAGTATAATATAGTATAATATAATATAATATAATATAATATATGTAGTATATTGTTTTAATATTGAATTTTATATTACATATTGATTTGATTTGATTTATAATATAAGAAGAAATAATATATAATATAAAAATAATATAATATATATTCTATAACATTTATATTATTTTTCATAATATTATATATACCAATATATAATATTAATATAATCATAAGAGTTTTATTTAATATTAAAGGGAAAAAAGTATTGAAATAAATTTAATTTATATTTATAAGTATAATTTAAGATTTATATACATTGAAATTTAATATTTTTTTGCTCCAAACTATGTTGAATTTAATATATATTTTTTCAACATACAAAACTAATATACATTTTTTCATCCTACAAAACTAAAATGTTTTTTTAATTTAATTTTAATATGTTTGTATTGCTATTAATATAATAATGATATTATTTAGAGATTTGATTTATCCTAAAATTACAAGGTTGCATTTTTATTTATTTTGATTTCATATGTATAATATATATGTATAGATATTAACTTATAATTAATTTGAAATTCTATTATTAAATAAAATAAGATGAATATATAATTTAAAAATAAATATTTGAAAATATACAAATATAATATTTATTGAAAAGTGTATAAATATATGAAGATTGTGTAGGGATATGCATTGTTTCTTTCAAAAAATATGAAATGACAATAACAATATTTTATTCAAAAAGTGTGAAATGACATTTATTATGAGTACTTTACTTTATGACTTTAAAAGTGCTTAGAGCACTACCATGGTTAACCATGATTTTTTATCCACCATTGTGAATGTGACAAGTAAGTACCTTTAACTCAGGAAATGCCACCTCAACCATTAGGGATGATGTCATCTGCTAAAATGTGATTGGCTCTCATAAAGTGAATTTTGATTATACATTTTCTTTAGGAGGCCCATTTTAGACCTCAAAATTCCCCTAATGTTATGTGCGAACCTAGTAAGTTATAACGCAGATAGGCCTCGAATCACCTACTCTCTCTCAGGGTGCAGAAACCTGGTTCCATCACCCTCCCATACTGCTTTGGGTGAGACTTTGGCCTGCGCAAGCAGGTCATTTCCGAAAGGGCCAGTAGTATAGGGGTTTGTTGGAAAACCTTAACCTCCAAACTAGGGTTAGGACCCCCCAAGCCAACATATATCATCAAAAAATACTAACAAAAATTTTATAAGGAAAGGTTTGAAAATGGAATTCATCAACCCTTGAAATGTAGAAGGTGCATTGGTAAAGCCAAAAGGCATGACTAAAAAATCATAATGACCCTCATGAGTTCGAAATGTTGTTTTCGGAATATCTTCAGTCTTCATTCTAATTTGATGATATCCTTAACGAAGATCCAACTTGGTAAAATAAATTGTTCCATGTAATTCGTCCAATAATTCATAAATCATAGGAATGGGAAATTTATCTTTAATAGTGAGCTTATTGAGCTCCCTATAATCCAGACACATGCACCATGATCCATCCTTCTTGTGCACCAATACTACAGGAGAAGAGAAATAACTTTAACCAGGTTGAATTATACTAGCCTCTAAAATTTCTGCAATCATACGTTCAATTTTTCTCTTTTGGACATAAGGATATCTGCAAGGCCTAATGTTTGGAGGAACACTTCCTGGAATCAAATGAATAGAATGATCATGGTCACAAATAGGTGGGAGTCCTTTGGGAGCTTCAAACACCTTGGAATGATTGTCCAAAACTTTTTGGAGATCTGGAGAAATAGAAGATTTTGATGTGTGAGCATAACTGTGCAATTACGCCTCGTTGTTCTTTCTTCAGAAGCTTTTTCATGACATTAGAGCTTATTATCTTTATCGGCTTCCCTACGATACCCTGTAATTCAAATTCCTTTCCTTCCAAAAAAAATTTCAAGAAAAGTTCTTGAAAATTAAAAGCTATCGTCCCCAAAGATTGTAACCATTGTACTCCTTGTACAACATGAACACCTCCCATTGGAATGGAAAGCATTGGACTATTCAATACATATTCCCCCATGGTTAGCTTGATATAATTATGGAATTTTCCAGAGAAATTTATACTTCATCCATTTTCAACCATCACTTGACACCTTGGTGTTGGGTATAGGAAGGAATTAAATTCCTTGGGTACCTTACAATGAATAAAATTGTGGTTACTACCCGAATAATTCAACACTATTACATTTTTCTTCTTGATATGTCCTTATATCTTGAGAGTTTAAGGAGTGGTAATTCCTGCCAATGCATTACAGGATATGGTTAGACTCAATTCATCTTTCTCTACTGTTGGTTCCTGGTGTATATCCTCTTCTTTTGAATTGTCATTTTCATTTTCTTCCTCCCCTTCACAATCTATGTAAAATAATTTCTTCTCAACACACTTATGTCCTTTAGTGTATTTACTATCACAAATATAGCAAAGCCCTTTTGCTATTTTTTCTTCCAATAATTGTGGTGTCAACCTTGTAGGTTGTGGAAATCTAGGAGTAGCAACACTTCCATCTTTATAGATGTGAGTGGTAGGCTTCCTTGTCACCATAATTTTGATTTCAATTTTTCTTTTCAACCCGAATTCCTTCTCCAATGAATCACGTTCCCAAAGGAAAACCTCATGTTGGATGTTATCCTTTAAATTCCCTATGAAGAAATCAATCCTGTGTTCCTCTGGAATATCAGTTACCATTATATTCAATTTTTGGAAGTCCTCAATGTGCTCTTCCATTGAACCCTTTTGTTTGAGATTTATCATTTGGCTAAAGAAGGTGTTTCTCTTTGTATCCTCATAATGTGCTATGATTTCCTCCATAAAATTTTACCAAGTGACAATTTTTTTACGAGATCAAAGCCATCGATACCATACAAATGCATTTTTTTCTAAATATAAAGTTGCAATGTGTACCTTTTTTGTGTTTTGAACATTATGGAGATCAAAATATTGCTCCATATTTAGTATCCATGTTACGGGATCCTTTCCATCAAACTTACTCATATCGATCTTTGGAATATGGTGGGTCTTCAATCCAACATTAGAATTTATGAAATCATGATTAAAATTTATTTTTTTCTCATCATGAGTTTCCTCTACTACCTTTTTTCCAATAGGACTCATTTCTTGTATCAACTTTGTTAAACCTTCCTTCAAACCTTCCATGTCTGCTTTTATATCATTATTCATGTCTTCCATGTTTCCTTTCATTTTTTTGTCGATCTTAGCTTCCATGCCATCCATCTTAGCTTCCATGCCATTCTTCAAACCATCCATCTTAGCTTCCATGCCTTTCTTCAAACCATCCATCTTAGTTTCCATGCCTTTCTTCAAAAATTCCATTTCATTTTTTGTTAATCTTTGCGAAAGCAAAATTTGGTGCACTTGGTCTTGTAATTTTGATATACCATGTTGCACTTCTTCCTCTTCATGAGTCATAGTAGAGTATTCCGAGGGCTTAATGGGTGTTGAATACTTTTTAGGGGATATTTTAGAACCCAATAATGATATCTATACTTCAATATACCCTTGGAATCACTTCAGACTAATTGCTCAAACAAGATTTATGAAATTTGAAAAAAAAATACACACTTTTTTCTTGCTTTTGAGGATCTCGATATTGAAACTGATGTATCTCTGTAATTTCAAATCCCTAAGATTTTATCTTCAGTCCATTAGTAGCCCTTTGAATCTTCTTTCCAATTCCACATGTATGACCTGATTTGGATTATTCAAGACAAATTTATGTCCAATCTCCCACAATGACCTAAATATGGATTGGTTTACTAAAGAAAACTTTTAAGGCATGCCATGTGTCACTGTTTCCTCCACTAGCCCTAAAATTTATACATAGGAAACTACAGTTGTTTAATTTCGGCCATTTTTTACAGAATTCCAATTCAATGCTCAGAGAGATAGTTATGACGATTTTCCCAAGGTCACCTCTTTGAGATGAAATTTGGGAGCCTACAAAAAACCTAACTTTCACAGATCATATCTCTGAAAATTTTTACACGAGGTTCCTCCAGATTTCTTTGCAAATGGGTTTTTTTTTTAGCTTCTCCAATTACGTAGAAAAAAAATTATAGCAAAAATTCCACGATGACATATTTGAAGCAGGGAAACCCTATAATCCAAAGCTTTGATACCAAATGTTATGAAATCAGCTCCCAAAATAGAAGAAAAGAGAGATCAATGCCTTAGAAATCAGCCACTTTGAGGGGGAAACCTCCTTTACACTACATAAATGAACCATTCTTGGATGATACAAATGAAAAACCTCTTTTCTATATATAGGATTCCATGGGGTCACAATATAATCCTAGCAAACCTAACAATAATAATTTAAGGGTACAATGATAATAATAGTGAGATTTTATGGGGCACAATAATAACAATATGGGGACTATAGGGTAAAAAAATAACAATAAGGGGGCTACACTAACAACAATAAGGGACTACACTAGTAATATAGGGACCTAACAGTATTCTTGCAGGTTATGCATGGGGCCCAACAAGTATGAATTTTGATGCTTTTCTGCATTTTTTATGATTTTTATTATATATAGATCTGTATGTCTTTGATGGTGACACTGATACTATTTTTGGTTTCTCTTGCAGATGTGGTTTCAACAGGGTGTCCTACCACCCGTTTGGCGGGTCATCAACCCTTAAGGATGGTCGCAGTTGGGGCTGGTCAGGCCCAAGTTGGGGGGCAGGGAGGAGCAAGAGGCCCTTTATATGAGGGCATCATTATTGCAACTACTAGAGGAGATGTTGCTCTCCTTGCCCATGATTAGGCAGCTAAGGAATGGGCAGTGGTGGTCGAGGCACGGGTCGTGGCAGTCGAGGAGAAGTTGGTTGTTTCTGACCTTAGAGTGCTGGTGGTATACACTCGGGCTGAGGAGGCAGACACTCGTGCAGCAGGTCGAGCTAACTCAAGGATTCAGTTAGAGAGGTTGGCCCGGGGTATGCCAACCTAGGGGGCTCTTTGATGATTTGGACGATGTATGGCTTGAGACAGTGATGGCTCGAGAAAGGTTGCATCGCCCGAATTTGTATCGTGAGGCACTTGCGGTTTTGGATGCCTCACCTCTACTAGCATTGGGTGCAGCCATGGGTCAAGAGGACCCACCAGGCGGGGCTCAACCCTAGAGATTTTGTTATGTTTAGGGAAAGCACCCATTATGAGGATGCTTCCCTATTTTTATCACATGTATATTTTTTGGTTGACATGATGGCCAGAGACTTGTTTTGTGTACTGGGACTCATATATTTTTTTATGTATATATGCGAGGTGTATATTTTTTAGGCTCTTATGATGTGTCTATGGTTATTATTTTTGTTTATGATGGAAAATATGTACCTGTGATGGATATTTATGTTTTATGCTTTGATTTTTATGGATGATGGTTTATACAAGATGCATTCTAGTCTAGGATATGGTTCGCTATGTGATCGATTTTTGGTTTTTATTTCTTGGTATATGCGTAAATGTGATGTGATCAAAATGATGACTCAACCATCGTGCATGCAATTATTTCCAAAATAGGTGTGAATCTTGTACTTCAAAAACTTGGTTTAACTGTGATACCACTAGCTAGGAATGAAGATAGACATGTATATGGAGAATGTCCTAGTTGGAGGCATCGCTCAACAACCCGATGACTGAATCATATTCTACTTGATTATTGTTAGCTGATCCGATACATACTCTGTTGGTGAGGAACAGTGACCTGTCAGGAGAGTATATGGCCCAGGCATCTGCTGCTAGATTTTGCGACCATCGCGAGGCTCCATCAGCGAATCCAAAATAGTGGGTGGGTGGACGATCCATCTGTGACACAAGAGAATTTTCTAGAACAAGTCCTCGATGATTTTGATCATCTCAAAAAATTATGTTACATGCGTCTTATCTCTAAGGCTGAGACTTCCTGCCCTTATGGGTGAAATTTTTTGATGTAGAGCCCATTTATGGGGTTGGCTAGGCATGTACCGTTGGGCTCTGATAGGATGTATGCTCCTTTGAGGAGGTAGTGCTTGATGATGTAAGGACCTTTCCATAATGTTTTAAAATTCCTGGGTCCTAAGGCCTACTTTTCAACATCGTAGCGGAGGACTAGCTCCCCCTCTGAAAATGAGAGAGGGGTGATGTTGCGGTCGAATGATGCTTTTACCCTTTTCTTATGTGCTTCATTATGTTGGAGAGACTCTTGTCGATTTTCGTCGACGAGTTCTAACTGTACCAACCGTTGGTTTAAAGGATGGGTATCATCGAGGAATTCAATAGCTGCGTGTAAGTTGTGGATTTTGCGTTCAATGGGAATCATGTCCTGCATTCCGTATACCAATTGGAAAGATGTGAATCATGTTGAAGTTTTAACCATTGTGCGGTATGCCCACAGGGCTAAAAATACCATATGGTGCCAGTTAGTTTTATGGTTGTTGACCATATGCTGTAACATTGTTTTGAGTACTTTGTTAATAACTTCTACCTGCCCTTTGGACGGGGGTAGTATGGTGACACAAACTCATGTGTGAATCCTATATGATGGGACAAATCTTGCAATATTTTGTTTTCAAAATGCCTTCTGTGGTCAGAGACTAATTCCTTAGGCACGCCGAATCATGTGATGACATGGTTGAAGAGAAATCGTGTTGTGGTTTCTGCCGTGTTGTCATATGTAGGCATGGCTTTTTCTCACTTAGTGAAATAGTCAACGATTACAATGATGTATTTGTGGTTTCTAGATGATGCAGGGTTGCAAGTCATAAATTTGATACCCCATTTTCGAAAGGGACCTGTTACAATGAACGGGTACAGAGGAGCGGGAGGTGGTCTTTCCTTGTGGGCGAAGCGTTGGCATCGCTCTCACTGTTTGACTACTTGAATGCAATCATGGAATAGGATGGGCCAAAAATAACTAGTTTGCATGAATTTTTGGGTTGTATCCATCCCTGACAGGTGGCCGCCGCAAGCCCCACTATGGCATCCATTTAGGGCTTGCTTAGATTGGTCGTGTGTAAGACATCGACATAAAACAGTGTGAACGCCTCTTCGATAAAGGATGTCCCCCATGAGGAGGTATTAGGTGGCCTGGTGGCTTATGTGCCTTCGGTCGTCATGGGTGAGTTGTGGCTTGAAATTTTGGGTTCGCAACAATAGGAGGATGTCGTCGTACCAAGGGTCCTCAGTCATCACTAAGAATAGATGTTCATATGGTAGTGAGTCATTAACTAGGGATCCTTCAGTTAGACTTGGAAGGTCAGTGATGAACTTAGCTAAGATTAATGCTTTTTTTTCTCTTGGGGAGCTAAATTCTAGGTCGCTTTCCTACAATATGACTACCAATTAAGCATACTTATGGTTCATCAGGCGTTGGTTTAGAAAATATCTCATGGGGTTGATAGCTTCTATGACTTTTGTAGTCCTTAGGATGATGTAGTGCCAAAATTTTTGTACTGCGTGTACTAGGGATAGGGAAGTATTTTATTCCATTTCATATTTTAAAACAGGGCCAGATAGACTCTTACTAATGTAATAAATTACGTGTTCTTTATTATATGGCCCATCTTGGACTAACACCCTGACTATGGTTGTGTCTAATGCTGATACATATAAGGTGTAGTTTTTGTCGTAATTGGGTGGACCGATCAAAGGGGTTGAAGACAATGTGTCTTTTAGTCCCTCAAATGACTTTAGATCTTGATCATCCCATTTGAATGGAATGTATTGATGGAGAAGGCGTAGGAATCCTTGCACACAAGTGGCATAGGCGGAGACAAAACATCGTAAGAAGTTGGCTTTTCCCTACAGGCTTTGAAGTTTCTTGAGAGTTTTAGGTGGTGGCACTTATTTGATTGCTTGGACCTTGAGGGGGTCCACTCTGATCCCTTGTTGGGATACAATGAATCCTAATAGTCTTCTTGCATTAACGTGGAAGACACACTTGAGAGGGTTCAAGTGTATGTTGTAGTGTCAGCATCGTTGGAATACAAACCGTAAGTCCTCTAGATGGTCACTTTTTTTCTTGGATCGTACGGTGAGGTCATCCAAGTAAGCTAATATGAGGTGATCCAGGTTGTGGAAGATATAATTCATGGCCCGCTAGAATGTGGCTCAAACATTTTTAAGACCGAAATGAATAACTTGATATGCAAACGTTCCCCAAGGGGTAGTGAACGTCGTTTTGTACCGGTCTGTATGTCGGATTTGAATTTGATTTTACCCTAAGAATCTTTCCATGAAGGAAAAGGCCTCATGACTGGCGCAAGAATCAATGGCTTGGTCGATAAATGGGGTAGGGTAGTTGTCCTTGGGAAAAGATTTATTTAAATCTCGAAAATTGGTGCAGACTCGGATGGTGCCCTATATTTCCATGACGGGTACATGGTTGGAAACCTATGACGTGTAAGAGATTGTGTAGATTAACTCGGCTTTGTGAATTTTTTCAATCTCTTGCTTGATTGCTTTTGCCTTGGATGGGTGTAATTGACGATGCTTTTGGCAGACTGGTAATATGCGAGGCCAGGTGTCAATGTGGTGTTCTATGATGGTGGGGCTAAGCCCTGCCATTTCGAATAATCCCATGCGAAGATATCCTTGTACTATTGTAACAAGTTTGTATAAGTAACTACCTCGTTTGGGGATCATGCTACCCCTAGTGATATTTATTTGGTTTTGCCTAGTTTTCTTTAGATATTCACCTTAGTGGTTTGCGAAATATTCGGCATATTCCCTTCTTCGAACACATTGGGCGCTGGGATAGGGTTTTTGAACCAGTCAACCTTCTGAGATGGGAGAAAATATTTATATTCAATTATGTATATATCCTGTGTTTCTAGGTTGATAGGCCTGAACGTTTTTTCTGGAAGAAATAATGAGCGGTGATGCATTCAATCCCATGTAAAATTTGGTTCTGTCATAGCCTCTAGAATATCTTCGTTAGAGTGAAAAAAGATGTATAAGGGGGAATTGGTTTGTGTGAGGATGTGAGTAATTGGTTCGGGCCTAACAGTGTTGGTTGATAGACATGAATATGATTCTGTGGTTGATGTCATGGAACCAGAAGAGGTTGACAGGATGCAGACAGGTTTGATTTGCACTATTAATGGTACTACTAATGTTGTGGTAGTTGTAGCATCCTCGACACCAATTAAAGATGAGAAGACAACACGAGTCATGATTCCCATGCATGATGAGATGAATCGTATATGGTGTTGTGTGTCGTCAGCATTAAATGGTGGAAGTATTTCTGTTATGGTTGTTTGTTTGAGAGCAAAATCGTGCTCTTCTAGCAGCGTACTAAGTGTATGCGCACATTCCTAGACTTGGAAGTTGCAGGGGTACCAAAATTTTTTCATCATGAGGTACATCTCTATTTCATAGTTATGGATCATACAAATGGTGCATGGAGTAAAGGTTCATATTGAGTAGATGGAGTGAGAACCAATACTACTCCCTATGCCTGAAGTGGATGCTTGGAGATGATTGGAAATTGGGGCATTTGTGTGCTTCTGTCGTCTCTAATTCTTTGGTATTGGTTGGTGTGGCTCCTTTAGGGAGTTCAAACTCAATTTTTCCCTCACCTCTCGTAACCTTGGGAGGTATTGACAATTAATAGTGCGTTGGAATCGCGAGAAAATCCTGCAAAAGCAACATGTGATCTTCTCTTGATTAGAGAGATGGATCTATGGTACGGTTGTGACCATGCAAAGAATGTCAGTGAGTTTCTTGAGTTCCTGACATTGATTGACCATGTGGTCCTTTCTATCGCATATAACACATGTTGTGGCTGGCTAGTTTCGTTCCCTACTAGGATTATTGGTCGCCTTAGCCTCCCTAGGGTTTTGGTGGCGATGGGGGGAAGACTACATTGCGCCAGGCTGCCTAGTTTCTAAATCGGTTACATCTGGGCATTTGGTGGCCAATGAGCGTATGAATTATAACATATATCGAAATTGGGGGATGTAAGTACAATTTAGAACATTATGGTTGTCATGACAAATTAGACAAGACTGTTGTTGTTTGGTTCTCCACTCCCTTTGGACTACTGGAGTAATTGGGTACCATTTGCGAAGCAATCGTAAATCTGGGCATTGAGCAATCAAATGATAAGGTGTGTTGCATAATGCAAAGGTAGGGTTTATTTGTGGAGGGTGGTTGGGGGTGATAATATGCCCCCTTGGCTTTTTTTTTTTGTTGATATGATTAGGATGGACCTGGTTGCCTCATTCTCTTGAGTTTTCGAATTTTCCAATGAGTCTGAATCCAATTCGTCTACTGCAACAAGATGGGTTATGGTCTGGCGTAAAAAATTTAAAGCAGAATGAAATCGGGGGATGTAGGGACAACAACGAACTGGGTGGTTATATGAAAACACTCGGCACGAATATTGGATTGCTCATAGGCCATCATAGTGCATTGGGTTGACCGAGTACCATATTTGAAATAACATCACAGAGTGCATAGAGATAGAATGGAACTTGAGGATGATAATGGGGAGGAGGTGGTCATTCAGATGACCATCTCTCCTCTGAAACATACAATATGGCCCTTGTTTCTTCCATCCTTTGATTTGTAGTGCTATTTATGGATTCTGAGTCTGAGACGACTAAGTTAGGATTTTCAGTGATGAAGCGTCACATGAAATCCAAAATAAAGTAGAATCGATGGATATGGGGACACCGATGCACATGGTTATTTCTCCAACAAAATCTGACACATATGCCATTGATGGTGAACTAAGTTGCTTTGGGCAACTCGCGGGACTTGATACCAATGGTTAAACGCCCTTAAATCAGGGCATTGTGTGACTAAGTGATCAGGTTTGTCACAAAATGCGAAAACTGGGACCTGCAGTGTGGCCTCTGTTTGTCGTCTTTGGTCCATTGGGGTGACTCTATACGAGAAATATGTAGGCTCCTCTCATATGTATAGTATGATTTTAGGTTCTCCTTTGTCCATTTTCATGGGTGGTGTTATCACCAAATTGATCTTGATTTGCTGCTCATTAATCAACTCAATGTAACTCTTTCAAACCACTTCTAACTGAATATTAGCCTCTTCAGTTTGAGAGGGCTCTCTCAAAAGGGATTTATGATTTTCAATAGAAATAATACTAGATGGCTAACTCTATGAATTGTGACTTGGTTTTGTTTGATTGCAGGTTGGAGAATATTGCATCAAATTGCTACTTGTATGTTTTTTCCATTATCAGTAATATACAGTGACATTCTACTTCTAGACATGAGATTCTTATGAGGTGTCTAATCTGTTGTTGCTCTGTATCTTATGTCTAATCACTTGCAGTAAATTTATCTCTAATTACTCATAATTCATGATGTCCTGCTCTAACTTCCTTTAGGGGTGAAATTGTTGTGTTTTCCTTATATTATGTGTATGAATAATCTTTATTAAAATCCTCTATTTGCCTCAGCTTCCATGCGAAGAATTATTATCACTAAGAACATTGATGTTGGCTCCATAGCCCAATGGTAGCAAGCCTTCATTTTTCAACCCAGGTGAAGCAAGAAAAGTCACTTTCTGTCTATTACTTATATTAGAAATTACAATATTAGCTGTATCAAAAGCATTATCCCACCTACAATCACATACACTAAAACACTCACAAAGTTATCCATTTGTTTTAAGACCTAATTGAGTAAATCCTTTGATATGTTGAGAGAGCCCTCTCAGACTGAAGAGGCTAATCTTCAGTCAAAAGCTAGTTTGAAATAGTTACTCCAAGTTGACCATTGAAGCAGCCCAACAGGACTCAATTTGGTGATAACAAGTGGATTTGAAGGGTCCTCTTGGTAAGATTGTTCTAGATCTTACAACGCATCCCTATATCACAGAATCTCTGGGAAATTATGGGTATAATGCCCATAATGGTCGCATATGGCACATGCATGATTGGTACATAATGCTTTCCCTTGGTTTTTCATGGCTTGTTCCTTTTTATGGGAATTCTAGGTTGCGACATTTATTTTGGTGTGTAGAAGGGGTTTCAATTCATCTAGGATGACCTACGATATCACACAATGCGCAAGGTTTTAATGCCTTGGGTAACTTGGGGATTTTGACTTTCTACCCTTTTTTGTTATTTTTCTTGGTCGCATTAGCTGGTGCTGCTACAGGTGTTTTATTAGCTATTGTGACCTCTTTAGGGGCGATAGGGGTTATCCCTGTAGAGGTGATGCCTGGACTTCCTAGTATGGCTAGTGGGACTAGATACCACATGGGTATTGAGAAAGCCATATTCGGCAATGTCGTAGTTGCCATGACTTGTTTTTACACAAAACCAAATGGGGGTATAAAAATGGGGTTTGTGAAATGGCGTAGGGTAGGAATGTCATGCCAGTGGCTTTGCCCTCCATACTGTTGGTGTCTATGTCTGGGATGGTTTCAGTGTTTGATGAGAGAATCATGCACACTAGTGTCCCCGTGCTTTCCAGGACTCCCTCTGGTATATAGGGGGATATCCTAGGAATGACCCTAGGATGGATGATGGTTTGAACTAGCCTGGGCCAAATTCTGATATTGTGTGAGTGATTCTGTAGTTGTGTCTATGTATGGTAACACAACATCGATATTCGTCATGGGTTTTTTGTCATAGTATGTGAGTTGGTCGATGGTGATGATCTGATCATCATGGGGAAAGATCATTACCCTAAATATAGAGGACGCGACTGCAGTCATGGCATACATATAACTCCGCCTGAGGAGTATATTGTATTATAGTTGTGCGTCTAAGACCTCAATTTCTATAAGAACTGTCTTTCTGGCCAGGTTTACAAGGAAATTTTGATATAGACTGACGGGGGTTGAAGGGCGACCATCGTATGATCTAAGAATGATGTCATATGGTTTTAATTCAGGTGATCCTAATTTTCGCCAAACTAATTTGGACATGATACATGTGGATGATCCTTCATCAATGATGCATCGGTGTATGGTGATGTTATCAACTGAAACCTATATTTTGAAAGAGACTAGAGAAGGAAGTCTCGAGCTTTCTTTTTCTAGGTCGAAAACCATTATGTGTGACTAAGAATGATCGATTGTGCCTAATGCAGAAAGTAAGGCTTTCTGTTGTCTTGGGAACGATTACAAAACTTCTAAGGTTGACATAACAATTGGTGACTGTGTTAAATCATTTACTATGCTATAGCTATGAGCCCCTTTCGAGTGATGTCCTATGTGCTTGTTTTATCCCTTGATCATTTTTGGAAGGGGCTCTATAGGTACTTTGGATATGGTTAACACTGCAGTAGGTGCACTCATACTCGTACTTGATGGGTTGGTTTCCAAAGGTGTATCATAGTTCCTATTCCTTGTTTGGAAGAACAATTCTTGGTCATCCATGTAGATCTCATGATTGCCTCCTCCGGTATCATTTTGGGGTGGTTGTTGTTGTTGGGTGTTAACCAATCCTTGGTGGAGAAAAGGCTCTTGCATCTCAGCAGGTTGTTGAGTAGGTCTTCCTTGTCCATGGTAACCATGAATTTTTTTCAATTCGGGGAGTTCGGGACAGTGGTGAGTGTAATGGCCATATTCACCACCTATGGTACAAGAATGATTTTTCCTTTGACTGGGTCTCCTGTTTTTCCCCTGGGAATTACTATTTGGCTCTTGGTTTTTATTTTGATTGGGGTTACCCCTAGACTAAGATCGTGGGGGGCGTTGTTGATTACTGCCCCCTGTCTCGATTCTCCCTTTTGCTTATTCCTAGGCTTCATTTTTGTAGTGTTTGGAGGGATATTGTTGTTCTCATGGTTGTATGAATTTCACTATTGAGCCTGGGATGGTTGCACTAGGTTCACCAGCGCGTTGTTTTGCGGTTGTGGGTTTTTTGTGGGGAAAGGGGGATATAGGTTCCCTTGTCCCTGATTGATGTAATATTGCTGGGAGGGATCCCTTAAATTAATATTCCTATTTGAGTATTGGCTCCCCTACGAGGGAGGGTATGAGCCTCCCTGTTGTTGATGGTATGGTATTATCCTATTTGTCATATTTTTTAAAGGTGTAGACTAAATTTGATGGTATCTAGGTTGTGACACATTCTAAGTAGAATTATACGAGTATCCTGGATACTGGATACTATTGCCTAGGTCACCTTGAGTCAAGGACCCGATCAAATCGTCTGTAGTATTATATGTGTTGAGTAACTCTCTATAAGTTCGTAGGTGCAGTACATTTGGTAGGACATTGTAAATATATCCTGACTGGGTGTAAATGTGTTCAAGTTGTTGGGATTTTCTAATGGCGTATTCCTCAGAGGTAGGTTTATATGTCGCCATGTATTTTTAGATCTCGACTGTGAGAGTTTTCAAAAATAATTCCAACAACACTCTATCACCGAGATTGGCTTTAAACAAACTGTGACATCACCGCCATTCGTGGATATGGTCTGATATATGAATGACTAGCGTTTGCCTAAAATAAGTCAACAGTTCCATTCTTGAATCATGATGAATGGGTAGCTGAAACTATTTGAGGAACATGGTAGCGAGGGCACTAAAGGTGCCATGAGAAGTAGAAAGCTGCTCAACATACGATTTCACTACAAGCCCTGTTAGGGTGAGCTGAAAAAATCTTAGTCTAATAGTATCATCAATGATACTATTGGACGAACACCACAGGTGGAAAGTCATAATATGATTTCATGGGTCTTCCGCTTGCTTCCCTTCAAAATTTTTTATATCCGAAGGGAGCTTCGTGGGCATGGGAGGCTAATTAAACCCATGAGCAATGGGTTAATTAGTTAACTTTGTTAGATCATGGAGATTAAGTGATTCTAAGAAGGGTAACTGAGTATTGGCTGCCATTTTACACTGTGGAAAAATAGGTGTCTGAATGTGATGTTTTATGGGGGGTTCTTGGGGGATATTACCCTGTGGCATGCCCTAATGAATATTTTGTTGATTCCCCGAAGGGGTAGTGCTCCTCTACCCTCTAGGGGTCATGGTAGGAGTTTAGTGTGGTGACCCTACTGGGGTTTCCACTGGTGTGGTGTTGGATGACCCTTGGCGATTTCCAATCACAGATGCCTCGATACAGGATGAACCGATAATGGTGGCAGTGTAATATCCCCTAAAGGGAACAAGTAACAATACTAAACAATATTGCACAGAAATAACACAGTTCAGCAAAGTAAGAGTAGGAGGCCAATATGGAGGCTCAAAACTTACATTTACATTGGCAAATAAGATTTAGAATGTGGCCCTTAAGATGTAAAACAGAAAATAGAAGATTTTACATGAAGAAATCCTAAAAAATGAGGTGCTGCAACCATAGAATATGAATGAACGAGCTTCACAATGTTATTTTTATTGGCTGAAAGAAGTTGTAGATTACACTTCAGATCTAGAGCATATCTCAGTACCAAAATTTATATCTATATCATATCCGTACACTAGAAAGGCTCCTTTACAAATTCCCCTTGGGGTTTTCAGCAAAAAATGAAGTACATGGAGTAGATCTGAGATCTTATGCAGCAGACCTGCAGAATGATTCAAAAATTATGAAGCAAATACAAGAGTATTCAGATCATATCTGAATATGACATGGATTATATCTGAAATCCATGGATCACCACAGCGAAGGGTAGATTCCCAACACTAGAGATCTCTCCTCCAAAAGTGTGCCAAAACACCCTGCAACTTTACACTTGCAAATAACGCAGTACTAGAATGAAAACTATGTTGTAGGATCTAGAACATATGTGGCCTCAAGACAATATTATAAAAATGTGCTCCAATCATCCAATACACTCTTGCCAACGGGATAGAAGACTCTCCTAGTGAAAAGTGGCACTTAAATGGCCTATATCTGAGTAGATCTAGCCTCCACTTGCTGCAGCTTACAAAGACAACCAAACCCTCAACAGGATCTGCGTTGTAGTTGGAATAAGAGCTTGGCCAAATTCCTGATAGTGGTCAAGAAATGCAAGACTCCTCCAAGAGGCCTATCAAGGAAGGAGGTGGGATTCCCAATCAGGAACACCTAGTGCTAAACAACACTATTCTCTACTAAATAGCAAGGAGAATAAGAAATTTCTAAACAGACAAAATCTTCAGAAATAACATATCATTCAACAACCTTCTCTTGCTGTCCTCCTCTTCCTTTTATAAGATTGAGATCTTGTAAAACCCTAAACCATCTCAATCACATGTGCCACCTCCAACTAAAACTGCGTTGTGCATCAATGAGGATCACTTCTTCTAGACAATGTCATTGACTTGGTCATGGTTGACCCAGTCAAATGATCCAATCCCTTTCACATATAAGGGTGTTTTATTAAGATAGCCCAGATTTATCTTTGTTCACATGTGGCATTGATTTATTCACTGTTTTTAGTATTTTTTATTGTCCTCCTTTACACATTTATTCATGCAACAGGAAAATGAAACAAAATTGTATATTCCCATTAGCTTGGGCTAATTGGGAATATTATAGTCCTCCCCTCAAAAATGTTTCTTGTCCTCAAGCAACTGATATGGTGAGTGCTGCAACACTTCTCCTCCTCCATTGGTGACACCATCATGAGTTAATATTCCTCCATCAGCTAAGTGTTCACAAATCCAACCCTCCATGAATTATTCCTCCAAATTCATCATGAGATGTACATAGTCCATCCCACAAGGAGTCAAGAACTCAAATGAAGCAAACATGGCTGAACCAATACTCTCCTTGATACATGTAGCATAAGGTACATAGAGAGTCTCCATCTCATGAGGTACATACATGCCTCCCATCCTCCCTCTATACAATCCCATAAAAAGTACAACTATATCATCAAGGTATGGAAGCAAAAATACATATATACAAATAGAAAATTGAGCATGAGGAGGTGGGTCATAGTCCCACATATGATACCAGAGCAGTGCATCTCCTGCTTGCATTAGATCGAGGCATGGTAAGTGGTTTCCCCACCACTTACTTGTTGCATATGTCATCTCACTAAGGCTGAAAGTGTGAGATATGTTTGGTGCTTTAGGAAAGCATCCATCATGAAATAAAATCTCCCTTTGCACATCAAGGGAGTGGCCAAATTCAGAAATTTTAGTGGCCCAATGTTTGCCATGAGATCTACATGATACATCACTCCTCCTTGGAGTCATGTCCTGCATAAACATGGTGAAAGAATATGTAAAATCAGAAAATGAAACTTACTTTACATGATCAGATTCTTCACCAACAAGATTCCTCATACACATGGAGTTGTGCATGGATATTTTTCCTCTTTAAAAAGAAGGAAGAGATGGCTGAAATAACTCTTGCATAGATTCATATGGCTGCCCCAACTCCACATAGTTCATGCATTCTTGAAAATGTTGATGTAGTTCTTCTTTCAAGCCTTCTCAATCAAACCTCCTCATAATGATGTTGTAGATCCTCATGGAATACATATGGCTGAAACAATACTCTTTGTATGCTCCTTGTAGTGACTTCTGCTTGAGCTTAGAAGCTCAAGACAAGAAGATCCTACCATGATGATAGATGACTCCTCCTTGGACTAAGTAGCCCTCTTCATGCAGCTGGTCATAAAGTATCATACATGTGTGAAGAACTTTGGAGCAATCCACCAACATTTGGGTTTTCCAGTATAGATCTACATTGCTCAACAATGAAAGTGTTGGTGATGCATCAGTGGAAATTTCTATCATGTTGCTGCTCTTCTCCTTGACATCTCCTATGCCAAAGGTGTGTGTTGGAAGGTTGTTCCTTCCATTCTTCTCCTCCCACAACGAAGATCCAGAAATGAGAGTGGGTGATGATCATAAGGGAAGAAGATTTCCCTCCTTCTTGAGCTTGCCCAATTCTCTCAGCATTGTATCTTTGTCTTCAAGTGCTCCAATCCCTCCTGGATCTAAGTTTGGAGCAGCAAGTTGTGAGGTCTTCCCCACAAAATCTGAATCAGGTGGCCTTCCAAGTGGTTTTCCACTAGATAAGAGTGTCCCATGTAGAAATCTCATGAACATGATAGATGGGACTGTGAGGTCCTTGCTTCCACTACGCAAATCCATCTCTGTTTTCTGTGTGGAAGTGTTATGTGAGGGGTATGTATGCACGCCTTCAATCATTTGAGATTCACCACTCTTCTTGTCCACCCTTTCCATTTGCAAAGCCTCCTAATTAGTGGTGACTTTCCCCAATGTAATCAGCCATTGAACACCCAAAATAAAATTGGTGTTTGTTATGTCAACCACAAAGAAGTGATCCACCAAAGTGTAGGATCCCATGGTGACTAAAAGTGATGGGACATAATGCATGCATTGCATTGCTCTATCTCCTAGGACCAAAACAGAGAATCCCTCAAAAGTATCAGTGGGTATTGCCCTCCTTTGCACAAGATGGGCATCAATGAAGTTGTGGGTAGCCCCACTGTCAACCAATACAGAAACACTCTGATTCATGATTGAACCGTGAACTCTTAAGGTCAATTACTTAGGTACTCCTCTCAAATATGAAAGAGTTCCTCCAATAGGAGCAAATGCTCCATTTCCATCTCCTGATGGTGTTGGATCTCCTTCAACATTTTTAGCATTGTGACCTCTTCTTGGTTCATCATCTTCATCTTCTTCAAGATTTGAGAAGACCTCTATGTAATGTGCTTTACCAACAACACATCTATGTCCAGGTACCCATGGCTCTTGGCAAGTGAAGCATAGCTTCTTCCTCCTTAGATCTCTCTAGACATCCTCATCAAGAGGCTTCTTGTATGATCCCTCCTTTGAAGGAGCAGCTTTCTCTTCCTTTCCTTTAGAAGGAAAAGAGGGCTTGTAATGAAATTTTGCCTTTGATTTTGGCAGGGCATCTTGAAGGTCTCTAGCCCTCTCAATGGCATCATGCAAGGTAGTGGGCTTGGTATAATTTACCAACCCATGAAGAGTTTCATCTAGACCATCGATGAACATGTACACCCTTCTTGCTGCAGACAAATCGGGAACCATAACAGATAATCTCAAAAATTCAGAAATATAAGAGTTTGTATTACCTGATTGCTTCAACTTTGCAAGGCTCATGAAAGGTGCTTCTGGATATCTTCTGTCAAATATCTCTGCCACTCTTCTAGTGAAATCTGAATAAGCAGTCACATTGGCATGACCCAATGTAGACAAGCCATGAAACCACCAGTCATGTTCTTCACCTTTAAAGTGCATCACTACAATATTAATAGCTTCCATCTTAGGGAATTTGTTCAGCTCAAAGTAGATGTTAAGTTTTTCTACCCATGCTTTGGCAGAACACGTAGATGACCCATCAAAATTGGGTAGGAAGAATCTGCCCATAGAGTGATGTCAATCATGATTCCGAGTGAATCCACCATCTCTATGTTGATTCCTTGGTCTTCTCTTATCCTTCAAATGACAAAAATCTTGAAAACTCAAGTGATCTTTGAATCTTTGATTTTGAGACTCATGTTCTTCAAAGTAGTCTTCAAGGGATGCTTTCTAACTTTAGTAAATTCACCTCCAGAATTTGGTAAAACATACAAGATAGCACAATAACTTAATCTATGAAGATGGAACTCCTAAACATCATAAATTAGGCTATAAAGAACTCTGAAACAAGTTGGTAGGCATGGACAAAGGGCAAGATCAAACGAGACCTCTTTGAATTAACCTAGCAAACAATATTTCAAAGAGAGGTTTCAAGATAGAGTTTGGAAAGCTTCAAGTAAGCAGGGCATACCATGAATCATGCTTGTAAACTAGCATACTAATCCCTACATGAAACAAAACAAGTTTAGGTGCACCTAAGGAGCAATCAAGAATTCCTTACGCTGATCAAACAGAGGAAGACATCAAGGCTATAACAAACAGGAGGACTGAGGTGCCTCAAAGAGCATGTCTCAACCTATACTTTTCTGATTTATAGCAACCAAGAAGGATGAAACATAATGATAACAAGAAAACATAAAAAAATTAAGAATACATCACCATTCACCAAGCTAAGGAATCCTGCAAACAAGCTTCTCCATCATCAAGCCAAACAAGCCATTCATCAACTTCACAACACCAATTTCTTCTCCAAGCTCATAAAAACCATGTATTGCTCTCAAAGCTCATCAAATGCCAACCAAATACATGAGGGCCTCATGCTCTATTTATGGAGCAAAGGAGGACTAAAACCCTAAATATGGTAGGAAAATGTCAAATTCAACCATAAATGTCATTTATGGCCAAGAAGCCACGCAAGGCCCAAGGCACATAATATCCTAAGAAATAAATGCCAAAATAACTATTTGCACCTAATTCTAGAGTGTTTTGCCTCAAAAAACTCAAAAATATCAATTTGCAATAAATGAGTGTGTTTTGTTGACTTTGGTGTACTAATTTGTGATATGTTTGTGAGCGGTGACCTTTGGTCCCTTAGATCAAGAACCAAAGGTCACCGCTCACAAACATATCACAAATTAGTACACCAGTATAATCACGTGGTTAAAACCCTCAAAGAGGGAAACGGTCCACAACCTGAGCCAACGTGGCCACTTCAGGAAATTTATTAATATAAAAAGAAAAGTTACATATGTTTCTCTCATAAACGGTTACCGAATAAATGACCCTTCATGCTCTTTAAATAGAGATCATGGACCAATCGGGTGTTAAGCCACAGATCAAGTGTCGTTAATATCAAGGTGAGAGATAACCATCAGATCACTACAAATCGTGACCGTCGGATTATAAGTTACAAATATACATGGTAAAGAAACACACTTTACCTAACTCTACACTAGACTAAGTTATTCTTAACTATTTCCTATGTTTCAGAATATCCTAACATCCCCCCTTAAGAAAAACTTGGGATAGGATTGAAGGATATACAAAGGTGACACAAAAGGAGTCTATTTCCTATGTGTCGAAATATCCTAACATCCCCCCTTAAGAACAAATTGGGATAGGATTGAAGGATTTACAAAAGTGACACAATAGGAGAAGGAAGGAGGCATTAGAGCCTATCCCCCCTTAATGAAAACTTTCCTAAACTCCAATCATGGATTGAAGTTTGGTAAACTTTCCTTCCGTGAGAGCCTTTGTAAAGATATCGGCTACTTGATCATTGGTTGGACAATACTGCACTTCAAGAACACGATCATGATTGAGCTTTCTGATGAAGTGTATGTGGAGTTTAATGTGTTTCATATGCTGATGATGAACTGGATCTTTACATAGCTGAATGGCACTCTGATTATCACACCAAATTGTAGTTGGATGCTACTGATGAAGACCAAATTCAAACAGAATCTGATGAAGCCACATGGCTTCCTTGCTAGCTTCAACTACACCACGATACTCTGCTTCTGCTGAAGAAAGAGAGATGGCACTTTGTTTCTTACAAGACCAAGTAATAGGTCCTGAACCAAGAGTGAATACATATCCTGCAGTAGACTTTCGATCATCAAGGTCACCAGTCCAAATATATCGAAGTATTCTTTTAGTTGCTTTCCAGCGACTTTCATGAGGTTGGTGCATAAACCGAGCGACAAGACCAACGGCAAAGGAAAGGTCAGGACGGGTATGGGTTAGATACAGAAGTTTACCAACAAGTTGACGATATAAGGTAGCATCAAATTCAGGGGTATTGCAAGTGACTAAAAGCTTGACTCCAGGCTGAAAGGGAGAAGGGGCTGGCTTACAGTCTTCCATGTGAAAGTGGTGTAGAAGATCACAGGAATACTTGTACAGAGAGAGGGTAATGCCTTCCTTGGATTGCAAGACTTGAAGACCAAGGAAATAATGCAAGTGTCCTAAGTCTGTCATTTCAAACTTCTTTTTGAGGCTAGACTTCACATGGTTTATATGGTTTGGATCACTACCAGTAAGGATAAGATAATCAACATAAATAACAAGGATGGTGAAGGACTTACCCACTTTCTTGGTGTAGACAGTGTTGTCAGAATGACACCGAGAAAATCCATTATCTAATATAAATCTATCCATTTTGGCATACCAAGCCCGAGGAGATTGTTTGAGACCATAGAGAGACTTCCTAAGGCAACAAAAAAGGTTGGAGTCTTTTTGGATAAAGCTAGGGGGTTGTTCCATGTAGATTTTTCATGCAAATCTCCATGTAAGAAGGCGGATTTAACATCCATCTGATGGACTTCCCATTTAAAGGAGGCAGCAAGGGAAAGAAACAAGGCGGATAGAATTCATTTTGGCAACAAGGGAGAAGGTTTCAGTATAATAAATGCCTTCAACTTGTGAAAATCCTTTAGCAACAAGACAAGCTTTATGTGTATCCACTTTTCCATCTGGTCCAAACTTGGTTTTGTAAACCCATTTGCATCTGACAAGTTTTCTTCCTTTCGGAAGAGGAGCAAGATCCCAAGTATCATTTGCCAATAAGGAACGATATTCTTCATTCATAGCTTCATCCCAATCTGGATGACCGGAGGCTTCTTCAAAGGTTTCTGGATCAGTATTTTCTAGAACTTGAGCCAATAAGGAAGATGCTCTTTCGAACTGAGAACGTGTACATCGTCGATTGGCAGGGTCACCTGCAAGAGAACCTGCTGCATCCCAAGTAAAGCGGACCCATCTTGGAAGTGCTGGAGTATAAGGAAAAATTTCACGAGGTGGAGGAGGATTTTTATCCTCGCTGTTATCATTTGAACTAGAAGGAATTCTATTAAAAATAGAAGAGAGATAGAAAGGTGGCACATATGCCGAATCAAGCTCGCAGGCCAAAGGTGGCACACCTGCCGAACTAGGCTCGCAGGCCGATATATTTTCATCAAACTTTACATCTCTTCTAATGATTATATTTTTGGATTTTGGTTGAAGAAGTCTATATCCTTTGACATCTTCAGAATATCCAACAAAAACACATTTTTTCATTTTTAGGTTCTAAGGCTTTATGTTTCGCATCAGGAATATGGGCCCAAGCATTAATTCCAAAAACACGAAAGTGACTTACATCAGGTTTGATTGAGCTCCAAGCTTCCTCTGGAGTTATGTTCTTTAAAACCTTAGTAGGAGTGCGATTTAATATGTAATTTGCACAGTTAATGGCTTCTGCCCAAAAATTGAGATGAAGACCTTTAGATTGAAGCATACAATTAGCCATTTCTTTTTAAGGTGTGATTCTTCCTTTCAGCTACACCATTTTTTTGTGGAGTATATGGAACGGTACATTGCAATTGAATGACATGCTTAGTGTAGAAGTTGATAAATTTGTTGTTAACATATTATCCGCCATTGTCTGATCTTAACTTAAGAATTTGATGTCTATATTGTTTCTCAACAAAGGCCTTAAAGGCCAAGAACATGTTAAAAACTTCACTCTTGAGTTTTAAGAAATATACCCAAGTGCGTCTGGAAAAATCATCAATGAAATTTAAGAAGTACTTGCAACCAGAGAAAGAAACAATAGGAAGTGGACCACATAAATAACTGTGCACAAGCTGCAAAGGGGCTGAAGCATGCCAAGAGGCACGTTTTTCAAAACTATCCCGATGATGTTTTCCGAGTACACATCCGGAGCAAACACCATCTCGGCAAGATACCATAGGAAGGCCTGCCACCATATTTTCCTGACATAGAGTTTGAAGAGAGAGATATTTTAATTGACCAAATCGCTCATGCCAAATTTTGCTCACATCATCATTATGAGCAACAAAAACGGAGGGAAGAGATGATGACCCAAAGTTGTCAAACTTATACAACCTTGTGGAATCATCAGCAATGCTAGTAGCTAAAATATGTTTACGATATTTGAGGTCCTTGATTACAACATCATGAGGTGAGAATTCTACTATTTTCCCTTCACCTGAATGAGTTATCTGATAAACAGATAGAAGGTTGCATGACAAGGTAGGAACACATAGTACATCATTAAACTGAACATTATCTAGATGAATGGTTCCAAATCCTACAACACTAAGAGATCTATCATCACCAACATAAATATATTTGGTGTTACAACCATTTAAAGAAGAAAACATGGATTTATTTTTAGCCATGTGGTAAGAAGCTCCATAATCAATGAGCCACTCATGAGAAGGAGAAGAAGAAGATACATTTAATGCATAACCAGATCTTGATGCTTGAAAACCACAAGCAGAAAGTGCCATGCCTGAAGATGAAGGTGAAGATTGCTCCAATTTGATGTTGTGCTTCTTCATTGTTTCTTATAATGCTTCCATATTCTTAAAACATTTGGACTCTATATGGCCATCCTGATTGCAAAAGTTGCAATGTCTATCTTTCTTCTTCCCTTTGTTTTGACTTTCCTTATTATTTTGGTGATTTGATTTTTTAGTTCGCGGCTGAAATTTCTTAGGGCCCTTGTTTGGTTTAGGACCATATTTTTTAGGATACTTCTTCTTGGGATTATTTTGATATGGTCATTGTTGGGCTACTAAGGCTTTCTTAGAAGTGTTTCTAGCAGTGATAAGACCAAGGTGTAAAAGTTTTTCTTGTTCTCTTATCAAAGAATCACAAAAAGCATCAAAAGAGGGATTCTTGTAGGTGGTTCCTGAAGAAATGATGGCTTCTCTGGTGGAATAGAAGGCGGAAACAAATACAAAGTATGCAGGGCCAAGCTTAGCAAGAATGCAATAGATGAGGCTACCATCGTCCTTTTTGATCTTACAACCTTCTAAAATAATTATGAGGGTATTAAATTTGGACAAAAAATATTCAATGGAGGAGAAATTATTGGGGTCCAAAGTAAGCAACTCATTTTCAAGCTGGTGGGCCTTGATTTGATTGTGAATGCCAAAAACAGTTTTTAGCTTTTCCAGGGCTTCATCATGGGTATCAATGTCAAGGATATGAAATCGAAGATCTTGAGCAATGGACATTCCTATCAACTCTCGTGCTTGATCTTGTTTATTTTCCCATTTAGCATCTTTATCATCATCGGAAGGTTTAGTTTCTTGTCATGTGGCTATTCTATAAAGCCCTTTACTTCTAAGTATATCTACCATGTGAGGTAGCCATTGGAAATAATTTGTGTTGTTAAGAATAACCGGCATGCACTTTCCATTTTTTATTTAAAAATGAAGCTGAGAAAAGCTAAAACTAACTACTCCAATGGAAATATCTCAAAAGATAAGGCTGTTTAAAAAAAATGGCTTGAAAAATGGCTTCTGGATGAAGAAGTTATGCCTTTGAAAAATTTGAGTTGTAGATGCCGAATAGTTACAAGAACGGGATGAAGTGTGGCTTTTAAAAAAAAAATTCCGCCCCTTTGAACAATTTTTTTTACAAAAGAAGCTTGAGAAGGAGACTTGAACCCAAGACCTCTATTCTCATAGACTAACCCCTCACCAAGTGAGATAGTAAAAGGATCATGTTATTGTATGAAAGGAGGAAGGGTTTTTTTTTTTTTTTTTTTTGGGTGCGTGCCTTTTCCTGCACAAAAAAAAACAAAAACCGAGAAAAAAAAAATGAAATGTAGACCCTTACGGCAGAATGTTAGATTCTTGGTTAGCCTTACCAGCAACTATCACTTTTTTCACTATTTCTGATTTCCCGGGATCGCACAAAGACGCGGGGAAAGAGCATACGTAGCAAAAAAATCCCTTTTCCATGTTTCTAGTTTGCCGAGATTACACGCAGTGCACAAGAAAGAGAATACACAAAGAAGAGGGTATAGATACGGAAAATAAATAAAACCTAAAACCCAAAATAAAAAGAGGGAACCGAAATAAGCAGAACTATTAACAAATATAACTGCAAAATAGATGCTTTATACCTCCAGATCTAAACTATCATAACTTGGGCAGCCGGAAACCTTTTCGCATGAAACGAAAGGCGTTCCTCACTGTAATAGATGCTCTGGAAACAAATGAGCAGTTCTCCAAGCCCAAAAATGTTCAGAAATAGTAGATCTACAAAACGGCATTCGCATGCAATCAAACCGGCTTCAGATTTTGATCAACAATGGACGCGGCCCTAAAAATAGTTCTAATACCATGTAAGAATTTACAGGGTAAGTTCCTTAGATCAAGAACCAAATATCACCGCTCACAAACAGATCACAAATCAGTACACCAGTATAATCACGTGGTTAAAACCCTCAAAGAGGGAAACAATCCACGGCCTGAGCCAACGCGGCCACTTCAAGCAATTTATTAATATAAAAAGAAAAGTTACATATGTTTCTCTCATAAACGGTTACCGAAAAAATGACCCTCCATGCTCTTTAAATAGAGATCATGGACCAATCGGGTGTTAAGCCACGGATTAAGTGTCGTTAATACCAAGGTGAGAGATAACCGTCGGATCACTACAAATCGTGACTGTCAGATTATAAGTTACAAATGTACATGGTAAAGAAACACAATTTACCTAACTCTACACTAGACTAAGTTATTCTTAAATATTTCCTGTGTGTCGAAATATCCTAACACAAAACACACTTAGACAGTCTCTGTGCGTAGAGCCACTTCATCAGAAAATAGGGTCTTTTGTGACTAAGTTTTGGACCCCTTCCTGATGCCAAATTTGGCTACATGATGGCTCACTGGAAAGCCTAATGAGTATAATTTCCATAAATTCTTTATTTTTCCTAAATGAGTTCCTTTTTCCTGTCCAAAAACCATTCTCCCAACACTGCTCTATGTGTAGCACCTCCTCCAGTAGAAATAGGGTGTTTTGTAACCAAGTTTTGGAACAATTCCCGATGTCGGATTTGGCTCCATGATGGCTCATTGGAAAGCCTGATGAGTCTACTTTCCAAAAAAAAAATAAAATTGAATGAGTGTAGTTTGCCTATCCAAAAATCCATTCTCCCAACACTTCTATGTGCGCAGCACCTTGCCTGAAAATGTGGCAGAATGGTCAAAATTTAGGTGTTTTTTGACCTTTTGGGGGGTCAAAACTGCTCCAAATGATTTGAAATTTTGTGAGCAGACTCCTGATGATGAGATGAATCCAAAACTGTAAATTTTTCAAGCTGAGGATGCATGATATTTGTGCGCAGCACCAAGGGTGTTGTGCATAAAGGCCTCAAAATTTCAAAAAAAACAAAATTTTCTCAGAGTTCCCTCAAATTTGGTGGACAAATTTTTCAAGGGGTTTGAGAAGCCTGTGGAAAATCTTGAGCCATGTCTCTAAGTTTTTCTTGGTCCTTACCTTCTTTGAGTGCTTAAATTTCAATGAAGAAGTGTGATGGTGGCTTTGTAGGTGCCTTGATCATGGCTATGATCCTTGTTGCGGCCCTCAACTTCTTCATTTTCATTAATGGCATCATCAGTCATCATATTTTCTACCCCATCATTGGCTTTAACATCATCAGCACTCTCATCCTCTTCACTGATTTCTTCATTGTCATTTTGTTCTTCATTTGAGCTACTTGTCTTTTCATTGTTGGGGTCATCATTTTCACTAGCACCCTCTGCACTTTCATCACTATCATCTTGCTCATCATGAAGACCACTCTCCTCTTTTTCTTTGGCATTGTCATCATCTTCATTTGTGTTCATATCTTCTAACTCTTTATCACTATTCTGCTCTGCATCACTGAGGCTTGCTTCTTGGGTGTCACTGCTGCCCTTAACCATCTGCATTTCCCTTACTGTTTTGACCTTTATCCTGGCTACCGTCTTCATCATTCTTTGTTTATGTCTTTTCATTATCAATTCTCATGTTATCTTGATTGTCCAACTCTTAATATTCCTCACCATCCTCTTGCATATTATCATTATTTTTCTCATTGTTTCTCTCTTCCATGATTTGTGCCTCAAGGCTGCTTTCTTTCCCATCAATATCGAGGGCATCATTGTTTTCTTGCTCCTTAGACTCATCATCATCATTAATAACTCGTGCAAGAGCTTGGGGAAAATTTGAGGAAAAAGAGTGATTTTGAGCAATTTTTGGCAATTTTGGCCAAATTTCCTCTGTGCGCAGCGCCACTCCATCTGTGCGCAGTGCCAATTTGCAGAAGGAATTTGGAGGTCTTCCCAATGTCAGAATGAGCTCCGTGATATCTCGTTGGAAATATTGTTGAGTATAATTTCTAAAACATCTTTTTTTTACATTTAGTGTCCATTTACCTATCCAAAAATTGATTTTCCCAACACTGGTCAAAAAGTGTTGAACGATGGTGCAAAAATGCAAAGTGCTAGTGCAAACAAATTTTGGAGGTTTTCCTCTACTCCAAATTTAGCTCATGATAGCTCATTGGAAATACCTTCAATTATAGTTGGCATTTGACTCATCAAGAAAGTCATTTGGACACTCCAGCTGTGAGAAAACCTGATTTTCCCAAGGTCACTCTAGCAGTGCAAAAATTCTCCTGGGACACCTGTATTTTTTATATTTCTCCCAAACCATGATACCTGTGTAAAAACTGAAGGAATTTTTTCTTATTGGGCCTATATTTGACATAAAAATCTCTCACTTTTTTCAAATTAATCTCTGTTTGGTCAGAAGCACAATTTGAAGCAAAAATGGCCCTAGGCGTGACACATGGCTTGTCTCTTGGAATGAATTATTGGAAAATGATGGAGGCATGATGTTTATGAGTTGGTATGGACTTATGATTGCTGACAAGATATATCAAATGAATCCTTTTCTCTTGTTCCTCCTTTTCATATCAAACCCTAGCTTAGTTGGAAGAGGAAATTAGGGTTTGGTATAGGGGATTTAGGACTGCCTTGCAGAGGGAGGGGAATGAAGGGGTTAAGGGTTGTCTAAATTCTTGGGGAGATTTTGGGTGTTCCTTGGTGAAGTAACTGTAAGAAGAGGATAAAGTTCCCAACACATTGGGTGCCTTTTGGTCCAATTCTTACAGATGCTTCGTGTGTGCTTTGGAGTGTACAATCACAAGTGTTATGAGATGTGGATATGCATTGATCCCTTATAATCCTTTTCTAATTACCTTATGTGTGATTGTTCCTTGCAAAATTAAACGATGTGCGGATCATGGGCCACTTACACCTTGCATAGTTAGACTATGTTTTCACTATATGGAGGTGGAAATTTGTCTTAGGAAAGCGTTCATGTGCATACCAAGGCTCACAATGAGGTGCAAGGGTGGCATATATTACTATCTTTCTTTTCGACAGTTTGGTCCTAGTCCAAATTCCTAATGCAAAATTGAACTAGTCTAATGCAAAAATTGAAAAAACTTGAATTAGCTAAATATATGTGGATATATGGGCCACTTAATTTTATGCTAATTATGTTATCTGTTCGTATCTTTTATCAGAAAATCATTTGTTCAGACAACATATGTGGATTGAAGGTCGCTTAATTTTTCCTACTTAAACTATGTATGATTTTCCAAAATAAAAAACTAAAATTAAAACTACTTAGTTAATAAGATAAATTCTAGCAAATAAGAGTTGTAACCAATCATGAAATACCAGGACACAGTGATGGACAAGTTTTTATGGGTTTCCGAGAATTTTACAATTGCAAAAAATGGGAAAATTAAAGAAAAAATGAGCTTGTTGCCTATCGCACGACTTATCCTCCCACATGCACGAAATACACATATGTCAAAGCAGAATGTGCGTGGTCGGGAAGAATAAAAAAAAAAAAATCCCTCCTCTTCTTGGAATAACTTCTCACTGAGTGTGACTAAAGGTGCTGAGAGGATGCAAGGGTGATTTTCAGCAAGCTGAGTAGGAATAAAGACCTGCATCAACAACCATTAACTCAAAATAAAGAATGTAGTGGAGTCGTCATTCCTATGATAGTGTATTCAACACATGAGTGGGCGAAATACACTTTTCTTAGTAGGGAGGATGCTTAGCTACATAAGAGTCACAGGTCAAAATGGTTTGTCAAACGTTATAGGAACAAGTTCAACATGTAATAAGGTAAGTTAGAAAGGAAACATAGCAGGCTACATAAACAATGAAACAAAAACAAAACAACATGCACAAGATAAACACTCAATAGAGAAAACACACTAATAACTCAAAAATGGAGAGATTTATCCCTTTATTAGGTGATGGTAGTAGTAGAAGATAGAATGTTGAATATCTTGTAGTGGATCCTTTGAGCTACAGAGCTCCAATATCCAAGACAAGGGGGTCTCTTCCCCTCAAGTTTTTAGCAAGCCTATCTTCCCTCTCAAAGGATGGTAGATTGACGAACATGTGGTGAACTCCTCTCTCTTAGATTGAGATGTTGGGTGGAAAACAATTAAATCCTTCCAATCATCCTGATACTAGACAACACAAGCTGGTCTTCTATGGAGAAATTGGCTAGAAAAACAATGTGTCTCCTATTTCTCTTCGCAAAGCTGGATTTTATAGACCATTTTCAAATTTTCCCTCCTTCTCTTGGTCCAAGATGGATGTTGACACAAGAGTGGGGGTATGATTCCTTTGTGTGTTGCACTAAAGCCTCAAGGTGGCGCAAAGGCGACTGTACTTGGTTAGGTTAAGTGAGAATATTTTTTACCAAGTGTGCCAAGCAGTCCCGAATGGTGACATACTGTCATCCCGAGGACCGCGCGACTATCGAAAGGATAGTCGCAAAGTGCGCTAATATAAAAAAAAATCAACACTGCGGGCTGAGAGCTAGTGTTTCCTGTGCACGATCCAAAATTTGTTTCTTTTGACATTAGGAAGCATTAAATTTTTAGCTCCTCCTAATGTATTTATTCCTTGTAAACCATTATTTTTACCTTCTGCTTGACATTTTTAATGTATTTTTCCCATACAATTTTCTAGTGTTAATAGTCCTAGTCACATTTATCCTTATATGGATGAAGCCTCAAAAGTGTTGGATAACCTTACAAATTCTCAGCCTCAACTTCCAGATGATTACCGAAAGATTTCTCCCAATCCTCCACTAGTTAATGAGGTGATTGATCATAGTATTATTCCAGTTATTCTCACTCTCTATGAACATGAATCTCATGAGCTCATTACTGGCCAACCATTGGTTGGGAAAACGGTTGACTCAATTCCACCTTCATTTGATCGTACCTTTTTTGTAGAGAGTGGGTCTCATACTGCACAAACTATTTTTGTTTCTTCATATTCCAATGAACAGGGGGGAAATCCTATGATTCCTACAGTACTTGGGAGTATTTCTCCCATTCCCATATCACAAGGGGGCATTTCCCTCATTCCCACGACACCCTTTCCAAGTAGTATGGTCACTTATTTTTATTGGAATCGACTAGCAGGATAGCGTATTCCTTCTTACATTCCATTCCATATCATATTACAGACTTATAATGTGGTTGTACCTAGCACAGTCATATATGAAGGTGCATATGAGAGTATTTTTTCCTTGACTACTTGGAAAGCTTTAGGTTCTCCATAGCTTATGCTCATTACCCAAAATATGTTGGCTTTTAATAGAGGAACTAGTCAACTGTTAGGGATACTTCCTAAGTTTCCTATTACTTTTAGAGGAAATAATGTCTATATCGATGTGATGGTTGTCCAAATCCCTTTGGATTTTAATTTACTCCTTGGGCGTGACTATGTTGTCATGGGAGCTCTTGTCTCTTCACTATTTCATGTGATGTTTTTCCCCTCATGAAGGAAGAATCATTACCATTTACTAACTTTAGTTCATTGGTCCTTGTTTGAATCACAATCAACCAACATTTATAAATGGTTCTTATGTGTAAGTGGTATCTTCCCCACCATGGGTTAATTATGTGTAAACTTGTTCCATGCATGTGTCTACTGATGGTCTAGTAGGTGATATAGTGCATCATACACTACGAGAATTGGATGCTAATATTTCCATTAGATCCCTTGATATGTATCCCTTAAAGAGTGTTGGTATCACATCTGATGAGAACCTCTTGGAAGCCATGGCCTCTTATAGGCCATGATCAAGGCCTTGGAGCAGAGTTCCCTTTCTTGTGTCAAGCTCCTTAAAAAATGAAACAACGTCCCTGGAGATGAGTTCCTTTTCTTGTGTCAAGCTCATTAAAAAATGAAAAAAGGTCCCCTGAGCATAGTTTTTTTCCTAAGTCAAGCTCTCTTAAAAAATGAAATAGAAATCCTTCTGATTCGAGTCTTTGATTAGATCTTGTAAATTCCCAGTTGAGTCTTTCACTTGATCTCGCAAATGAACCTTCATTCCATCCACCGGTTAGCAACCAGTAGGTTACTTAAGTGAATGAAACGAAGCTTAGGGAGAATGTACCTCAAATTGAGTCATTATATTGGGGGCACACAAAATTATCTCAAGCATAGTTTTTTCCTATGTTTCAAGCTTGTTTAAAAATGAAACCATTTCCAAGAACAATTTTTCTCATGTTTCAAGCTTGTGAAAAAATGAAACCATCTTCAAGTATTCTCAAACATCGTTTCCCATGTTTCAAGCTTGTGTAAAAATGAAACCATTTTCATCCTATCTTTCACGATTTCCATTTTTATCAGCCTTATTCCACCAAATGATCCTTGGTTTCTCATTCCATCATCACATCTGCTTGTTTGATCATACATGTCCACTTTTTTTTTTTACCCTTGCCTGAGGAACCGTTGCGATGAGTGGTATTATTAGCTAGCCTCTTTACCTTTGCGTATTTTGAGTTGTTCCATAATTTATAACCATAACCAGTTTCTATCCTTTTATACCACTCGTTCCTCCAGGGGGGGTCCTCTTCAAACTCTTTTCAGACTCCCAAAATATGAAAATATTTCTGAGAAATTGTCTTTTCAAACTTGTTGAAGTAAATGAAAAGACATCTACTCAATATAAGTTTAACCCTTTTCCAAACTGAGATAGAATATTTACAAAAAAGGAATACCTTAGTTGAACATAGCTAAGAGCTTCTCTTGGGTATTATTTTCTACCTTTTCAGACTCAAGGGACTATCTACAAGGAACATATGGAGTTTTCTTTTTCACGTATTTTTCAAAATCTCTAAACATGAAAAAGATGTCGAAATTTTACCGTTGTTGGACTCATTAAAACATCAAACAATGATGGTCTTTTCAAACATGACGAGACCAATCCACTCCTTCTTAGGGTTTGTTAAACATAATCGAAGGGATCCATCTTGTTGAGAATTAGGTAGGGCTAGGTTTAATTAAAATTATCTACTTGATATTTTCTTGTGAGCTTACTTCTTTTAACTATGTCTTAGCTTCTTAGCTTATTATTTATTTCATCAAGTTAATTACCAAAACACAAGAGACACAAATTTAGGCTCTTCGATCCAGGGCCAAAATCTCTCCCTCTTGGAGAGGAAAAACCACAAGAAACTCTTGTTATATAATTTTAGTTGACAAGTACCATGACCATGACACAGACCCTTGACCCTTTTATGCATCCAAGACCTTGTCATTTCTTCTTCCTTGACTCCTTAAGTTGATCCTTCTTTTCTGCACCATCCTGCACTGTTCTACACCTTTCTACACCAGGACTAGAAAGCTCGGTCTCTTGGAGAAACTTGATCAATTTCACAATCCTTGATAAGCTATCTCTTCTTCTTCAGCTTCTCTCTAATGATTTTTGACTTTTTTCACTTCTGAACTTGTCTATGTCACTTCCTTGTTGTACGACCAATCTATGTTAGCACCTGAATTAATCCTTACATTTTGTTTCTCTTCTAAACTGTGACATGCCACCTCTATATTGCACCTTCAAATTGTGATATATCAACTTCACACCCAAAAAAACCTTATCCTCTTCGATGTTTTGTCTGCTCTTCAACGCATCAACTATATCTTGAATTCACCCTAAACTTCAGAACTTATCTGAACCTTTCAATATGCAATTATAGTCTAAGAAATTGAGAGATATGCGGACTTCTTTCTGTGTGTTTTTTGCACAGTCCAGTGGACTATTTATAGTGGTCAAGCCCTGTAATAAGACGACCTGACCATGAATAGGTGTGACGGTTCATGAGACGACTTTATAAGGGAATATATATCAGTATTTTTAAGCCAACTATAAGAGTATTTACATCGAGTATTATGTTGATCTGTTCAATAGTATTATCACCATTCTTGAGCCATTTCTTCAAGATGATTTGACAAGGTCTTTGAAGCATACATCACTAACTTTGACACTTCATATACATGACTCTTAATTAATACATTTATGACAAGATGACAAATCATAACTGACATCAAGAAGAAGTCTTTTACCTATAGTAAAATCCTTACTCATGAAACCCATGAAGAAAGCTCAAAAATACATTTTATTATCTTTGTATTATTCATTACATAAATACATAATTACATAGTCAATATGAAGACCGAACCTAGTTACACTTTTCAACACTCCCTCTTACCCAGGGAGGTATTCATAATGGTACATGGTTACTTTCAATCTGAAGAATCTCATAAGAAGAATCAGATTGGTTATTGCATTTGTATAACATCATATTAACCAACGGTTTCCTATTGCAAGGCCTTGAATAACAGCCCGATCTCCCAACAAGACAATGGGCTTCAATGCTGACGAGACACATGACTTATAGACACCATTTTCATTGTCTCTCCAAGGTACATACTCCACCCGGGTGTTCCAAAAGTATGACCTTGTTGGACTATTCTTCTCTTGGGTAGCTAGCCCTCAAAGAATATTGGTCCACGACTACTCTTATCTTGAATGCCCTATATCATTCTCAAAGAGTATCAGAATCCAGATGATTACACCATCCTCCATTCTGTCTTCCCAGTTGAAGACCAAAATGATGTGTCTATCTCTCCCTCTCAACCAGGGAGGACCTATTCCACAAGGGAATGTACTCATTCCTGTACGAGGAATGTACCTAAGCTCAGTCTTAGGAATTAGCCATTTTCTTCCAAGTAAGAAACTTACCACCAGGCTCCCTCTTAACCAGGGACTTCTAGTAGCAATGGTGAGACACCAAACTGCTCATGAAGAATTCCTCCCCTTGATGTCATGGATTTCGATCTTGGGGAATCTTCAACTTTAGCTTCATAGGGCACATATGATCCATCACTTTCATCCATGAGTCATGTCATCTACCATAAAGATATTCATCAGCATTTCTCATTTGGTCCACCTTTATGCCATGCCACTTTCCTTCGAACCATATCCCAAGGATCTTACATCCTTCCACATGGTTGGCGGCGTTGCATAAACTTGTCCATATAAACATATACATAAGAAATTTTAAATCAAAAGTTACCTCAGTGATGATATTTCACCATGACATCTTCTTGTAGGCATCTACATCCTTTATTAAGATTGACATATCCTTTGACATCCTTTGTAGGCATATCACCATGACATCCTTTGTAGGCATATCAAGGGTCTTCTTCTTTACCATACTTCTATCAAACTCTACATATCTACCCAGGAGATCTCCTAGTCACATCTTCTTGGCTTCCAGATGATAACATCCTCTTGACATGGTTTCACTTCATGATCTCTTCCTTTCTTTCTCCACACGGTTTCATTTATTCCCTATAACTTCTAGCATATAGATCCTTGTTTGTATACAACAACGTCATATTCCATATGAGGATATATTTGATTTCATCTTTTAATGGCAACCTGTGTACCGAAAGAGATCCTAATTTTGCTGATCATACTTCTAAAGATAGAAGTTTGTCACCTACAACCATATGACATGACTTCAAAACATCTAGTGTTAGCATATATGTACCTTATCATATCCATTTGAATCATCCTGCAGCAATTTCCTTAGAATAAGAACTTCATTCCCTTGACCCGCTTCATCAATATGACATCATATCCTAATCCAAAAATTCTACAAGAAAGAATTCCCGATGAAACCTTTTTTCTTTCTTTCTAACCAGTGAATCCAAGGAGGAATCCATTAGAAAGTGCCAACACCTGTTTCATAGATGACCCTTGATCCAAATGACTATCTTCCATCAATGTTGTTATTAGTGAGGTTCCCAGGAGCCACTTCTAAGACAAGTGCTCCTTCCATGCTTCTATCATGATGATATTAATATACAATTCTTCCTATCATACTATTTTACAACCAACAGAAATCACTTAAGGAGGAAGATGATCTCAATCATAATAGAGATCTTTCACTTCTTCTTTCTTAGATTTATTTGCATCAGGTTATTCCCTTTCATTTATAACATGGGCTTCTTCCTTTTTCCTTTTGTCCTTTCCAGATTTAGGAAAATCCCTTTTATAATTCCCAAGTTCATTACATCCAAAGCATCGTAATTTATCATATTTATTATTTTATTCAGAATACCAAATTTACCGAATCTTCCTTTCTTCTTGGACATGGTTGCAAAGGCTTGATTCCCTTCACCTGATCATGTATCAACTATGGATTTTAATCTAGTTCCCTCTTTTTACATAGAGACCATAGATCATGTAATGGTGTTGCTTCTTTCTTCACATATAAGCTTGAAGTGAAGTTTCCCCATTCTTCCGGTAGAGCATTCAGCACCACTATAGTCATTTCACTTTCTGAAATTACTTCTCCCAATTCTTGTAGATGGTCTCAAATTTCAGAAATCCTCATAAAATATGAAGTGATTCCTTCCTCTCTTAACAATTTCATCTTGTATAGTTCTTGTCTTAGAGAGATTACTTCTCTTGCAGTACTTACGGAGAATAGCCCCACCAATTTCTCAAATATTTCTTTTGCAGTTTCGAGTTTTGATATATAGGGTATGAGTGAGTCCTTAATGAATACTATGGGAATCCTTCAGGATCTGATTTCTCCTTTCACATACTTGGCATGAGCTGGAGAATATTGTTGTTAGGGTTGAGTTGTAGATCCTTTGATTTCTCCCATAACTTCATCTTCAATTAGATTCAAATTTGTCCTCTTCTTCCATGCACTAAAGTTTGATGACCCAACCAATTTGTTTCTCTCTTTGCAATAAGTCATTTTGACAGATTAAAAAGAGGTCATAGAAATACTTACTTGACTAGAGTGACTTCCTCCTTCTATCAGCTTCCTTGATGATGAGAGGAACTCCTTCTTAGATTGAATTCTTCAAAGTAGATGATCTTGGGTCAAGGATTCCTTAGATGATTAATTCAGAATGATTATGTCTTCAAAGATGTTGGATAGTGTTGGATGGATCTTGATGATGTATCTTCCAAAAAAGTCTTCAATTTCAAAAGAATCTTCTTAAGATGGCCTGAGAACCTTCCTTGCAAACTGATTTGACATTTCAGATAATACTTTGACTTTGATTTTGATGCTTTCTAGAGTAATTGATTATTTCCTTTTTATCCTTGAGTGTCTCTTTGACAAGTAGCCCTTTGACTTCAGCACCTTAGCTCTGATACCATGTTGAGAATTAGGTAGGGGTAGGTTTAATTCAAATTCTCTACTTGATAATTACTTATGATCTTACTTATTTTAACTGTGTCTTATCTTCTTATCTTATTATGTCTTTCATCAAGTTAATTACCAAAACACAAGAGACACAAATTTAGGCTCTTCGAGCCGAGGCCAAAACCTCTCCCTCTTGGAGAGGAAAACCCACAAGAAATTCCTCTTATATACTTTCAGTGGACAAGTACCATGACCATGACCATGACACAGACCCTTGACCCTTGTATGCCTCCAAGACCTTTCAATTGCTTCTTCCTTGACTCCTTAAGTCGATCCTTCTTTTCTGTAGCGTCCTGCACCTTTTTCCACCAAGACTAGAAAGCTCGGTCTCTTCGAGAAACTTGATCAACTTCACAATCCTTGATAAGATATCTCTTCTTCTTCGGCTTCTCTCCAATTATTCTCAACTTTTTGCACTTTTGAACTTTTCTATGTCACTTCCTTATTGTACTAAGAATCTATGTTAGCACCTGCATCAATCCTTACCTTTCGTTGATCTTTCGAACTATGATATGCCACCTCTATATTGCACCTTTGGATTGTGATATGTCAACTTAACACCCAAAAAAACCCTTATACTCTTTGATGTTTTGTCTCCTCTTCAATGCATAAACTGTACCTTTAATTCACCCTAAACTTCAGAACTTATCCGAACCTTTCAATCTGCAATTATAGTCTAATAAATTGAGAGATATATTGTGGACTTATTTCTGTGTGTTTTCTGCACAGTCTAGTGGGCTATTTATAGTGGTCACGCCCTGTAATAAGCCGACCTGACCATGAATAGGTGTGACAGTTCATAAGCCTAATTTCTAAGAGAACATATATCAGTATTTTCAAGCCAATTATAAGAGTATTTACACCAAGTATTATGTTGATCTAAGCAATAGTAGTATCACCATTCTTGAGCCATTTCTTCAAGCTTATTTGACAAGGTCTTTGAGGCATACATCATTCAATTTGACACTTCATATGCATGACTCTTAATTAATACATTTATGGCAAGATGATAAATCCTAAAAGACATCAAGAAGAAGTCTTTGACCTATAATAAAATCCTTTCTCATGAAACCCATGAAGCAAGCTCAAAAATACATTTTATTATCTTTGTCTTCTTCATTACATAAATACATAATTACATAGTCAATATGAATACCGAACCTAGTTACACTTTTCAACACATCTGAAGGATGAACTTACAGATCAAGCATATGTTAGCCTCCTCAAGCTTGTTAAAAAATAAAGAGGTACTTACTAGTATGGTTGGGTAAATTGGGAAAATAGGTACTCCATTTTGTAATGGCAGCGAGTCGCTCTTGAAAACAAAACTCTTCCACTTCATCTCTGTGGTTGTTGGGTTGGGGAATCTTCTTATATTTGTTTTATCATGCCATTTTCAAAGCCTCCAATTTTTAGTTTCAGCTAAATGCTACCAAATCTATTCAATGTTGCCACTGTGTTAAAGAGAAGTCATTCAGTTGATATCTTCTGCAATACTCTTAAACCTTCATTTAATGTATGGAATTCATGATCCAGCTCTATATCAACATCATTCTATCTCAAATCATGATACTTGTTTCATTTCATTGATGGGGGATACATCAAAGTCATCCTACGACAGATCACTTCCTATCGAAAACAACTCATTATCAAGGAAGTTGACTTAGAAACACCCCTGGGTACCTTGGTGCTTGCATACATCAATGGAAATTTTCCTCATTCTCAGTAATATGTTTACATCATTGGTATTCAACCAAAATATTATGTATGATGTTTGACATCGAATCATTTACTCACAACATACGAATTGTATTATAGTACCTTGAGATCCATTAACATCATCAGTGGTTTCTCTCGCATCTAATAACTACTTACAACATTGGTCAGTAATTAGATGGTGTCTACCATGTTCAAAAATGTCTCATTGATTCACATGGTTAGAATCGTACGATGGACGGTCGCGTGAACGAGATAGAAGACCCTTGATCTAGTTTCATCCATTTGGGCTGTGATTTCAGGAAAAATAAAAGATCACAATGTATGATGGCTATGGTCATAGAAACAATCATCTAGTCATGGGTCCACCATTTGTCATCTGTGGACATGTATTTTTATCATCGTACATGTAATGCTAGCTTATGTGTTGATTACGAGTATTCCTCCCTCAGCAAAGATATCATGACGTAAATTTATTGTAATAGAATATGATCTTGTCAGTTATTCTTGATCCTTACTTGTCACAAGGTAAAGCACTTCAATCATCATTCACCATTCTTGACTTTGCGCTTTAGGGGGGAATCTGTTATAGGCCATTTTTCCACATCTGGTCAGTCGACCTACAAACTAGATGATTCAACATCTTTTTAGCCCTTGACATCATCATGGCACAAATCCCTATGCATGATACTCTCGTATCCTATATTTTTTGCCTAAAAACACCTTGTTTCATTCATTTTAAAGACCAACGCTCCCTACCTACAGTTTGCTCCATTATGTATGTGTGTTGGTTCTAGAAATTCAGGAAAAAGAGAGATATTCTGGAAGCCTCTTCTTCCAGAAGCTTCCATAATTTTTGAAAACTATTTACCTAAAATAAAATATTCAAATCCTATCTTATCCTACCTTGGAGTTTCCATTCCTTATCCTTTGATCCCATCCTCCCATAAAGAGTGGATCTCAAGCCCTAGATCGGTAAATGGATAAGAACTCCCAAATTATCTCCCTCTCCTATATATTTGTGGCCATCCGCAAGCTAAGGGTTCGATTTTGGAGATAGAATTCTACCTTCATGCTGCTATTGTGAAGAGTTATTATTTCATGCATTAGTGACATTAGAGGTGCACTTTGTGGAAAATAAGGAACAAGCCAACTTAGAGGAGCTCTTCTACAAGATAAAATCCTATTTTTGGTTGTAAATCCTTCCATTTTTATTAATGAAAAGGTTTCTTTGTTTTCCTATATATGATGTTATGATTTCATGTATTTTGATGCTATGTTGATCCATTTAATGAAGTATTTATATGATGCTACATAAGTATGATATATCATTGGCTTGTGTTGTATTATTGTGCGGGTTCTAATTATAGCTGTTATAGTTATGTAATTTCTGAGATTGTGAGAATAAAAACAAAGGGCAACATCAAAACCACTTTGGAAGCTGGGATCTAGCCCTGCCAGTAGCAGAGAGAGATCTCTCTGTAAATTTTAGCTATGTTTTATGTGAATTTTAGGCTAGTTATTACTATATTGATTATTTTTTTGTGATTTAATTGGATTGTTTGGTTGATTAAATTTTTATAATTCCATTGGGTTATGGAGTCTAAAGATTAACTGGATCTGCATCAAACTTTGAAGGAGTTTCACAGGGCAAGCTAGGTTGAAATAGTTGGATCTTTCGGGATTTTAATTGAATTATGAAACAAAAGAAATGTAAGGTTTAGTATAAACTAAGGAGCAATGAAGTATTCCTCAATTTGACTTCAGCAAAAAACATATAAATTACAAATAGCCAGAATGGGGTGCTCTTTATAACATATCCTATTCATCACAATTTTTTTTATGTAATTAAGATTTTCAGAAATAAAAGAGAAAGAAAACAATGAATAACACATAAAAAAAAGAAAAACATCACCAATTCATACACCACATGAATCCTGTGAAGAATTTCCTTGTACTATTGATGCTTCCAGCAACCATAAAATTACAATAATTAGAGAAAATTATACTCAACAATCAACCTATAATACTTCAAACTGTGAAGTATTCATACAATAAACTACAAATAATTTACAAAATCGTTGTCTCAACCGAAAATGTATTATTGGCATTATCCTAAAGAATAAAATCGATCTTCTGAAATATATTAGGGAAGGTGGACAACATCGTGGAGAGGTGGTTCTATTTTGGAGGAGTTAGTTGCTGAATAGGCCTATTCATGTGTTGTGCTGGCCAATGTGTTGGCAAATGTGTTGGCTTGTCACTACAAGAAAAAAGCACATTGGTGAGGGTCATGCTTGTGACGGACCTTTAAGGTCCGTTACCAATGTCACATATGGTGACGGTCCTTAAAAACCGTCACTGTAAGTGTATATAGTGATGGTCCTTTATGGTCCGTCACCAAAGACATTTTCAATGACACTTTTAGTGAGGGTTGTTAAAGGCCCATCACTAATTCTCTCTTTGGTGACACTTCTAGTGACGAACTTTTAATGACCCTCACCAATGCTCTTTTTGTTACTTTTGGTAACGGTCAAAAAATGTCCGTCATCATTGATCATTAAAAAGCTGTCACTGTAAGTGTAAATAGTGATGGTCCTTTATAGTCCGTCACCAAAGACATTTTCAATGACACTTTTGGTGAGGGTCATTAAAGGCCCATCACTAATTCTCTCTTTGGTGACACTTATAGTGACGAAATTTTAATGACCCTGACCAATGCTCTTTTTTTTATTTTTGGTGACGGTTAAGCCGTCATCATTGATCATTCCAATGAGTTTTTGATGACGCTATGTGCCTGTTAATATATTTTTTGTCAAAAGATAACGATTTAATACAATTATTGTGGAGTATTTTTTATAATATCTCCAAGGCCATAGTGGTTAGGGTCAATCAATTTTTTTAGAAGTGATTAGTGTGTATCATTTCCCTCAAGTAATGACTAGTCGAATAGAGATTTCCTATGAGTCAACACATGATTCATATCTATTAAGTTTATTATCTAGCAAATTCCCTTTAGATAAAGTTCCACTATTGTGTGTAGGAAATATATTATTTAATACATAATCAAGCTTTTACAATTCTATTAATGAGAAAGACCTAACAATCCTCAACAATCTGGGCACACCTTAAATTAATGCTTTGGCACACACTAACATTTCTTAGCACCCAACATGTCTTGGAACATCTTTGTACCTAGAACATATTGTGATGGCACTGACGCCCAAGAACATGGTGGCATGCGCTAACACAACATGGAGCTCTCATAGCATGTGTTGGCATGTTGCATATAGTCCCTAGCTGCATGCCCTGGAACACCTTGATTGAATGCATTATCATACATTAGCACTTGGTACACAATGCCACTTGGCATGTATTGGGACCTATTATTAGTGTGCCTAGCATGCCCCTTTTCAAAAAGATAAAGTCCTAACTTATTAACCCTCTTAATATTGGTTCTTCCTTTTGTTGCCTTGACACATATTGACATACCCTGGCACCCTGTGCCACAATATCCTTAGCACCTAGCATGTATTGGCATATCTTGGCACTATTAATTGGCACATGATATAATTAGCACACCCTGGAACTCCCAAGCACACTTTGGGAATTCTTGACATGCCTTGATATTCCCTAGCATGCCTTACCAATGCTTAGCATACCTTGTCACTCTCTCCTTGGCATGACAACTAACACTCATTAACACTAGTCTCTGACAGTACACGTTCCTCATATTCATTAACTTCCATGAATTTTTACCTAGTGCTCCCTTAATGTTTTTTCCTAGTACTCCTTAACACTCATCAACATGCATTATCACTTTCTGGCACACCTTAGCACTCTTCAACATTCCCTTCCACTTCATAACATGCATAACACTAGTCCCTGACACATATTGGCGCTTGGCACGTGTTGGCACTTGGAAAGTCTTAGCATGTGTGGAATACGTTGAGATGCCTTGGTATGATTTAGCATGGTTTAATATTAAATTTATTTGTGATGATCAATTGTTGGAAAGTAGATGAGAAGCAACAAAGGAATACTTGGCACTTAGAATGCACTAAGACTTTTCACTTGGCACCTATTGCCGCCTAGTGTTAGTGTGCCTAGCATGCCCCTCTTGGAAAAGGTAAATTGATGACTTATTAACCCTCTTATGTGTTCATTTCCTTGTAGTTTGACTTTTTTCTCCCTTTTGTTGTCTTGAAAGTCCCTGACACGCATTGACACACCCTTGCACAACTTGGCATGCCTTATCACTTGGCACATCTTAGCATGTTTGACATGTATTCCCACTATCTGGCACATCAAGGGGGTGAAGAGAGATGTAGTCCTAAAGTAGGTCGAGTACGAGGGCCGAGTAAGGGTTGCTAAAGGGAGGTCATGATCATCCTCCAAGAGAAAGATCATCATGTGAGGGTTCAGAAGAATGTTGCATACCTTAATGGTTGGTTTGTGCTAGGTGGAAGATTTGAAGAGCCCTAGATGAAGACAATATTGTGGGCCCTAGATCAGTAAAAATAATTAACTGTGGTTGGGCAGATTGATGGTAATCCAAGTACAGTTGGAGGGTTGTTAGGTTACTGTCAAAGAAGACTAGCCCTGACTCTTGTTCTGGTGAAGGACAACAAAATTGGTAGAAGGGCAGGTGTATAGGGCCTAAGGATGTGCAAACTTTGAAGGACTAAAGTAACAATCAAGTGGGCCAACCAACTAGCCCTAGTTCACTATATTGTAGAGGATTGATTCAGTGGGAAGAAGGGAAGCCTCCATAGCCCTGGACTTCTCATATTGGAGCTATAGTATGGAAAAAGTGGGCATACCAAAGAGTTATTGACAAATGGAATTGTGAACAACTTGTTACCACTCAAACTAGTAGTGGACCTAAAAGGGGTTCATAAGAGGGAAACTGCTAGGACAAGGGAAACGATGGAGGCTTAGCCCATTCTCACCACAGCTAAGGCTCCTTGCTCTTCACGGACTTTCACCGATGGGTGGAGTCTCAGTAGTTTAGGAAGTCACTTGTAGAGTAAAGGTCAATGAATAGGTGGGAAGTGACCCTCAAAACCCTTTCCCTAAGATAAAATAAAGAGTGGGACTTGCTTTCCTTTTAAGCAAATGAATTTATCTTATAGGGAGGGAGGAGGGGGATTGAAGGGTTGAGGGAGAAGAAAAAGACTTATGAAGGAAGTTCTCAATCCCTAAAATCCTTTGGGAACTTTGATTCCCAAATGTTCCTTGATGAAAGGCCTTTGACACCAAATGGGACCACACGAGGCCAAGTGGACCCAGCCCAGGTTCAGGGATGGAATTTAGCAACCAATGATGTTCCTATCCTGGAAAAGGTGAGGGGAAAGGATCAGACAAGAGTTTTTACTTCGATAGGTCAAATTTATCCTACTAGGTTCTATCCTTGGGAACACCTAGGCAAAACTTGATCCTAGAGCTAAGGCTTGAGGTATCCAGAGATTCCACCATCGGAATTGGCCCAAGTTCTGAGGAGAGTGAGGGAACCCAACAACGCAGCTGCCTTTAGGAGATAGAAGTTTTCCTCTAGCTAGATTCTTGGGAAATTGTTGCCCTAGGTGACCTAATGGGGCTAGACCTAGGGAATGTGAAAATTTCTTAATCTAGGAAACCCTACTGCAATATCTTTATTTACTTCTCCTACTTGAATTAAGTTACAAGTTAATTTCTGGAATATTCAATAAATTAGCGAAGTAAATAGTAAATACAACCAACAACCTACACATATAGATCAAACACTAAATAACATGCTCATAGAAAAAGTGACACATGGATTTTTTGGACAACTGTACCCGGAAAAAACCCAATGCGGGAAAACTGGTGCAGCTAGCTCTAGAGGGTTTTCATTATTATGCAGTTTCTAAGTACAACAATCCCGGGCACCAAAACTGGTTCACCCAATAGAGAAATAAAAACGGCAATAATACACTGCTCTGAATCCCTCTACGTCAGCCTTACTGGCTTGCATCGGCTTCTGCGCTGCTCAGTAAGGGCCTGCGTCACACTTGAAGGGCTTACACTACCCCTGCGCTACCCTGACTGGGCCTGCGTCAGCCCTGCGTGGCCCCTGCTGCCTCTGCTGGGCTCTGGCTAGACTGCGTGGCTCCTGCTGCCCCTGCTGCTCTAGCTAGATGGAATGCTTAAGCAGAAAAAGCATAGGTAAGAAAGAAGGCACTGGCCAAAGGTAACGCATAACAGTTAGAAAAATTGAAGAAATGAAATGAAAATAGATCAATGTCCACAAATAACTGAAATAGCTCAATGGGACTAGAGAGTAAAAGCTTTGACAACAACAATAAGTGCTTATAGCATTAGCTAAGAGAACAGAGGAGACTAGTTCATGAGGTTAAAATGTTGTATAATTGTTGGCACAGGAAAACTGTAGAATTGTTAGAGTAAATATTTTCAGGTACCATTAGTTGGTGATCATCGATAATCATTTCATTTCATCAAATACCCCGATGAATGGGCCTTACAAGCTATTTTCGTAGACAAATGCCACAGAAGTTGTCTAATGGAAAAATATTCACACTATATTGAAGAAAACACCTACCAAATAAGGATGACATTTCAAATAGGGAAAGAAACAATAGAGAGATAGACATCAAAAAAGTTAAAATGCTAGGGCGAAAGGAAAGAAACTAGGTAGCATGGTAGAAAGCACAACAAAGAAAATTATAAAAATGGAAAACCCTACAAATTAGCACCCATCCAGACATCACACACAGGTGCCTTATGCACGTTCGTGTGGCCTGTTTGTTGTTTTCTCCCTTGTGCCTTCGTTCGGTAGCCTGTCGTGTCGTTTCATTTGAGAGCGCCCGCCCAAACCCATTTGGGTAGGGTCGTTTCGTTTGAGGGCGCCCGACGCCCAAACCCATTCGGGTAGGGTTGTTTTGGTTGAGGGCGCCCGCCCAAACGCATTTGGGTCGGGTCATTTCGGTTGAGGGCGCCCATGCAAACGCGTTTGGGTCAGGTCGTGTGAGGGAACCTAAGGAAATGCATTCGGGGAGGCAGGTTGGGTCATGCCATGTGAGGGCGCCCAAGGAAACGTGTTCGGGCGGGTCGGGGTGGGTCGGGTCGGATCGTGTGAGGGCGCCTAGGGAAATCTCAAGTTAAATTTAAACCAGCTAAACAAAAACTCTAATAATTTCATGAAAATCATCTAAACAATTATTGAAATATCAAACTGGACAGTAGACCAATATGGGTTTAGTTAGTTTTATGAGGATCATGTTGGAAGTTATGTTGTTAATTTACATAGAACACCACTTTTTTTGTATAATATTTTTAGTTTCTATTTTTTTATCTTTATCTTCATGATTCTAATATGTTAAGTTTTTTTTATACCACATACATTTAAATTATATAAAATTATACATTTATAAAGAGTTATAATAGAAGCATAATAGTTCAATAAAATATAAAAGTTAAATATTTGGGGTGGCGGGAGGGGGAGGGGGAGAGATTCTCCTAAATCTTGATGGAATATGAAAAATAAAGTACTTATGGGGGCTAGTCCAAAGAATGAACAATCTCACATAAATGTATGGGCTTCTTCCAGGTCTCTAATTGGCTAATGATCGAGACGTCTCTAGGTTAGTGATCTTGGGGGATTCCCTTATCACTATTCAACACCTTCAAAAAGGTTTTCTCCTGAAGAAAAACAATTTATCCCTCCTCCTTAGAAAAATCAATAGTACCCTAAAATCATTCCCTCAAAAGGCTTATTACCACATTTTAAAAATCCAAAACAAAGAGGTGGATACAAAAATGAATCAAGCCTTCCTTCTTGAAGTAAGTGAGTTAGTATGAGATCAATGACATGTCAGGTTGGAAAGATATTCCATGAATAATTCCACTCTATATAATTGTCCCTCTCTCTTGTTTTTCTAGTTGGATATATGCACCATGAGAATTATTTTTTGAAGATTTCCAAAGCCGGCCTCCTTTCTATGCCCCCCTGTCTCCTCCTATATATGCACATATTTGCATCACGCATAACATTTGGCGTCAGGATCTCGTCATTAAGGTTGAGGTGGTGGTTTGTGGGGGTGTTGGCCACCCACCCATTTACCCTTCACATGTGGAGTCTTATGAAGTTGGAAAACCCTTAGTTGATCCCTCCTTTGCCTTCGTACCAAGTTCATTGATGGATATAGGGTGGGAAGATTTAATGAATTTCGTGGTTGATTCGATCCCTCAGCATGGGATTTCACTAGTCTAATGGTGGAATTCATGGTTGGTGTTAATATGATAAGGTAGAAAGTATCAGTTCAAGGGTGTTCCCTTGAGAGTCAAGAAAACCCTTCTGCTAGTTGGTGGGCTCTCCGCACCTTTGTAAACTCCATCGATGCTAAGAATTCTTTCAATTTTATATGTCTCTTTCTCGGTGTCGTGAACGTTGTCTCGCTCGTCTCATTCAAAGTGAAAACATGGGGAATTCTCTTGTCTTTTCTTGGCTTAGTTTCCTCCTATGCAGTAAGAAGTTGGGAATATTTCCCCTCCAGGTTGTCAATGGATTTTTGTAAATCTCAAGAAGTCAAGTTGGAATTTTTTCCAGTGGGTGTTGAATTTCTCATCTTCAAATTTCAAGCTTATTCACCATCCTGTATGCAAAAAATATAGTTATAGATTACATACCCTTTCCCAGGCCAACATTATATAAGTCTACTTCACTAGGATGAGCATTTACTAAGGCTTCACGTATGCAATATCCACCAAATCTGTCATTGCATCAATGTAGTCCCTAATACTGCATGTATCTTCAAGATTATTGTGACCTCACGGGTGCCCTGTGCATGTTCGTTTGGCCCATTTTCCGGTTTCTCCCTTGTGCCTTCGTTCGGTCATGCACGTCGTGTGAGGGCACCTGCCTAAACGTGTTTGGGTTGGGTCATTTCGTTTGAGGGTGGCAGTATCAAATTTACTAAGTTGTGACCGCAAGGGTGCCTTGTTCATGTTCGTGAGGCTCGTTTGCCATTTTCTCCCTTGTGCCTTCGTTCGGTCGGGCACATCGTGTGAGGGTGCCCGCCCAAACTCGTTCGGGTCGGGTTAGATCACTTTGTTTGAGGGCAGCCATATCAAATTCGCTAAGTTGTGACTGCACGGGTGCCTTGTGCACGTTCGTGTGTCTCGTTTTTCGTTTGCCCCCTTGTGCCTTCGTTTGGTCGGGTGTGCCATGTGAGGGCACCTGCCCAAATGCATTCGAGTCGGGTCATTTTGTTTGAGGGCAGCTGTATCAAATTTGCTAATTTTTGACCGCATGGGTTCCTTGTGCACGTTCATGCGACCCGTTTTCTTTTTGCTTCCTTTTGCCTTTGTTCGGTCAAGCGCGCCATATTGTGAGGGTGCCCGCCCAAACGCGTTCGGGTCAGGTCGGGTTGTTTCGTTTGAGGGTGGCCGTATCAAATTTACTAAGTTGTGATCGCATGGGTGCCTTTTGCACATTCATGGGCCCTGTTTTCAATTTTCTCCCTTGTGCCTTCGTTCGGTCGTGCGCACCGTGTTGCGCCATGTGAGGGCGCCCGCCCAAACACGTTCGGGTAGGGTTGTTTTGTTTGAGGGCGGATGTATCAAATTTGCTAAGTTGTGACTGAATGGGTGCCTTGTGCACGTTCGTGCAACCCATTTGTCATTTTCTCCCTTGTGCCTTCTTTCGGTCGGGCGCGCCATGTCGTTTCGTTTGAGGGCGCCTGCCTAAACCCGTTTGGGTCGGGTCGTTTCGGTTGAGTGCGCCCGCCCAAATGCGTTCGGGTCGAGACCCCTAAGCCCCCAATCCCTAATTCCTTAACTACTAACTCATTATTCGACCCCTAACCCCTAAATGCACCTAAATCCCCTAACCCCTAACCCCTAAATGCACCTAAATCCCCTAACCCCTAACCCCCAATCCCCTAAGCCCTCCAAATTCGATGAATTATCTTTGAAGAAGTAATTGTTTTCTGCAATATGGTTTGTAAGTTATTTAAATAGAGGTATTTTTAGATCCAAAGTTTCATTTACTAATTTTTTAACAAGACGTATGACACTCTTCATGTCTATGGGATTTTTATCTTGAAGCTCATTATCTATATGAGTATTTGCTGCTTCAAGGGTTTCATGACAGAGAAAATCGCAATACAGGGTTTAGGGTGCATTATTGTGTTATTGTTGCTTCAAGGGTTTGATGAATAGACCCCAAGTCGTTCATTTTCTTGCTACTTATCAGGTTCTTACTTCTGTCTAATTCGCTATATACTCAGATCATGAATGTGAGAAGGCTGTTTGTGGATTATATTATTATCGTATCAACAGTGTAATTATTTCTATGTTGTTATATCTTTCTAGTCAAAAAACTCATCTTCATAAATATTTTCTTGTCATTTTCAAAATTGATTTCTTCATTGAGCACAACATGCAACTTATTTAATACTTTATTGAAGCTAAGAGCTCCATCTTTGGGGCAAGCTTCTTTTCGGCTAACTCCACTGCTTTTGATCTCAATTTTTCCAATTGCTTCTTTCTCTCATATGATACATGATCCTTTGCCTTTCTCTTCCCTTCTAATTCCGTAATAGTGTCATAGTGATGCCAGCCAACTTATTTGGAAAGCCTTCCTAGCAGACAATACTTGTGACTTGGTTGAAGCCTCAACACTTTCAGAGCATCTGGAATGACCATTCCCTTCTTCCGGTCATATGGTGGGGGAACCCCTTAAAAAATCCCTTAGCCTAGAAAGTGTTGCATCACCATGCTTGGTTTTGTGTGGAATCATTCCTCTAATTGTCCAGTAGTAAAATCCTTCTCTTACTTTATTGTCATTTGCCCATACCTAAGCAATGAGATCACAAGAACACCTATTTCTATAAAAGCACCTATAACTTCTCTTACTTTATTGTCATTTTCCCATAACTAACCAATGAGAACACAAGAAAACCTATTTATATAAAAGCACCTATAATAATTTTGTGGGTTTCACTAATATCCCTTTAGTTAGTGTGTGCACAGTAGCCTAGATCCTAAAGTGATTCTCGTACAATGATAATCCACTAGGTGTATTTGTTCTTAAAAAACTATGCATGGATAGATGTCCCATTTATGGCCAAGTTCCACCAAAATGGTTCCCCCTACCTACCTTTTAACTACATTACATTTATTTCATGACAAGACTACCCTACAACCCACCAAATTTCTATCATATCCTTGTTGTCAACAACAATTTGTTGTTCAAGATATAGCTAAGTTGGAACAAACTTAGCTCTAGAGCTTAGGATATTTTTCCACCTCTAATGTTTATAAACCAATAGATATAAAATTTCTAAAGCATGTGGGAGCCCTTTAAGAATCACCTTTCCTATATTGACTCCATCTTAAAAATCATGGAAAATGTCCATAGATGAGTTATCCTTACTAAACCAAAAAATTTCATTGAAAATAATCATTCATACCATAACATTACTACTTCCCTTTTAACCACATAAAAATTATTTTTAAGTTACCATAATTCATCTTTAATATCACATAATTAGATTAAAAAATCAACCAAAATCCCTAGTTTATAAAATAAAAATTCAACAATTTTATATAATTAATAATTTAAATAAATGTCTTAGATCTAACCTCATTAATAATTACTTATAATAAAAAATACACTTATTTACCCAAACCCCTTATTAACCCCAAGAAAAGTCTCACACATTTTATTTAATGAAATTTTAATGGTCATAAATTTTATGATGAAATTGATAATTATAATAATCAAAAAACAAAATCTCATAAACTTTATTCTATTCTACAGCAATCACAAACTTATTTTATTGTATAAATCTCATTTTTCCTTCTCTTCGGAAATGTATAAGGTATTTTTGGCTTAGTGCATGTATAAAATCTCATATAAAACGATTTTTTCAAGTCACCATTGGCCCAGATGTGAAAAGCATCAAAGGTTTTGTTTTGGCAAGTATTACGCGTATTTCATTTCAAAATGTTAAAAATTTTCAAATGCCAAAAGTTTTAATTTCCGTCGCTCATTTCCCTCCGGTTTCCCTCAGGTTGCATGGTTTGTCCAACGAAGGAGGGAGGATGCGGCCATACTCTCACCAGTTTTGAGGGTTGCATGGTTTGTCTAGGGAAAGAGGGAGGATGCATCCATACTGTCGCGTGTTTTGAGGGTTGCATGGTTTGTCCAGAGAAGGAGGAGGATGCGGCCATACTGAAACCACTGAACCAACTAAACCAACTTATCAATGTGCACAGAAAGAAAGAGCGCAGAAGGAAGGCTAAGAGCTATGGATCTGTAAAAGAAATGTATGGAAGGCTAAGAGCTACAAATGTATGGTGCTTGACAATGAGGCTCATTTGCTTCAGGGCTCTTAAGCTAACCACACCTAGCTTTGGTGACTTGAACCACCTGATCTCTGCAACCATGAGCGGAGTTACCTGTTTCCTAAGTTTCCTGGTCAGTTGAACTCAGATCTGAGAAAACTTGTAGTGAATCTGATCCCCTTTCCCCGTCTTCATTTCTTTATGGTGGGATTTGCCCCATTGACCTCTCGTGGATCCCGTTTGTGCTTATGAGATCTCGCCTTTGTGTTTCTAGCGCAAGGGTGTCCAACTAACAATAAGAAAAAAGGAAGGCATTGGAGGTTACAAAGTCCGAAGTTTGAGTCCACAGATTGTGAAGCCGTCTGCTCGCTCCACAACACGGAAGGAATTCCAGTTGTAATCAGCTCCATCACAGGTCAATCTGCAAATTTCGCACTTTATTTGTTGTTGCTTTTGTATTTTATTTCTATTTTTCAACATGTCGATACGATAATTTACAGATTATTTCTTTGCCGTTGAAATCTATTAATTATATCTCGAATCAAAGCAGATCAATTAAACTTTTGAAGACCCATGTTCTATTTGCTCTAGTTTTTAGGGTTTCACGAGTTAGACCATTAACATATTGTTGTAGTCATATGCATTAGGGTTTAGGTATTAGCTTCAATATGTGTTGTTAAAGTTTTCTTTCTACCAATAAAGCCTTGTTATGGTATGAGCTATCGAGACTATTTTTATTTTTACCTGGTTTGCAATAATTGACAGTTCCAGGGTTTTAACACTCATATCTGGCATGGCCATGATTTTTACTTTCCAATTTAAAAAAAAAAACTTTTGTTCATGACTTTATTATTTTGTGCATCCCGTAAATAATTAGCTTTGAGGAAATTTGTGTACCTTTTCTTCTCTCTGCACATTATTTTCCCCAGATTCCATCCCACCTTGTCTACTGCCAGCCATGTCAAGAGAATGTGGAGCATAAATGTCTCTACAAACAAATATGCAAGAGGGGACACTATGTTCTGAGCCTGCAAAAATGAGTACTGTCAAGTCTAATTTTTATGGATCCGTATTTGTGAGGAATTAAGGATTGGACATAGCCCTGATACAACCTATGCCAAATATATTAAAAACTCAGAAATACTCAAAAAGACAGTATTGAGGTTGTAATGTGGAGAATATTTACATCGAATTGTGAATGAGAAAATTTTTATCATATGCAGAAAACTAAGATGGCCACTGAGAAAATTTTTATCATATGCAGAAAACTAAGAAGGGGAAATTTGATGTCGTGATGGCTCTCTCATTTTGTTTTTTTATTTATAATTTATGCTTGAAATTGCTCTAATTTTGAAGATATTCAAACCATTTAGGCGTGTGCTTCCAAAAATATCGATATGCACAAAATCTGCATTAGTTAGTGGCTTTAAAAAGAATCAACATCCAAAAATAGGAGGTTGAGGGTATATTTTGGCAATGGTTTCGTCTCCCGGGAGAGAGACCAGAGAGTTTAATGAAAATTTGTTGGATTAGTTCTCTGTCATTATGTGATATTGTATGTTGTAAGTAATGTAGTATCACCTACGTCATTTCATACTTTCATAAGTAATGTAGTATCACCTATCGCCTCAGTAGCCCTAAGAAACCTGATCAAGTTTAGGCCACCTATCTTGCATGAGAGTCTTATCTTATCACTCTTTGAAAAGGGCTTCATCTATAGCAATAGGATCCATATATTAAAGGCATGGAAGACTATCACAGGAGCATCAAAATTTTGGAATCAAACGGAAGATAATTGAAAAAAATATAAGGGAAGATAAGGGTCAGATGAGTGGCATACATATTCAATAATTAGTGGCACATTATATGAGTACTATCACGTTTCATTTTTTTTTTATTATGTGACTTTATAATAAGTTCTCTCAGTTATGAAATCTTCAAAACCTTTACCAATTGTGAAATCATTTTTCTTTAACCCGAAAATTATGAAAGTCTAATTCAAATATAGAATCAAAGAGATGACATTACAATGGATTATTTCACGCAAACATTAAGCTCCCGTAGTGAGGAAGCACATCAAACTAAGAGATGAAATTTTTCACAATTAGACTATATCTTCTTATATATTATAAATTATATTATACATTTGTTGAATCTGACACATGATACACTTATTTGGGATTTCCTGGTCATGGCCTCGTAATTTTTCTTTTCTGCTACTCATTTAATTAAAAGTTAAATATGAGGTGCGATTGAATTTTATTTGCCGCTGCAAGTTTTATTTGTCCGGTAAAAAACTTAGGTTATAAGGATTCATTAGAATTTTCATTTTATTGAAGAATTTTTCTTTTTTCTACCTATTTCATTGAAAGTGAAAGTTCAATATGAGGTGTAGTTGAATTTTATTTTCCATTTCAAGTTTCAATTGTCTTGTAAAAAAATTTGGTTAAAATAATTTGATAACATTTTATTTTATTATGTGAATTTATAATAAGTTCTCTCAGTTATGAAATCTTCAAAACCTTTACAGAATATAGTGATCCGTGAGGTGGCCAACTTGTGGTTGCTATTAAATCTTTACGGCCTTTCATTCAAAGATCTGTTGGCGGGTTACTGCTCTAACAAAGTACAAATTTGCAATAAAACCTTATTACTAAAATATATATATACACGTTTCATTTTTTTTTAAATATTTTTAGCCTTGCGTTGGAAGACCGACGTTTCATAAGCGTCAGAAGACTGACGCTCTAAACGTTGGAAGAGCGATGATTATTTTTTAAACTATTTTTTACTGTTTCGTCAGAAGAGCGACGTTTCCTAAGCGTCGGAAGAGCGACGTCTCTTTTTTTAAATATTTTTACTATTTCGTCGGAAAAGCGACATCTCATAAACGTCACAAGTGCGATGCCTTAAACGACGGAAGAAGAAACGTCGGAATTGCTATAGTTGTGTGGAAAAATGATAAATTTCAGAAGACCAACGCTTTAAACGTCGGAAGAGGTAATGTCAGAATTGTGACGAACGTCGGAAGACCAATGCTTTGGAGAACGTCGGAAAACCGATGCTTTGGAGAACATCGGAAGAGCGATGGATTGGAAAACGTCGGAAGAGCGACGATTTGGAAAAAAACGGAAGAGAGACATTTGTTTGGAAACGTCGGAAAAAGTGTCGCTCTTCCGACACTTTATTGAAGTGTCGGAATTGCGACGTAATGGATAACCACGTTTTGCCCAGCCTCAAACTGTCGCTCTTGCAATGCCTATGTGTCTGAATAGCGACGAAGTGGCCATCGGAAATTGGGGCACACAAAATCAACATGAGCACACAAAATCCCTTGACGTGTGAACTCTTGCATTGAGGGAGTGGATATGTAGGTGTGGGAGTCCTTAAGGTGACACATTACCTTGGATATGCATTTTCCTTAAGGAGACACATGACCTAGGAGATGCATTGGAGATTAGGACCTTTGGAGGATTGTTGGACCTTGGGGAGTAGTGATCATGCCATGGAGGGCTTGCTTATTAATCACGGTCACCTTTGATGCTGACACATGTAACGTAAAATATAGTGCTTCACATGGGTGGACCTACTTGTGTCTTGTAATTTTTCTTCTAGTGGAATAGGTCCACTAAAGCCCCTTTACCTCTCATATAAAAAGAGGAAGGAGTGAGTTGTTATTATAGTCGATCATGCACTTGTGAATATTCCTTTCAAGCTTGGGTTAGGGATGTAAGAGAAGTGCTACTCTCTCTCTCTCGGTGACAATATATCTGAATTGATGTATATGTTGGTGACAATATATCTGAGTTGTGCTTTGCTCTATCTTCCTTACAAGGATTCCTTGAAAGATAAATAGATTGGTGAACATAAGTAACTAATTTGAACTGTAGCAAAAAATATGATATGAATCTGCTATTAATTGAGGTTCTAATACCAATGATGTGAGCCAACCCAGAATTCTGCTATTATAACTGAAATTTGAAATCCAAAAATTCTGGAACTAGATCTGAAATATAAAAAATAAAGCAAACCAAAAAACCAAACAGTTACAAGTCGAGCGGTAGTCATGAAACTACTTAAGTCCTCCACTCGAATCTTGTATCTTTATCTGCATATGTTTTAGGGAGAAACCATCATTGTTTTTCTCCAGGGACTTTATTGGCTCAAAAACCTATCAGCGTTTACAGTCAAGCTCAACGATAGTGAAACAAGCCATTCTCCACAAACATTTTCTGTTGTTTGGGACTAGGTGCTCTTTTATGAAACAAATATAACAGTGTTTTCAATAACATTTTCAGATTATAGCTACTGAAAATATGTGGCTATAGTCATGTTTCATGATAGTTTCCTACTTTCTTTAAGCAATAGGCACTTGTTTAGGAAACAATTGGATGGACAACAGTTAATGGAATTCTTTCTAGTTGCTCCAATTTGCTTGATGATAGGAAAGAGAAATGAAGCTTGGAAAGAACTTTAGAAGAGTTCCTTGACTAAATGGAGTTGTTGACCAATGCACATAGTGGATCAACACGTTGAAGTAGAAAAATCCAAAAGATTGCCTAAAAATAGTGCACATAGTGGGTCATCATGTTGGATGAAATATAAATATTCTTGAAATAATAATAGCATGAATTTTACATTAATGGACTTGGACATTGGAGGTGGTTTACCGTTTGTTGCTAGACTTTTTTTGGTTGTTTGAAAGACATTCTTCCTCAAAGTGTTGGATTAGTATGGAGCTTGGTGACTTCATGTTGTTGATGCATGAAGGGAGTTTGTGTGCTTGGAGTAGAGTTGGGTATTTCACCATGACAAAAACATCCCAAAATCAACATGAGCACACAAAATCCCTTGACATGTGAACTCTTGGGTTGAGGGAGTGGATATGTAGGTGTGGGAGTCCTTAAAGTGACACATTACCTTAGATATGCATTATCCTTAAGAAGACACATGACTTAGGAGATGCATTGGAGCTTAGGAACTTTGGAGGATTGTTGGCCTTGGGGAGTGGTGCTCATGCCATGGAGGGCTTGCTTGTTAATCACTATCACCTTTGATGCTGACACATGTCACGTAGAGTAGAGTGCTGCACATGGGTGGACCTAAATGTGTATTTCAAGTTTTATTGTAGTGGACTAGGTTCACTTGTTATTGTAAAGCCCCTTTACCTCTCATATAAATAGAGGAAGGAGTGATTTTTTATTATAGTTGATCATGCACTTGTGCATATTCCTTTTCATACTTGTGCATATTTTTTGTGTGATACTTGAATTTCATAAATCTTGATTGCTATTTCGTTATCTATATCAATATATAAGAACAGGTTCATGGATTGTTCATATTTCTCAAACTGTGGAGTTGTTCCTTTCCTGTTGCATGTTCTTTTATATTATTATGCTGTGATTCAAATTTCTAGTTGTGCTTTCTAGTTATTCTCCTACATAGTATATGCTTTGATAGATTATATCAAAAGTCTTACCAATACGATAACATTGATTGTTGTATGTGGACATTTTTGTTCAGGATGGTCCATTACAGAATCAAGATGAGGAGCTGGATCATGCAATTGCACTTTCTCTTTCTGAAGAACTAACCAAACCAGATGGTATATTATGGCAATTTCATTTTTTTACAATTACTTTTAGTTTAATTATATCATTTAGCTCGATGCTTTTCATATATTCAAATAAAATTCTATTTCTTAACAAGACTTTGTCCTTTCCATGTCTTAGTGAAACTGTTTATGGTTTGATACACATACAACCTTTATCAAGTTACATGCACCCTCATTAGAAAAAACAAGAGAATTTTGCTCGCCATGACTATCTTTTTTTGTCATTGTTGACTTAAGAAAGTCTTTTAGCTAAGAAACTAGTTTCAAGGTTATGGCATAACTTGTCATATAAATTGAACAGAAGTTATATCCAAAATGTTAACTTGTAAACTACTTAACTGGTTTTAGGCTTTACATTTAAAATCTACTTCAGTTTGAACTTTGAACGAGTTGTTCCATATATTTGAATATTAAGATATTTTGGTGTAAGGATTAAAAATTAGCCCATAAGGCCTCTCAATTATTCATTTATTTTATCTGAATATAACATTTACTATTAAATTAGAACCACTTGGCACAAATACGTCATAGATCAAGATCATACTTTGTAGAGTGTTGTAGAATAAAAATAGGAGCAATGACACTTAATTATTTCATTTTTCCTGGTTCTTATTCCTTTGGTGTATCTTTGCACCTTTAGGGGCAATTGATAGTTTAAATTCTAATTCTTTAAAGGGTGCTAGCTCAATGGAAGAGCACCTCCTTGTAAAGCAGGAGGTTGGTGGTTCGATTCCATCGTGCCCTGATATTCATAGGGAATGAAGAAGATCAGTTTTTGGTGACAGATACTTTTTTGACCATCACCAATGAGCTTATGGTGACATTTTTTGACCCTCACCAAAATATGAATGGTGACGGTCAAAAAATGCCACCATATATACACATCAATAGTGACGACCATTAAAGGTCTGTCACTATAAATCGTTGTTGTTGATATGAAATGATGAGGGTCACTGTTTGTCATTATAGTCATTATTCGTTACGGACCTTGATGTCACCAATGAGTTTATGGTGACGGTAAATGAACATTGCCATATATATGCACCAATAATGACGGCCATGAAAGGTCCATCACAAAAAATCGTTGTTGTTCATATGAAATGGTGACGGTCACTATCTGTCATTATAATCAATATTTGTGATGGACCTTGAATGTCACCACAACACATACTTTCGGCGACGCCACCTTTGGTGAAGCTTAGTTTTTTTGCGACAGAGGCTATTGTCTGTCACCATTGCTCATATGAAATGGTGACGGTCACTATCCGTCACTATAAATCATTATTGGTGACGGACCTTGAATGTCACCACAACAGCTATACTTTCGGCGACGCCACCTTCGGTGACGTTCAGTTTTTGGTGACGAAGGCTCTTTTGACCCTCACCAATGAGCTTATGGTGACCATTTTCGCCCCTCACCAATGTGCTTTTTTCTTGTAGTGTGTGTTCTAACTACACCCGAATTACTGCTTATTCCTGTAACTCACAAATTTTATCCCACCTGTCTTCATATGCAATGGTTAAATTTATTACCTTCCGGTAAATTTCATCAAACTCAGCATATCTGGAAAATGTGGGCCTTAACACAAAAATATGATTTACTTCATTTTGGATGAAGAAATAATTCCCCATGGCTTCCAAGAATGCTCTACCTGTCATACCGCCTTTGATGTTTGAAAACTTTGAGTTGTCTCTCACTACCTCTTTCAACTTTCTAACATAATATTCATAAGTAATTAACTTGTCATTAATTAAGAATAAACTAGGTAGCCCCTTCTGAGTTGGAGGTTCAATTCTGGTAAAAAATCTGTTTACTGTTATCTCCAATTTATGACATTTCTCCTCTAACTGAACAACTAGATTCTTCTTGGTAAGAATATTCTTCACCTCCAAATTTTTTTTGTTCTATCATCAACTACTAAATAATATAATTCATAGTTGTTCTTAGAATTTAGGAATTTGATGATATTTGTTTTTGTTGCAGGCATTTCTCCCCACTCTTGTTTAATCTCTGTTATAGCCTCTATTTCTCTCTTAATCAAATATTTATTCTCAAATATAATCTGAATACAGGGCCAGATTTCAGCTATTGAATTCATGATATCTGTCCAATCCAATTGCTGATTCCCTTTCAGATTTCTGCAATCTTTCAATCATCTTTTGAGCTCTCCCAGACACCGCAGATGTGAAGCTTCACTCCTTATCTTTTGGTCTGTAATGCTTTTCCTGGTTCTACAACTTTTTGATTTCCTCTGTCTGAATTGATAGATTTTCCACATCTTTGGTCAATTTTTCAGCACCGTCAACTGACTATGTAGTAGGTTTAGTGGAGCTTGTAGTTGCTTTTGTAGGAATGGCTGTAAGAGGTACAACATCCAATGGAATAATAGCTAACTTTGAATTTTTCTCCTTTTCTTTAATCATCTTCTCCAGCTCATTTTACATTTTCCTTATCTAAGAATTATGTTCCATGATGACCTTCATCATGTCAGTTTTTTGTGTCTCTATCTCTTCAATGTCCTTTGTAAGGGGATATTCAGTAGCTAGAAATTTTAAATGCTTCCTCAATGCTGCTATGTTAGCATTATTCTTCTTGATTAATTACTCTGCAGCTTCCATGTTTGCAGGGTCCTTTCCCATCTTGACTACTAAATCCTCTATGGATTTAATCCTTGTGTCCTTTGCAAGAGAATAAATCTTCTCCATCTTCAACTGTGACTGATTATTTGACAATGAAACCTACATTTTAGAAAGATTCATGGTGGTGTTAGTAAGAGTGGAGGAAATCATTTCACCTATCTTTTTATGCATATCCATTTTGCCAATGGGATGAATATCCTTTATATCAAAATCAAATGTTGTTTTCTTGTAATCTTATGTTGATTTTGGTTGTGGAATTTGGGCCTCAAGAGAGACCATCTGAATATTTCCCTTCTCTAAATCAAACACTGATTTTACCGTGCTTTGAGAGCTAGAAGCCTGCTTTTAGAATTGAGCATAATTTTTTTTCTTAAGAATCTCATTCTTAAGCTTCATTTCTCTAAATATATCAAACAATGTCTTCTATTTCTCTCATTAAACAACTTTAGTTGTTTGGAAAATTTCTTGTTGATAATGGGATACTGAAGATGTTGTGGGAGATGCAAGAAATTGGCCACATACTTGAGAGGAAGATGGTGTTTCTTTTATTACCATGGCTATTTCTTGCTTTGAATTATTTTCTGTCTCTACCTTTGGATTTAACTTTGTTCTCTTCCTATACATGATTTTGAACTCCTTTCCTACAATGTCAGTCACTGAAGGTGACTCTTCTTCCCTTTGTCTTTTAGCTTCCTTCTCCTATGGAACAAGATTCTTTGATGTTGATGTAGATACAAGCTGCTCCTCAGCTTCATGTAATGTATTTTCTTCCCATACTGACTGGTTCATATATCTCTCTATCTCAAGACTCTGGGTATGAATGTAAGGAGTAGTTTTGTTTTCTACTCTCATCTTGGAAATGATACCCAGAGGATCATAAGACCATGTGAAACTAGGCTGCATTTCATCTCCTTATGAATTTTATCCGCCTCTTATCATGTTGACCTGCTATTATAAATGAAAGACCCAATAAGTGTTTTGATTATGAATTGTGGTTTCTTTTTAGCTGACACAATGTATTTCATCAGAATCAACATCTATCTAATGCATTCGAGAGAAAAAAATCCTCATGAGGAGGTATTTTGGGAGCTTATATGGTGCTAACTCGCATCCATAAACGCTGATTTCTGTGTAATTCTGGTATAATTACCAGTCTCCTGTCTTTACCTGATCTATCAAGTGCAGAATTCTCTTGTTGTCTTCAGTTATCTTGGGTTCTGTTGAACTGTTTACGACACTCATGGTTGGGTGAAAAATTGTTCAATGAATTGCTTGTAGGAGAATTCTTGTTGTGTTGAGATTCAACAAGATGATGAGCTTAGTGAAAAGAGTCGCCTTCACTAAGTGGGCCCGCAGGCTATTTTTGGCGCATGTCTATTTTTAGACATGATGATCGTATTTCAGAAGTTGTAGGATGTTATTTTTGGATGGTTGATCAAGTTGGAAAAATAGATGAAATTCTGTTTTTAGAATATTGGGCGAAGTCTATTTATAGATCGCTGATCTAAAAATAGATGCATGTCGATTATTATTAGCTCTTAATAATAATCAGACTCTAAACAACAACTTATTCTCTTGTAGCACTTCAGTTCAGTGCACAGATGTGGCACATCAACTGACAGAAGGAATTACAATATTCCTAAGGTTTTACTGGAGCTAATGCATGGAGGACTCAGTTAGAACTCAAGTGGTAGAGTTATGACATAGTTGGAAGAAGTAGTTGTGGAGTTGTATTCAGTTAGACTCAGTTGAGCTAGTTGTATCTAGTCTAACTGATTGATACACTAGTGATAGTGGAGTGAATTAATTAGTTAATTATTTCACAAATAATAACTCATTAATCAACTGAACAATACATCAGTTAACTAAAGTGCATGGAAGTTTCAATGGAGACTAGTGGAGAGATAGGTGAAAGGGAAAGATAAACTATCTGTTGTGACTATAGTGATGCATTGATTGCATCACACACTCAGTGGAGATGCCAATGAGGATTGCGAAGTAAAGGGTGGAGTAATTCAAATTCATTTAGAGCTATTCTTCAGCAGATATTGCAAAGTGGAGGCAGGCTAGCAGGAGGCAGAGATCGGTGCATGGATTTGCAAGATTGGTCCTGATTAGTGTATGACGATTGTACTGTACTGAGGGCTTGTGATAAGCTTTGTATGTTTGTATGAGATTTTCATATGATCTCCATGTTACATAATATATATTTGGGGTTTTGACTTTTGGCTTTCCGGGTTAAAAAAACTATGTTATGTGCGATTGAATATTTTTGTTTATGCTTCACATGTGTGTGCAATTAATTTTTCCGCAAAAGATTAACAAGTGGAATAGATTCAGTATCTTGCATAAAGTTAAATAGTGTGAGATCAGGTGGATCTTGGAAATATGAATGCTTAGTGCATATAATTTCTACATGGTATCAGAGCATTGTTGATTGAAGATTGCAATTGTGAAGTGAGTTTGTGCCGGTGGACAATTCAAATTTGCTACAGAAGATTCTTGGTGCATAAATCAAGTATACATTGAAATTTCGTTCAACGGGTTGAGATTGGAGTATGCCCTTGATGGGAGATCGAATTACATATCCTAGAAGGATAGGATGGAGGCAGTGCTGGAGGATAATGGGCTGCAGGAGTTCATCAATAGTGATGTTCCTAAGCCGGGATCTAGCGATGTTGCATTACTTGATGCATGGAAAAAGAAGACTGCAAAGACGAGGAGGATTCTGTTGGAAGGTGTGAAGGACCATATTTTTTCTAGCCTTCATGGGAAAGCCACTCCATTCTTAATGTGGAAGGCTTTGACAGATTTTTTCCAAAGCAGAAGTGACCAGAGGAAGTTGGCGCTTAAAGACAAGCTCAGAAAAATAAAAATGGAGAAAGGCGACAATATTCCAAAATACCTCACGAAGTTTTTCCACTGCAAGGATGAACTGGGAAGTGTGGGGGTTACTATTGATGAAGAAGACTTTTTGAGCTTGGCTCTTCTTTGGCTTCCGAAGAGTTGGCATAGCTACAAAGACTCTGTCAATGGACCGTAGAAACTGTCGGGATGGGAGCGACTTTGGTCAGATCTTGTGCAGGAGGAGATAAGGCGGGGTACGAGGGATGGATATTCATCGAAGAATGAAGATGAAAAGAATTTTTCTTTGGCTGCTAAAGCAATGAAAATGAAGGGGAAGAAAAATCCTTCAAAATACAGTGCTAAAGGCAAGAAGAAGGATTTGTCCAAAGTGAAGTGTTTTCACTGTCACGAGCATGGAAATTTCGCCACTAACTATCCATCGAAGAAGAAGAATAAGCAGGATGCTAGATCTATAGCTGGAGAGGCCTTAGCCTCAAAATTAGAGCTATATTTTTCCTTGATCGAATGCTTGGTTTCAAGCTACATGGGATCGGTGTGGTATCTTGACAGTGGTGTGTCTTTCCATATGACGGGAGACAAAGAGTTGTTTAGTGACTTGGAGGAGAAGGACCTCCAGATGCATATATAGATGGGCGATGATGGTCAGTACAGTGCTACTGGAATTGGGACCACTACCTTTGAGAGGGAGTTTGGTAATCCATTCGTGTTGAAGAATGTCATGCATGTTCCAGGTTTGAAGAAGAACTTGGTCTTAGTCACAATGCTGGAAGACAAGGGTTATGATGTTGTTTTCAGTGAGGGAAAAGCCTTCCTTCGACATAAAAAAATGGTTCAAACCAAGAAGATAGGCGTTCAAATTTAGAATATCTACAAGCTGGAGGTATATGGTTGCGCTGCAATGGTGGGCAAAGCAGAAGAAGTGGTGAGCTGGGATGAGGGCGAATTATGGCACAGGAGATTGGGCCATCTTCACCATGCCGCTTTGAAGATTTTGCAAAAAATTTATACTAGACTTCCCAAGGGTACTCTTGCGCAGTCATATCAGTGCAAAGGATGTACAATGGGTAAGTTTTTGAAGACAACCTTTCATGAGAAGGAGAACCGTTCTTCAGTGATCCTGGAGAGAATTCACACAGACGTGTGTGGACCATTCTCGGTTGCTTCAACAACAAAACACAGGTATTATGTGATATTTGTTGATGAATTTTCTCGTAGATGTCGGATCTTCTTCATTCAGAAGAAGAGTGAAACGTTCTCAAAGTTCTGTGAGTTCAAGGCATTGGTGGAGAAGGAGTCGGGGAAGCAAGTGAAAGCTCTACGGAGCAATAATGGTGGTGAATACATCTCGGGAGAATTCAAATACTTCTGTAGCAAAGAAGGAATTCGAAGAGAAATCATAGTGCCTCATAACCCATAGTAGAATGGGGTCGTAGAGAGGAAGAACATAACGATCGTGGGTGATGCACAAGCTATGCTTGAGAGGGAGCTAGACTTGCATGCAGTGAAGGAGCTGCTTGTTCCGAAAGATGAGCCTCCAGATGTGGATCAGCCACAAGAGGATATTCATGGAGTGGAGGAGTCCACTCATGCAGAACCAAACATCAGAGAAGGCAAAAAGCGTACCACAAAAGCTGAGAGACTAAAGCTTGATGCGGCACAGAATGTAGGAGTTCCTACATCACAGCGTAGACAGAGACAGTCACCTGACCGATTTACTGGATACATGGCTCTTATGAGCAAGTATATCGTGACAGAGCCATCTTCTTTTGAAGAAGCAGTGCAGGAGCCCACATGGGTAGATGCCATGGTGGAGGAGTATGACTCCATTATTAGAAACAATGCTTGGGATATTGTTCCAAGGCCGGTGGGAAAATCAGTTGTAGGATCAAGATGGATCTACAAGGTAAAGCAAGTTGTTGATGGGAGTGTCGAGAAGTATAAGGCAAGATTTGTTGCCCGAGGCTTCTCACAGATTGAGGGGATTGAATATGAAGAAACCTTTGCACCTGTCGCACAGTATTCTTCCATATGGACCATCCTTTCTCTCTCAACGTAGAAGGTTTGGCACATTCATCAGATGGATGTGAAGACTGTGTTCCTTAATGGGATCATTGAGGAAGGGGTGTACATTGAGCAACCTAAAGGATTTGAGATATTCAGCAGCGAGTCGCATGTGTGTAGGCTCAAAAGAGCATTGTATGGGCTGAAACAAGCACCCCATGCTTGGTACACTCGGATCGACAACTATTTCACTGGACTTGGCTTCAGCAAGAGTGAGGCGGATGCAAACCTATACCAGATTGTGGTGGAGGGTAAGCTTTTAATCATTGTACTTTATGTTGATGATTTAGTACTAACAGGTGATGAGCAGTTGATACACTCATGCAAGGTAGATCTTGCAAAGGAGTTTGAGATGAAGGATTTGGGCCTCCTTCATTATTTCCTTGGATTGGAAATATGGCAGCGGGAAGGTGAACTGTTTGTGTCTCAAGGCAAGTATCCCCGGGAGATACTAGAGAAGTTTCACATGCAAGGCTGCAAGCCTATCAACACTCCTCTTCCAGGAAATTGGAAGAAAGAGGATGCTACATCATCAGAGGTAGTGGATGCCACTGTTATCGACAGTTGGTGGGTTCGCTCATGTATTTAGTCAATACAAGACCGGACATATGCTATGTGGTGAACCAGCTTTCATAAGCGATGGTTAAGCCTATCAAGCTCTTTTGGAAGGCAGGAAAGCATGTTTTGAGATATCTCAGGGGCACATCTGAGTATGGTTTATGGTACAGACAGACGGATGAGGTGAAGTTGCATGGCTTCACGGATGCAGATTAGGCAGGAAGCCCAATAGATAGAAAGAGCACATCAGGAGGGATTTTCAGTATCAGATCTACAACAGTTTCTTGGTACAATAAGAAACAAAGATCTATGGCACTCAGTTCAGCGGAAGCATAATACATGGCAGCAATTCAAGCTGCATGTGAGGCTATCTGGTTGGTTTGTTCAGTTCACCTTTAGATCCCACAGTGATACATTGTGATAATCAAAGTTTCATTAAACTCTCGATTAATAATGTGTTTCATGATATATCTAAACATATTGATATCTGGTATCATCATATTAGAGATTGTGTGCAGCAAAAGATCATGTTGCTTCATTACATTCCTACGAAGGATCAGGATGTAGATATTCTGACGAAGGCGCTCACCGGGAGAAAATTCAAATACCATAGAGGTAAGATCGGGGTGAAGGATAATCCCTATCTTGTTGAGAGGGAGTGATGAGATTCAACAAGATGATGAGCTTAGTGAAAAGAGTCGCCTTCACTAAGTGGGCCCACAGGCTATTTTTAGACTATTTCTATTTTTAGACATGATGATCATATATCAGAAGTTGCAGGATGCTATTTGTAGATGGTTGATCAAGTTGGAGAAATAGATGAAATTATATTTTTAGAATATTGGGCGAAGTCTATTTATAGATCGCTGATCTAAAAATAGATGCATGTCGATTATTATTAGCTCTTAATAATAATCAGACTCTAAACAACAACTTATTCTTCGTATACCTCTCAGCTCAGTGCGCAATGTATGGCACATCAATCGACAGAAGGAATTACGCTATTCCCAAGGGTTTACTGGAGCTAATTCATGGAGGACTCAGTTATAACTCAAGTGGCAGAGTTATGACACAGTTGGAAGAAGTAGTTATGGAGTTGTATTCAGTTTAACTCAGTTAGACTCAATTGAGCTAGTTGTATCTAGTCTAACTGAATGATACACTAGTGAGAGGAGTGAATTAATTAGTTAATTAATTCACAAATAATAACTCATTAATCAACTGAACAATACAACAGTTAACTACAGTGCATGGCAGTTTTAGTGGAGACCCAGTGGAGAGATAGGTGAAAGGGCAAGATAGACTATCTGTTGTGACTATAGTGATGCATTGATTGCATCATACACTCAATGAGATGCCAATGAGGATTGCGTAGTCAAGGATGGAGTAATTCAAATTCATTCAGAGCTATTATTTAGTAGAGATTGTGTAGTGGAGGCAGGATAGCAAGAGGCAGAGATCAGTGCATGGATTTGCAAGATTGGCCATGATTAATGTATGACAATTGTACTGTACTGAGGTCTTGTGATAAGCTTTGTATGTTTATATGAGATTGTCATATGATCTCCATGTTACATAATATATAGTTTGGGTTTTCAGCTTCAGGCTTTCCCGGTTAAAAACTATGTTATGTGTAATTGAATGTTTTTGTTTATGCTTCACATGTGTGTGCAATTAATTTTTCCGCAAAAGATTAACAAGTGGAATAGATTCAGTATCTTGCATAAAGTTAAATAGTGTGAGATTAGGTGGATCTTGGACATATGCATGCTTAGTGGATATAATTTCTACATGTTGCTCTTTCATCACTAGAGATGTTCAAAATATCACTAACTATTGTTTTCTCTCTTCATCTAGCTTCTACATGGAAAATTTGAACCTGTCTACTTGATAATACAAAAACATATAGACCAAAATTGAAGAGTATTTAAATACTTCTTCAGTTTGAAATTTAAGAAATTTCTCATGGATGTTATTAGCTAGGAATTGACTGAAATTAAATATAATGGATGGTTTTCTATTTGTGGAAAAGATGGAAAGGAAGCCTAAAATGGGTTCATCTACCCACTAATCAGAATAATAACCAAGAATGTATGAAATTACTGTTATGATCTGTTTAGCTTGATCAGGGAAGATGCAGGAAGGGTATGGAGGATTTTTCTTTGCCAATTTGGTATTTTCTGGGAAAAATATGTCAAAAATCCTGGCTCTTTTGGAAAAATCAAGTTTTTGATAAATTTCAATGAGGGATTCTTAGGGAAAAGGTGTGCTATTTTCCATAGAGGGGGCTTGCATCATCTGGTTTATAAATTGGGTAGTGATGGTGAAGAGGATTTCACCAGTAGGGGCTATAATGGCTCTTTGATTGGGAATGTAGCGTGTTTTTCATTTTCCAATGAATTTGGGGGCATGGAAGATCCGAGGAAAAATTTAGTGTGGGAGATTGGACTCCCAGAGTCCAATTTCATCTATTTTGTCGACATACTTGTCCTCCATCTAACAGTAGTGTTCGAAAAATTCAAACTCAGACTGTGTCTCAATGATATTGTAATCCCTATCAACTAATGGAATGTGATATAAATCTATAGGAGGATGAACTAAAGGGTTCGGAGGATCCCCCTGATTCTTCTTCTTAGGAGGCATGATTATTAATGAATAATTTAATTGGAATTGGGAGGAAAATTTTACCGGGAATGAGTTGCAGGTGTATAACTGATTGAAGGAGGGAGACAAGACATTGACACTTGATCGTAAATTGATTAGCTGGTAATAATCATGGGCACACTGGAAAAAATACAAATAACTCTATTTGCAGAGGGTTTGTGACAAAAGATCAAAAGAGGATTAGTTATAGGGTTTTTATAGAAATTGCATGGTTTTTGTTGTAATTGGCACGAGTTCATTGGATTAACGGTTATCTAGGCTAATTAAATGTCCAATGGATAACCTCGGGAAAATATTTGATTTGAAATAGCTTGGAAATGTGCCATAATGGTAATGGCAGAGGTGTCAGTTAGGGACATTGGTAATGGAGTGAGGGGGAGTGGGTTTTAGAGGGGTTAGTGAGTGATTAGCTGTTTAGGCAGGGGGGTGCGAAACACGGAGGGAAGGCCATGTGGTCGTGGGACCCGGTGGGGAAAACCACATTTTCGGACCCCCCCTTCCTAGTAAAGCGAGGATGAAGAGGGGGGCCAAAAGTGAATGTGTGTTGTCGATTTGAAGAGCAGGAAGATCACAAAGGCAGATAGTTGTGAATGCTTTAACATATGCGAAAAAACAATCTTGTCAGGATGCGCCTTTTCACTTTAATCCAAAATTTAGGATAAAACATTTATAAAACAATACATATCCCTTTTGCGCTTGATTTTATAACGCATATTAAAACTTACGGTAAGTGAATTTTCTAATATTTTTCAAAACAAAGTACTTCTACCTACCATTTCAAACAAATTCTTTTTCTAAGCTAACTTTTTTATTTCTTCTTCAAGGGGTGCATTTAGACTAACAAACCCATATTTCGCTTTTTTTTTATGAAATATTAAAATCTATTCAATCCTATCACTTATTTCTCCTATTGATTCAGGTTAAGCAGTTTAACCAATGCCATTTTCTACCTAACTATTGATTTACCAAGATTGAACTTCTTGGAAAATATTTATTCTCTAATCTAATTTACAGAAATTTAAACATGTTTAACCATGATTATGTTGTATGGTTAAACAAATAACTATTCATTATGGAATTTTAAACAAGCTGCACAAAACCTTACTTTATTTGACAGGAAGAAAAATATCTATCAGTAGTGGAATTTAAATTTGTAGCACTTTCAGAGTTATTTTCTTTTATTTTTCTTTAGTAGGGTTCTCATTTCATTTTTATTCTTTTTTTCAATGTTTATTTATTTTCTTATTTTTCTCTTTATTCATTTTCTTATTTTTTTTTAAATACCCTCTTTTCATTTTCTTTTATATATTTTTTGGAAATCATTTGCAGATTGAAAATTATTTACAATATGAAATTTCTGAGATAAAATACTCAATCACCTTGAGATCCTATAAATTATAGGACCCTAACAGTGGCTCCAGCTGGGGATGAAACTCTTAATGTGAGGTTCCAAGAACATTTGATCAGTAGCCTTGAGTGACCCATTTCAACAATGTCTACACCTGGTTTCTTTTTGTTGATGGAGTAATTATGGTAGCATATCAATCAAAAGCTTAGGGCCTTCTCTGCAGGTTTTGACTTCTGTCAATAGGTTACCCAATCAGAATAATAACGACAATGATATTCACAATAATTTCATGTAAGGAAAACCTCTGTTATAGGTCAATTTGGGCACCATTCCCAATGACCTGGTTAACTGGACATCATCCCTAAGACCGATGAATAGGGTCTATCATACCCTATCATTTTAGTCCCTACATGCCCTAAGACAAAGGACAAGAACAAATCATCCATGACTTCCATTGCAAGGTTTCCAAGATTTAAATTTTATATTATATCACCTATAAGCTCACCAACACAATCTCTTAAGGGGCTAAGTGCATTTCATATGCATGTACCTCCATTCAAAGGTGCTCTGCAAAGCATTTCCCGACACTCAAGGGTGCGTTGGTCATTTGGGAGAGAAATTCTCATTGTTCTGGAATCTCCACTTTGCCAATGCCTTCTAGAAGAGTGCATATGTGTCAAACTTCGAATCCATGTGTCCATTTGATACCTCTCAGACTCGGAACATGTCTTTCCTATCATTAGAAAGTCATTGATTGTAAAACTACCTTCATCTCCTCTATAAATTGAGCACGGATCCTAGTGTTTGAGAAGGAAGAATTTGAGTAGAGAAATGCTAGTGGAATTTCAATTGAGGAGTTGATTTGTGTAGCATGCTGCTGCAGAGATGTGCATTGTGATGAGGCTGGGATGTTGCTAGAGATGGTGACATCAAATCAATCATTGGGTTGTAACCTCCCATTCTATCCATTAATAAAGATTGTTGCTTACTTTCCCACATATGTATCTGTATAAGCTTATGTCTTTCATATAATGAATTATTATCTGATGTGTATGGTTCATGTTTCATTGATTTAACTGAATAAATTGAATATACATTTGTATATTGCTATCTATTTTTTGTTTAGTGTTCATTCTCACAGGAAATATTTTGGCAATCTAGCTCGGATTTGAAGCTACAACAAGAGCGACAGAAGGAGAATTGGAAGCGCTTGGACTCCAAGTAAGTTTCTTGATCTATTCTGTGTGACTATTTAATATTAGGAAAAGTAGTTGCAAATTCTCTAACCTGTTGTTCTAGATGAGCACCACATCTAGGGAAGAATGTTTTATCCATAATCCATAATTTAACATAACAAAGTGGTGAATCCATTGGGGATTTTACCCTTCATCCTTGGTGTATTTGCCTCTATTTGTCTCTATTTATTCACCCAGTAGCATTTATTTTGAAATATTAGGCTTTTTGAAATCAAAATTTGCATTAGAAGTGTGTTAAACAGTTGAGTTTTTTGTTCTTTGTTGCGCTCAATGCACTGTTGAATAGGACACAGTGCATTGCATAGCACTGTCTCCCTTCCAGGGGTGCATTGCAATGCACTATCTCCCCTTAGAGACTATGTTTCCCCCTATAATAAACCAAATTCCATTGATTTTGTCATTGCATTTACTTTCAGTTTGTTGTTTTTTGTGTTTTAAAGAGCCTGATGCCTCATATTGACCAGTAACTTTATCTACTTCTTCCTCCTTTGAAAGAAAAGTTTTTTCAATGTTTATTTAAAGTGTTTTTCTTTATCATTGAAGAATTAATTCCAAAGTATTTTCATTGCTGCATTAGATCCATTTTCTTTTGAAAAGGAAATTGTCGTTAAATTATTTGTTTCCTGTAGGAGAAATTGTAAGTTCTATTCTTCATTTTTCCTATTAAAGAGAAATTGTTGTTCTATTCCTCATTTCTAAAAGTAAAATGCATTTGTTTTTATTGATTTGATGCACTTAGTTTCCTTTTCTGCATTCACATTAAAGGGACTGAAAATAAAAACTTGCATTTGCATGTAGTGGATTGTGTGTTTTCCATAGGAACAATTAGGAAAGTTGCATTTTAATTTGTGCTCTTTGATTGTTTTCTCTCAAATTGATTGCTCTTTCCCTCTAGTAGCTAGGATTTTCATTGAAAAACTAAAAAGGGAAAAGATTGCTTATCATTTTAGTTTGCATTTGGGAATTTCCAATACATCATCATGGTGAACCTTGAAAGGCAAATTGATAAACAAGATCAATGTAAAATTTATCTCAATTTACCTAACAAAGCATTGAAACCATAACGATAACATTTAGAAGGTCTAGGCTAGAGACGTGTTCCGGCGTCGTAAAACATAGCAGCTGTCGTTAATTTTCTGTGATACATTCCAAGTGTGATACCTCACTCCATGTACGTAAGTATATCATAGCTCGTCCACATACTTTCGGGTATATCAGGCGCTGTTACAGTACGAAAATTATAAAGGGGTGCTCTCACTGTGCGGTTTCGCATTAGACAACGCTAATATGGACTTGGGCCTCCACGTACCTTTGGGTATATTTGGGAGGAAAACTTTAGGTTTCTATCCATCCATAGTGAACTGAGTCGGCCGCCTTGTAAATTGTGATACACCGAACACAACATTAGGGGAGATTTCCTGCCCGTACTTCTTGGTTCGCCAAGAGGCATTCTCCAGTTCGTAGTTTCTTAGTAAAGTTGTTGCCTAGCATTACCCCTTATATTTTATTTTTGGTTAAAATAAATCATCATTGTGGAAGAAAAAAATCCTTTTCCCCGTCGTTCACGTAGATTAGCATTGAAACCACCTTTACCACCAGAAGTTACTCCTGGTAGGCAAAGGCGACATCACTCTACCGAAATAATTACTATTGGTACCTCTGGTGAAGCATCATCTTATCATATACCAGAGTTGGCACAAGTTGTTTCTACAAATCCTGGTTTGTCTACTGTTGTCAAGACAGAGTCCTCACAGCTACCCGTGGTCACGATCCATCCAATTTGTGAGACCATACCTCCAAAACCTGACATTGTTCAACTGGAAGTTGATCTGGATCCCATCGTGCTTTAGGGGGAAACTGTTATTGGTCAAATTGGACATCATACCCAAGACCAATGAAATAGGGTCTATCATCCCCTTATATTTTAGTCGCTATATTCCCTAAGTGGAGAAAATCTTGATCCTGAAGTCGAACAACTAGAAGTTGTTCCTGTAATGGTCACTCCAAAATCTATTGTAGCCATTGAGTCTCCCATATCGCGTATTCAACCACCTGAAATATAATTTGGGCCAGAAGGATAAGTTCTTCCACCTGTTTTGATTTCGATTGAAGAAATATCACAAGATGAGACACTTTTAACTCCAACTCATTTTCGGTAGGAGATTTACCTGTATGAGTCTTTCCTCAATCACCTTCCTCTGCTTTTGTTGATCCTATTTCACTTCGAGTTCTTGTAGATTCTATAGGTTATAAATTGGGTCATTTGACCATGGCTGAGATAACATCCCAAACTGAACCATCTATTTCAGCTACAACAACATCTACTATTGATTCATCTTCGATGTTTTGTCCATTGACTTCACCCATGCAATCATCTAGAATCCTATCTGGTTCCTCCCTTATGAGTATTGAACATCTTGATCCTTTATTCACATCTTCAGTGCAATATCAAGCTGATCCCATTAGTTATTCTCCTTGGTGGCCGATGATACCACAAAAATTACCCTCGGAAATTCCAAAATTCAATGGAAACCCTGGAGAAGACCTGTCAATGCATGTTATAACTTATCATTTGTGGTGCTCATTAAACTCCTTAAATGATGACTCTGTTAGACTACATCTTTTCCAGCACACACTCACTAGTCCAAATGCTTATGAGGATGGTTATTTTTTTTCTGTAAACCTCATTAAAAAATGAAATGGATTAATGAGGATAGTTCTTTTACTGTGTCAACCTCATTAAAAAATGAAACAGGTTATGAGGATAGTTCTTTTACTGTGTCAACCTTGTTAAAAAATGAAACAGGTTTTGAGGATAGTTCTTTTACTGTGTCAACCTTGTTAAAAAATGAAACAAGTTTTTAGGATAGTTATTTTAGTGTGTCAACCTCATTAAAAAATGAATCAGATTATGAGGATGGTTCTTTTTTCTTGTGTCAACCTCGTTAAAAAATGAAACAAGTGCCTATGAGGATGGTTCTTTTACTGTGTCAACCTCGTTAGAAAATGAAATAGACCATGAGCATAGTTCCTTTTCTTGTGTCAAGCTCATTAAAAAATGAAACAAGGTTCCATGAGCATAGTTATTTTCCTATGTCAAGCTCGTTAAAAAATGAAACAAATCCTCTCCTAATTACAACGAGTCTTCCATCCAATCTCGTAAATGAACCTTCATTCCATCTAGCTATTAGTAATCGATAGTTTACTTAAGTGAATTAAATGAAGCTTGGGGGGAATTTGACATGTGCTCTTGTAGGGCACATTCAAAACATTCTTACCAATTGCACCCAATCAACTACTGAAGTTCGGGGGCAAAAAACAAGTTCAGAGCTCCAAAAATGCAAGTGGTAACTTTCAAATGGTAAAAATGAATGATAAAACTCTTTTTCATAGTCATTTAATTGATTGAAAATCATATTTATTGCTATGAATATGGTTTTATTATATTTTTTATCATGAAACAAGTATTTTTAATCCATTTGATGTTGTTCTGAATAGGTTTTACCAAATTAGTCATGAAGATTTATTTCAAGAATGATTTGACCACAAAGCATATTTTTTATCCTTATTTTTCGAGCTTTGTTAAAAACAAAAAATGACTTGAAGCACACTTTTATCTCTTTTTCGAGCCGATGTAGGTGAAAAAGGAACCCCCTGGGTCCTTCTTTTAGCTCTTTTCGGACTAGATAATGTGAAAGAAGATTGTCGAGAACTTGTCTTTTTCGAGCTCGTAAAATTAAATGAATTGATATCTACTAAGTATAAGTTTAACCCTTTTCCAGACAAATATATAATATTTACGAAAAAGGAATACCTTAGTCAAACATGACTAAAGAGGTTCTCTCAGATACTATTTTACACTTTTTTAGATCTGAGTGACAAATTTACGAAAAAGTACTTATGGATTTTTCTTTCGTCCTCCTTTTCAAACTCTCTAAATATGAAAAAGGATTGGGCTGTCACTGTAGTTAGGCTCGTTAAAACATAAAATAGCGATAGACTTGTCTATCATGGCAAGAATCGAGTTTCATTCATCTCTAGACTTGTTAAATTATTAAATAGTGATACATTGTTCGCCCGAAGGGTTGAATTATAGATCAATAATATGTTATCCTCCTTAATATTGTTAAAAAATAAAGAGGTACTGGTTGAAAAATGACTGGGGAAAGTTTGGGAAAGTGAGCAGATTTTTTTACGGTAGCAGATTGCCCTTGAACATGACACTTCACTCCATCATCGTGACTGTTTGGGTTGGGTAATATTCTTGACGGTTCATTCATACCTATGGTTCATCATACCTTCACTTTGGTTTTGGGTCAATGCCAACTCATCTCAGTGTCGTCGATATGTTCAAGATAAGTCTTCCAATGAATACTCATCCCTCTGCAATACTCATAAGCCTTCATTCTCATGAAAGTCATCCTTTAACATTGTTATATCAAGTCATACCTTGGTCTCTGAAATTAGTATCTCCCATTTCGCAATAAGGTGGCTTCCTGTCAACGACAAATCATTATCCAGGAAGTTCACTTAGAAACATCATATTCCAGTACCATGAGGCTTGTTACAGCATTGACAAGATCCTCGCTTCCAGATTTTTGACCGAAATATTTTTTTTGGCATTCAACATCAAATCATCTATTCACGCCTTACAAAATGTACTGTAGTACCTTGAGTTCCATTGACATCAATGGTGGTTCTCTCACGTTTGTTAACAACCCACATCATTGGTTGGTAATCAAACGATGTCTTACCATGTTCGACCACAAATCCTTATATCTTAGCATGGCTAGACTTGCTTGAATGATCGTGAGCAGAGATAAGAAGACCCAGGATCTAGTTTCACCGTCAGGTGCAATTTTAGGATTTTGTACACATCATACAGTACGGTGACCTTACATACGAGATCGTCATACGAAAATGGGCCTATATGCATGGGCATGCTATATTGGACAACATTCCAATGTGAGCGACTTTTATTCTGCACTATTTACATGTTATTAGATAGTTTATGTGTTGAGCATCGGGAATGCCTTCACCGGCCGTTTATGATCAAGGATATATCATGATGTAATGTATTGTAAGATTGATGTGGTCATACTCTGCTTCATCTCCGGCCCATCACGTGTAGAGCATCTCAATCAAAATTTGTTATTATTATTCGACTTCATGCTTTGAAGTATTTATAGGTCAATTTGTAGGTTTTATTTACAGGCAATTATACACACGATTCTTATAACAGAAAATAAACAATAGCAAGAGCATAAAACATAAAGCAGATAAACACAGAGATTTTCCCCTGGATCCCAAATCGGGACGACCAGCTTGATTTTTCATTATATTCCTTTTAGTGTTACAACACATATATATATATGCCGAAGCATACATAAACCCCAATCCATTAACCCTGGATTAGAACATAACCGTAGTTCCCTTGACCGGATCTACAAAAATACCAGGGGCCGAAAACCATCGAACCCCAAAACCATGTGCAAAACCATGCACAAAACCATGGACGCAGACTACCCAGCGGAAAATATTTTTGACATTCTCCTGGATCATCTGTGTTTTATTGTAGACTTCTTCCCTAGATTGATGCAATTGAATAGTCTGATTAATCCTTCTCTGAGCTTCATTTGGCTCAAAATTCAATTCCTAAATTATCTTCATAACTGGAACTCCTAAAGAGGATGGAAAAACAACATCCATCCCATAAACCAATTGGTATGGTGACATTCCAATTTATTTCTTTGTAGTAGTTCTATCAACCCAAAGTGCATTTATTAACTTGTTGTGCCATGACTTTTGTTATCTTCTAGCAACTTTTTGATAATGTTGACCATACTCTTATTTGAGGATTCATCTAACCCATTACCCTAATGGTAATTATCAGTTGAATGTCCCAAATTAATATTATATTTACTGCATAAATATATCATTTTCTTGGATTTAAAGGTTGCAACATTATCTATAATGAGCTTGTTTGGACAGCCGAATCTAGATAGGATATTGGTTTCCAAAATTTTAATAATAACAACATCAGTGGCTCATCTGCAAGGTGTGGCTTCAATCCATTTGGTGAAGTAATTAGTGGTTGTGAGGATTCATTTATGTTGGGCATAGGATGTTGAATGAATTTCTCCAATGAAATCCAATCCCCATTGTTGGAAAGGACTTTCAACATATATGGGATTTAAAGGCAGAGGCAATAGTTTTATTTTTCCCACAAATATTTGGCATTTGTGGAAAGAGGTTACTTTCTTATGGACATCAGGGAAAAGGGTAGGCCAGTAAAAACCAGCTCTAAGGATCTTGTTAGCAGTGGTTTTCTAGTATAGATGTCTATCGCAATCACCTGCATGGTTCTTTCTACATCATCCTTTAATAAACACTTTCATAAAATACCGCCAGCGTCTTTCCAATATAAAACATTATCTATGATGAAAAATTTTACTCCTTTTAACTTTAGAAATCTAGCTTTTGTCTTAGTTAAACAAGGAGGAGCATTTAAATTGAATAAAACAAAAATGAGGTATGCATACCAGGGTGAGGTCATAAAAGCCTCATCAATTTGTGGAGTCATCTGCTCCTCTTGATCATCTAATGCAACTACAAAGTTGATATCTAATTCATGAAATTTAGACTCAGCGATCACTTTGGCTAGTCCATTTCCTTTGATAAGCTTAGTGGGTTTGATTTCTATGTCATACTCAAGAATGATAGCAATCCATTTTCCTCTTTTACCATCTGGTCCATTTTGAGTTAAAATATCATTTACCATAGAATTTTGTACATAAACAATTATATGAGAATGGAGGATATACACTCTGAAATATTTGATTGCTTTAATTAATGAAAAGTATTGTTTTTCCATTATGTTATATTTCAATGCATCATCCCTCAAAGCCTTGCTAAAGAATGAAATGGGCTGTTCATATCCTTCATTTTTTTTCTGTAAAAGAATAGCTGCAACAGTGTGTTCAAATGAAAATGAAAAGATTATAAAATCTTTTGTGAAATATGGACTGATCATGACTGGTGCTTTTGTCAATGCTTGTTTAACTTGATCAAATGATTGCCTAGCTTCAATGTTCCATGTTGAATCTCTTTTTAGCATATTTTTTATGTTTCTAAGAAGTTCTGCTAGATTGGGAATGAATATTCTTAAGAAATTTATCTTGCCAATAGATGATTGAAGTTCCTTAATGTTTCTAGGATGACTGATTTTCAAGATAACTTCAATTCTACTGGGATCAATCCTAATACCATCTTTAGAGATGATATGACCCAGAATTTTTCCTTCTTCAAGGCCAAAAAGTGTTTTCTTAGGATTTTATGAAATTCCAAACCTTTTTCATTTTTCAAATAATCTTCTCATATGTCACAAATGTTTCTCATTAGTTTTGGAATAGACAGTAATTTCATCTAGATAGATCACAATAAATCTACCAATTTCATCAGCAAAGGCAATATCCATTTCTCTTTGAAATATGGCTACAACATTCATTAAACCAAAGGGAATATTCACATACATGAAGGTACCCCATGGAGTAGTGAAAGTTGTTTTATCTTGATCATCAAGGTGAACTAAGACTTGGTTGTATCTTGAGAAACCAACTAATAAAGAAATCCTACTAGATCCAACTACCTTCTGTAAGATGTGATCCATTTTTGGCAAAGGGTAGTTGTCATTTAGGGAGACCTTATTAAGATTTCTAAAATCTATGCATAATCTGATTTCTATTATTTTCTTCCTATTTGGTACTATGTTGGAAACTCGTTTAGAGTACCTAAGAGGAAATATGATTTTAGCATCATACATATTTTTTATTTCTTTCCCAATTTATTCTTCGAAGTTTTTTCTTAAATGGTTTATGATCCTCTTTAATTGGGATTTTATGTTGTATAATACGAGCATCATAAGATTTGAGATATTCATAGCTCTAGGAAAATACATCAATGAATTCTCTGAATAAAGCAATGTATTTTTTTTCAGTATTTGGTAGTGAATTAGACAGTTTTATCATTTTAGGATATTTTTCACTACCTATATTTCACTCTTCTACTTTTGCCCCTGTGGGCTCAATCTTAGGCTTATTAGCTACATCATTGAAATTAAATAATTCTTCTAATGGAACCAAACCTCTAGGTAAAACATTATCCTTTAACTGAAGTATTTCAAATTATTCTTTCTCTGGATCTATTTCAAGAAATTCTACTTTATTTACAACTTTATCTACATGTATATTTACATATGTGTTATCTAATTGTTTTTATACATTAGAATTTACAACTATTTGATCTTCTAATTCACATTCTAAATCTATGTTATATTCTTCATACACATCCTTAGACTGCAGAAATTTTTCAATTTGTTTATCATTGCCAAACATTTTCCAATACCTCATATTTTTTGGTATAACTGGTCGATGTTTCACTTCCACTATATATTGTTGATTCGGGTGAGGCATTTTACAGGTGTTGGCTGAAAAAGCCAGACTATTTGCAAGGATATTTTTATTTCTAGGAAATGCAGAAAGATCATATTCCACAAAACTCTAAATAAAATCAAGCACAACATTTTTGTATTCTCTCAATCTAGTGTGTTTTGCAGAGTATTCTCCTTTAATTTGTTTTTTGATTAAATCATAATCCCCATGAATGGAAATTGTTTTGGCACCCAATTTTTTCAACAATTTCAATCCTAATATAAGTGCTTCATACTCAGTTATATTATTAGTACATTGAAAATTGAGCTTCTATGAATGACCTTCAGCATGATTGTTTCCTGTGTTTGAAACCCACACTCTTGCTCCAGAACCCTCTCTGCTACAAAACCCATCAAAGCTCATGTTCTAAAGAGGTTCAAGCTGAGTGCTTTGTTCAACTATTTGTGTTTTGTTTTCATTTGTTTCAAAAATATCAATTTCTTCTTTGGTAACCTGAGTATTGATATCTCCATCATTATAGAGAATGAAAGATTCTAAATCTGAGTGGACAAAATAAAGTGGATAGTTGTGTGGTTTATCCTAACTACTCACCATGAATTTCATCAAAGTTTCTATATATAATTTTCTTTGCTGACCAAACACTGGTATGGTAGAAAATGTTATATCCATTTGTAGGGTCCCTTGTAACTTTTCTCCCCATGAGCGTGACAACAACATGCCATACGTAGGGGGTATATCTGCAACCACTATATCCATTACTAGAATTTTGGCTGGGATTTGAGCTAAAGTAACACAAAGATCTTTGATGAGACCTAAGCATATTAATTTGCTGGAATAAACCAAATATCAATCTTTATAAGTTCTGGTAATGTCAAGTCCTAGTTTATCCATAACAACTTTGGGCATTAAATTGTGTGAAGCACCTGAATCTAACATAGCATTATGGAGAATCTTATCATGAACATTTAGGCTAACATAGAATGGAGGAACACCTCCTTCCTGAGGTTTTCCATCAACTTCAGGCCCAAATAAGATTTTGGGGTGATCACCATTCAACCTAATAGTGTCTCTGTTTTCCCCTATATTTAGAGCCTTCATCACTTGAGATCTGTATATATTTTTGTTCATTAACTTTGTTAGTGGAATTGGAATTTTTAGTTTTTCTAATTCATTTTCAATGTTGAATGATGTTTGAATCTTACTCAGGTTTAGAAAATCTGATTTGTCAGAAATTTATTTTGATGTAAGTTCTTTTCGCTGACTAGTGGTTGGGATATCAGTTTGAGTAGTTTTAGAATCACTATCAGCTATATTTTTTGTGGGATTTATACTATCTTTTTTCCAGAATTATCAACAGTTTCCCTGGCAGAATTGTCTATGTTTTTTCTAACAATAGTCCCAGAGATTTTCCTAGCAAGACTCTCAGAATTCTTTTTGTTGGGGGTGTCTAAAGTATTCTTACTCCTAAGGTTATATTTCCTATGGACTTCCATAATAGCATTTTCAAATCCCTATTTGTAATCATTTGATTCCTCTTAATCAAGCTCAGTTTGGGAAATTTGAAAAATCTCTTGTTCTTCTTAAGTGAGAAAAATTGTTTCATCATCATTAATACCCATCAAGTTTATTTTCTTATCTTCTACCTCTTCTACAATTTCCCCATCATCATCAGCATAATTCTCCTGAAATGGAGGTCTAATTTTTTGATCTAGTCCCCTTTGTTCCATTTGTTTGATTTGGGGAAGATTTCTTCTAACATTTTGATTACGATTTTGAGGTGCAGGTTGGTTTTCTCTTGGAGTTTCCCTATCTGTTAGATTAAACCTTTCCATAATTCTTTATATTTTTATGACTAATGAATCTATTTTTGCATCAGCAGAAGATGCTGAGGGTTCTTCTTTCATGGTCACTCATCTTTCAATTCTTATCCTAGCCCTTTTTGCTAACAAATTGGCTTCTACACTCACTGCATCTCTTTTCATTTCTTCTAATGTCGCAGAGTTTTTCTCTCTTAGCTGATAAGACATATCTGCCTCAAATCCATCTGGGAATTTTATTAAGGCTAGACCTTGTGGTGGTTCAATATTTGTATGAATTTCATTGTAAACACTATGGAATCTAGTGCATAATCCTGGACGCTTTCCCCAAGTGTCCTCCTAATGCTTTCATATTCTAATAGAATCTGAAGAGGGTTCTTTTTAACTTCCCATCTATTAAGGAATGATTGATGGAATGTAGGGATATCATTGATGCTAGCAGGTGGCAAGGATTTAAACCATTTCCTAACTTATCCAGTAAGACTTTGTGCAAAAAACCTGATTTTGACATTTTCCTCATCTACTTCCTGAAGATCAAAACTGTCATTCATCCTATCTACATTTTGTTGAGAAATGATAGGTCCAATTCCATCAAACTGAAGAATCCTAGTTTGATAATCCTATGGCATGTTTTCCAAAAGACCTTGAAGAACAAGTGGAGTATATCCGACTGCCATTATAGGTATATGAGGATGGACAATATGCGGATTGATTAAAGGTGGTTGTTGGGTGAAAGGTGGAGGCTAGATGAAAGGTGGAGGTTGAACTGAAGTTTGAGGATGTGGTGAAGGTGTAAGTTGGATTTTAGGTGAAGATTTGGGAGAAGATGGAGTTTAAGTTGCTTGATGAGAAATTACAGGGGTAGTAGTGGAAACTGTAGAAGGGGTGGAACTGGATGATCTCGGATGAACAGATTGTGATGAGGTAGATGAAACTGTAAAAGAATTCAGGGAAGAGTGTTCAAAAAATTATTGGATATATGCCTCATGAACAGAAAGGTCAAGACCTGAAACTAAAACTTGCAATTTATCAAAATCTTGAAGGATTTGAAGGTCAGTATCAGGTTGGGAAGATTTTACTTCAATAGAATGACGTCTTAATGTGGATTGATCTACCCAGTTGGTTGAATTACTTCTAAATAAACTATGTTCAAAAGGTAAATCAAATAACATCTTGTATGGTAACAAAATAATTTGGAAGAGAATTTGTGCTATGGGGAGGACTGCTACTTCCTTGGATCTAAGCTATATGTTTTCTTCTTAGCAGTTTGTTAGGATCATCAACAATAGTTGCAGGTTTTGGATTAGGATGAGACCTAGTGTAAGCTCTTTTGGGAGCCATAATTAAAATCTAAGGCACACACACACTTATTATTTACAAAAATGAAAAGGAAACAATCTCTCAAAATATTCCTATCATACACTTTTCTTAACCAGGGTAATGAATTCGAAGAAAATTATAATATTTTAAATTGTCCCCAGTATGGTCACCACTATGTTATAGTTATGTAATTTATGAGATTGTGAGAATAAAAACAGAGGACAATATCAAAACCACTTTGGAAGCTGGGATCTAGCCCTCTTAGCTTCAGAGAGGGATCTCTCTGTAAATTTTAGCTATGTTTTTTGTAAATTTTAGGCCAGTTATTAATTTACTAATTGTTTGTTTGTGATTTGATTGGATTGTTTGGTTGATGAAATTGTTATAATTCCATTGGGATATGGATTCTAAAGATTAATTGGATTTGCATCAAACTTTGAAGGAGTTTCACAGGGCAAGCTAGGTTTCACTAGTTGGATCTTTTGGGATTTTAAATGAATTATGAAACATAAGAAATGTAAGATTTAGTAGAAACTAAGGAGAAATGAAGTATTCCTCAATTTAACTTCTGCAGAAAAGATATAAATTACAAAAAACCAGAATAGGGTGTTCTTTATAACATATCCTATTCGTCACAGTTTCTGTTATGTAATTAAGCTTTTGAAAAATAATAGAGAAAGAGTGACAATGAATAACACATTAACAGAAGAAAAACATCACCAATTCGTACACCACATGAATCCTATGAAGAATTTCCTTGTATTATTGATGCTTCCAGCAACTAGAAAATTATAATACTTAGATAAAATTATACTCAACAATCAACTTGTAATACTTCAAACTGTGAATTATTTATACAATAAACTACAAAACCATTTACAATATCATTGTCTCAATCGACAGTGTATTATTGGCATTATCCTAAAAAATAAAATTGATCTTCTAAAAAATAATAGGCAAGGTGGACAACAACGTGGAGAGCTGGTTCTATTTTGGAGGAGTTGGTTGTTGAATAGGCCTATCCCTGTGTTGCGTAGATTTTTTCACTGGCAGATGTGTTGCGCTAGATGATGTGTTGGCAGATGTGTTGGCTTGTGTTCTAACTACACCCAAATTACTGCTTAGTCCTGTAACTCACAAATTTTATCCCACCTATCTTCATCTGGAATGGTTCACTTTATTACCTTCTGGTGAATTTCATCAAACTTAGTATATATGGAAAATGTGGGCCTTACCACAAAAATATGATTTACTTCATGTTGGATGAAGAAATCATTACCCATGGCTTCCAAGCATGCTCTGCCTGTCACTACTGCCTTTGATGTTTGAAAATTTTGAGATGTCTCTGGCTACCTCTTTCAATTTTCTAACATAATATCCATAAGTAATTAACTTTTCATTAATTACAAATAAAATAGGTAGCCCCTTCTGAGTTAGAGGTTCAATTCTAGTAAAATATCTATTTAAGACTATCTCCAAGTTATGACAATTCTCCTCTAACTGAACAACCAGATTCTTCTTGGTAAGAATATTCTTCACCTCCAAAATTGATTATTTTCTATCATCAACTCCTAAATCAGCTAATTCATAGTTGTTCTTAGAATCTAGGAATTTGATGATATTTTTTGTTGTTGCAGGCATTTCTCCCAACTCTTATTTAATATTTATTATAGCCTATGTTTCTCTCTTGATCAAATATTTCTACTGAAAGAGAATCTAAATACAGGGCCAAATTTTATCTATTGAGTTCATGATATATGTCCAAATTATTTCCTTGGCTTGGGCCAAGGACTGTCCAATTGTTGATTCCATTTCAGATTTCTGCAATCTTTCAATTAGCTTTTGAGCTCTCTGAGATTCAATAGAGTGTGAAGCTTCGCATATTGTCTTCTAGTATTGTAATGCTTTGACCTGGTCCTGCAACTTTTTGATTTCCTCTGTCTAAATTGAAATATTTTCCACAAATTTGGCCAATTGTTCAGCACCATCAGCTGACTATGTAGTAAGTGCAGTGGAGCTTGTAGTTGCTTTTGTAGGAATGGTTGTAAGAGGTAAAACATCCAATGGAATCATAGCTAGCTTTGCATTCTTCTCCTTTTCTTTAATCATCTTCTCCAGCTCAGTTTCCATTTGCCGTATCTGAGCATTTAGTTCCATGATGAGATTCATCATGTCAGTTTTCTGGGTCTCTTTCTCTTCAATGTCCTTTGTAAGGGGATCTTTTGTAGCTCACAATTTTAACTGCTTCCTCAATGTTTCTATGTCAAAATTATTCTTCTTGATTAATTCCTCTACAACTTTCATGTTTTCAAGGTCATATCCCATATTGACTACTAAATACTCTAAGGATTTAATCCTTTTGTCATTTGTAAGAGAAGAAATCTTCTCCATCTTCAACTGTGACTGAGTATTTGGCAATGAAACCTGCAGTTTAGAAAGATTCATGGCGGTGTCAGTTAAAGTGGAGGAAATCATTTCACTTGTTTGTTTATGCATCTCCATTTGGTCAATGGGATGAATATCCTTTATATCAAACTTGAATCCTATTTTCTTGTAATCTGATGTTGATTTTGGATGTATAATTTGAGCCTCAAGAAAGGCCATTTGCATCTTTCCTTTCTCTGAATCAAACACTGATAGTAACTTGCTTTCATAGCTAGAAGTCTGCTTCCAGAATTGAGCATAAGTGATGTTCTTAAGAATCTCATTCTTAAGCTTTATTTCTCTAAATATGTCAAACATTGTCTTCTATTTCTCTCCTTGGACAAATTTAGTTGTTTGGACAATTTTTTATCATGGGATACTGAAGATGTTGTGGGAGATGCAGCAAATTGGCCACCTACTTGAGAGGAATATCATGTTTATTTTATTACCATGGCTTCTTCTTGCTCTAAATTATTTTTGGTGTCTACCTTTGGATTTAACTTTTTTCTCTTCCTATACATTATTTTTAACTCTTTTCTTGCACTGTCCGTCACTGAAGGTGACTCTTTTCCCTTTGTCTTTTAGCTGCTTTCTCCCATGGAACAGGAGTCTGTGATGTTGATGTAGATACAAGTTTCTCCTCATCTTCCTGTAATGTATTTTATGCTCATACTAACTGGTTCATATATCTATCTATCTCGGACCTCTGGGTATGAATGTAAGGAGTAGTTTTGTTTTCTACTCGCAACTTGGAAATGATACCCAGAGGATCATAAGACCATGTGAAACTCAGGCTTAATTTCATCTCCTTAAGAATTGTATATGCCTCTTCTCCTACTGACCTATTGTTACAAATGAAATACCCAATCTATGTTTTGATTATGAACTGTGATTTATTTTTAGTTGACACAAAATGTATCTCATCATAATTCAACATTTGTCTAATGTATTCAAGAGCAAAAATCCTCATGGGTAGGTGTTAGCCACCTATAATATTTTGTTATACCAAAAGGTGGCTAAGATCTTTTTTGAGCCTCCAAGGAACAAATTTTATCACTAAAAATTGTTAATTTTAGAGCCTAGAGCATAAATTATAATAAATGAATCCCCATGATACATAGGAAAAATGGAAGGAAATTTTATCAATAATATAATATGTATATATAATTTTTTTGGCGAATCTCTCACCAAATTATATTATCTTGTAAAATCATGGCGAATTTTTCACTGAATTATAAAATCTTGTAAGATCTTGGCGAATCTTTCACTAAATAATAAAGGCTTTGTAAAGGGCTAACAAAGTTCATAATGATTATTTCTTGTAGTGACTTCAAGCCTTGTTAAGCAATCCATCAAGAACCAAAAACAACATATTCCTTATAAGTATATTCTTTATATGGAATATAAAGATATTTCTCATGGAAAGTCAATTAGGTTTAGCACAGGTGGTAGGTAGAAATCCTACATGTGACAATGTGATGAACTGATAATGAGTATTTCTTGTAATGGCTATGAGCCTTGTTTTCTAAGCAATCCCTCGAGGACTGAAATATGTATATTCCTCATATGGAATATAAAGATTTTTATAATGTATTGGTATATAAAGATATGAGCGAGGAGTGGGAAATGAGCCACAAGAAGTCCTTAGAATATTGACAGGAAGAAGATAAGTGCAAAAAATAAAAAAGGTAAAAAATTCAAAAATGGAGAAGAAATACAGGGGAAAAATTGTGAAACAATGAATTTATAATCCCATGGGAGGAACATTGATTAGAGATAGTGAGGGAAGATTTTCCCTTAGCCTGGGGGTAACAAAGGAAGAAATTAGAACTCTCAATAATGAAATTGTAGTTAAATAAACATTAAGCTCTATACCAATCATGAGAGGGAGGAAATATGGGAAAGAAATGTAGGAACAAGAATCTAAATGGAAAAAAGCATTGGGATTACAATCCTTCCTCACCAAGTTTGGCTACTTCCTTTGAGGCCTATTTAAAATTTAGGTTTGATCTATCTCTGTATCTTGTTGTCTAATTAGTTTGTAAAATAGTTTCCAAGTAGCTATGTTAGAGCATGGATTTTGTGAAAAAAAAATCACCATCCTGCCCATCTTGAGATGGAGATGGACAGATATGAGTATTCTTGATATAATTCTCCCATTTTTGTTGTTGTTACAAGTTGTATAGGTACAACTACAATCCCCTAATTTTAGTTCAAAAATTATCCATTAGTGTGAGAAAAAATGTTTGATGTTTTCACCTCGCCTTTGTTATCCCTATCAATGTATAATAAATTTATCCTTGGTTTATAGTTGCTTATCCATCTTTATCCTTGGTTTATAGTTGCTTAAAATTTAAATATAGAAATTGAAATAGATATGATGTCATTTCATTCTTATTTTATGTTGAAGTCTTTAAATAAATAAGATGCCGGGTCTTCTTTTTTTTTTTCATTTTATTTTATTAGTGACACAACCACACATGGGGATCTCCCCCACCCTGGACTATCAAGCACCTTGCTTCCGTCGGCGCAAAGAATAAATATGGCATGAAAAAATTATGGTTCTTACCCATTTTGAACTTGGAGGCCAGTTACAATTAAATAACAAAAATTCAAGCTCTTCTAGTTGATTATTTGTCTTTCATCAACATATCCACTTGTTATAACACCATTTGGCTACTTTTTAAGCGACCATAAAAAATCTGATCGTTTTCTATGTGAATTGAACTCTCCAAAGGTCAATGATAGGAATATTATTTTAGGCTATCCATACCCTTCAGATATTTAAATATTTTAAGCTCAACATAAAACTTTGATATGTTTCATTAATCTGATCTTTTGCTCCCAATATTCCATCCCTCCACTTGACATACTTCAACAGTCTCCTTTTTGTTGTTATATAGTTAGGTGTTTGTGCTTCAACCTAGATAGCTAATTTTGTATTTGAAGGATATGTCTACTTTTCAATTAATTTTTATTTTGCTTTTAATGTATTTCAGAATCTTCAACGACTTCCTTTGTAGAGTTCTATAGCTAGGTGTTTGCGCTTCAACCTAGATAACTAATCTTGTTTTTGAAGGACATGCCACCTTTGTAGATACTTTTTTATTGTGCTCTTAATTTATTTCAAAATCTTAACAATACTTTCCTCTTTCCTTTCTAACAAAGAATTAATTTAATTCAGAGTATTGACTGTAGTTGGTGCTAATACCATATTAACATCAACATGGATTTAGAAGTTTCTTAGACTTGATGTTGAATTTATATCTATTGTAACGAGTATAAGGATGTAATATTTCTCTCTTTTACCAATTTAATCTCTTTTACTTTTGTGTAGTCACAGTCATCCAAGACTCGATGAAGAGAGCTGGAAAAAATTGATACAACAAAATTCAGAAGTGGTATTCCAGAAATATTATTTTTGCATAGTTGATCATCTTGGTCACGCATATTATTTCAGATAGACTCAAGACTTTAATAAGAAAGATGACATTATAACTTGATCCTGCTGTGTAGATCCTTGTTTTATGCATCCTGAATTCATTGAATTTTTGATGTAGGTGAGTTAAAGTGGAACACCTTTGCAACTTAGAGCCTGGAGATTCTGAATTTTATGAACTTCTATTAAGAATTCATGTTGCAGATCGCAGGCAGGATAATGCAAGAAAAGTGAGAAGAGTTAAAAGGCATTGAATTTCAAATGACATCAAGTTGCAGTTTGATGGAGTTAAATGACAGTGTATACAAAGTCATTGTGGGAGTTGAATTAACACCTTCAATTTGAGGAATTTTATGAAAAATTTGCCAATAGTGGTTGAGCATATATGGAGGTGGTAGGTAATGTTTGTAAAACAAGATTCCCCATACCGGGGAAATCTTCTTGCCTACTTAGAGCTTTGTGAATGTTAATGGTCTCACATAATGGGAATTTCCTAAGATGACTGTGGTCCATTATCAAGCCACTAGATAACACCTGTAAAACCCCTTATCACTGCTCAATGATAACAATCTATCATAACCACTAACTTCACCCCTTTCCAAAATCCCCTTAGGTATCTGATCTACAATCGACATTTCCACATCTTGTTGCTGATGATGAACAATATCATCTTCCATGACCCACTCCATAGTACGAGGTCAAAATGAAACCATACTCAATGTTTCTATATTCTTCTAGAAACAATAAGTCCTCGGAATGCATCCTATCAATATTAGAAAATAATAATTCCTATTATTAGGGATGAAATCTTCTTGCCTCCTTAAGCTCTATGAATGTTAATGGTCTCACATAATGGGCATTTCCTAGGATGATCGTGGTCCATTATAAATACCTGTAAAACCCCTTATCACTACTCAATGATAACAATCTATCATAACCACTAACTTCAACCCTTTCCAAAATTCCCATAGGTATCTGATCTACAACAACATTTCCACATCCTGTTGCTGATGATGAACAATCTTATCTTCCTTGACCTCCTCCACAATAGACCCAATTGACAGCCTAATATTTGAGATGAGTGAAATAGGATTTTTAACCAACACCTAAGTTCAATATATCATTAAAATATTTGGATTACCAACAACCATATTAAACCAAAAAGTGAAATCACCGGTTCCTATAATTGTTTGAGACATCACTTTGGATAGCATTCAGATAGCATTGAGATCTTATCCTTGGGATAACACTGAGATTGCAAAAACACCATGGATTATATAGAACTGAGATCTATGAGCATCATGGTGCCAAGACTGTAGAATCATCATGACTGAGATAGTCACCAAATTGTGATATCAATTAACTACGGTGGCACCGAATTACACCGAGATCCTTACTATGATATAGTACCAGGACATTGAGGCAATGTCACTGTGGAAACACCAAAAATTTTCCTAAGTTCTCTGCTCTAATATGCATTGTAATCTCAACAATTACAAAAATATTCTGTGTACCCTTATCCGAGCCTCTTCCTAAAATGATAATCGAGCAGTTGACTGTAATTTTCCATCCGAATTTCAGAGTGTGATCGTATCCTTAGGATAGCACTCAGATATTCCTTGACCTCCCCCATAATAGACCCAATTGAAAACCTAGTATTTGAGATCAATGAAATAGGATTTTTGACGAACACCTAAGTTCAATATCTCATTAAAATATTTGGATTACCAACAACCATATTCAACCAAAAAGTAAAATCATATGTTCCTATAATTTTTTGAGACATCAAATCTCCAACTGGTAAATTCGTAGCTCACTACATTCAAGGCTCACTACATCAGAAATAACAATGCTCTACCCATGGTAATTAAAATGGTGTGACGATCTACAACGTTAAATCTTTTGTAGATAATATTGTCTCCATGACCATCCCAAATTATTCCTTGATGCAAAATTAAGGTTAGAAACTTATTAGTTTCATGGGTGGAAATCCTCTATCTCACATTTTAGGTTCTTTGGATTGACCCACTAGTATCATGAAAGACATAATATATCACCTGTTCGTTAGAATCCTCATAGGAATTTGGTTTGCTACTATGAAACGTTTCAGGGGTATCATCTCTATGACCCCCCCTCTCACCAAGTGACTAAGCATTATGATGCTATCTTTGATGAGCCTTTTCATGGTGAATGCTAGGATCTCTTCTATAGCTCCTTTCTGGTGATGACTCTCAGCATGTCTCCATGGAACATACCTCTTCTTATCTTGTTGGGTTGCTTATTGATGACTTGTAGCTGATTGTAGTGAACCTTTCCACATCTCCATCTTGTGTTGTTCTGCCTATACAAATGTTAAAATCCTCTGAGTTCATCCTTTGTATTTATTGAATAGTCTATGGGCAGTTAGGACTAAAGGGATTACTTCATCATCTAGTACATCCTATCCTTTGGATGTTTCTTCCATCCTTCCCTTACTAGATGAGGTCATCATTGTTGGTACTTCATATTGAGGTGTACAACCTAGCAATGCTTCTCCTTCCAGAAAGTAGTAATGCCCAACTTTGAGATGATATTGTTCATGTGGATGTATAGAAGTTTGATGATGATGGTAAAAAAACCCTCTACTACACCAGCATGTGCTCAAAGAGCTTCAACAACCAATAGGCTTCACAATAATAAGCCATGTATTCAGATTCAATAGTTCTCACAGAGTAACAGAACCAAGTAATATAACACTAGATGTGCATTCATCATACTGCCAACTGAGCCAATATTAGAATATCCTTGGAATCTTATATCTCGGCAGTGAATTTATGACCATAAATAATAGCATCATAGAGATATCTTAACAAGAAGCTATCCCCTATGTATAGATCCACACAGAGACATATGATAGATGTTTATCAAGAGCACTAGGGATCAACAACTTCTCCATCTCATCATATCTTTAAGTGCATCAGGGATAGGTCTTCAGATATTTAACTTCTACTTTCTTTGCAGCCTCTAAGGTAACATGGATATGAGCCATCATACTCAGTTGTCATAAAAAAATATTGGGCAAGAAAAGTCATGATGGATTTTATAGCTCCCTCTGAAGCCTTTCTATGCATCAAATTATCCAATCCATGAGAAGACTTTCTTATTTGAGCATCCATATCTATAAAACCATTCTTCATGAGATATTGGATTGATGCAATCAAGATGTTAGAGTCAAGGATTTCTTCTTGTCAAGACATATAATTTTTCATGCACTTTCTTCATGGTACCTCTTTCATGCTGATAAGGGTTATTATAAAGAACTGATCCAAAGGGCCATGTTCTTCTTCTTCCCAGAGTTCTTCAAGCATGAAAGCTTCAAGTGTGCTACACCCCTGCAATTTCTTTTACTAGCAGATCTTTGTAGCTTATCCATAGTAGATAATCTATCCAAAGGTTACACCTGTCTTCTTCACAAATTCATTTGTGAACAAAGCTCTATATAAATAGTCATCAATTTACTGAGGCTACAACGTACTGCTACTGTACTGTAATGATCTTATACATAATATAGGAAAAAAAAAAAAATTGAATATGTTGAGAAGCCATTAGAATTAATGCCATATATAATTGATAAGGTATATGTGTTGTTGTTCCATTTTCTGCCATACATCACAGGATTGCATTCTAAATCATATCATTGCTGCCAGTGGCTTTTTGCAATCTATTGTTTCTGCTAATACTATCATTTTTCAACATCCACTTCTGCTAATTCTCTTACTGGCATTCTTCCTTCATCATACCATTGTTCCACTTTTGTCCAATCATATCTATTGCGTACATTTCTTGTCAAATTATCCTGGAACCTTGATGTCCCAAATGTCACATACATCTTGATTTTAGGTACATGTATCAAAGGATTGATTGACATATGCATTATTGTCGATGCATAGATGCAAATTTACTTAGACCAAGAACCCATCTTTGAAAAGATATTAATTTCAAGCAAGGTTTACTATTGATTAAGGTGAGACTATCACCCTATTCTTGTCAAGAGATAATACTAGTGTGATTGCCTCTCATTCAAGGTCAATTCTATACAATTCTTGCATCTGAGTTAATAAGAACGTGCTCAAAGAGCTTCAACAACCAGTAGGCTTCACAATAATAAGCCATGTATTCAGATTCAATAGGGCTCCCAGAGTAACAGAAGCAAGTAATACAACACTAGGTGTGCATTCATCATACTTCTTGTGTGTTTTGCACTTTTCTCTAGGAGTTCCTCTGATCTAGTGGTACAATCAGGAAACCCAATAAATGGTCATTCTTAGAATTGATTTTATTATTCATATGCCATATTTGCATTTTGATACACAATTTCACTATATCCTAGGAATTTTTGTATATTTTGTAAACTCTTTAGCTAATAGTGCAATAACTCATTTTTCATTTTCCCTTTTTCTTTGTTTTATATATTTACTTGTGGGATGGGATGTCTAGAAGGGCTGAGACAGAGACGTGGGGAACCAAAAACAAATTCCTTTTACTTTATTAAAATTGACTCTTCTTGAGTTGTCTTTTTTGAAAGAGCTCAATGAATTGATTGCAAAATTGCGTTTTGCAAACCATTTCAAATATTGTTATGCCAGGATTTTAATTTTTAGTTTGATTTTGAGTAAATTGGGCTCTAAAATGATCAATCCCAATTTTCAGTTCTAGAATTAATAAACATGTTTATCATGGAAGAAAATTGGCTCTAGTCTTTTTGTAGTCTCAAGTAATAAGAAGTTGAGTCTTTATTTTCCTTGATCCCAGAAATATAAGTTCACATTTGCGTTGAAATTACATAGCTTGTTTCTAGGAGTTTTGCAGATTGTTGCTCTGAAGAAATCCAAACCCTTAGCTAACAGTTAGATAAGAGAAGAAAATGTAAAATTTCAGTGAAAACTATATAGTTTGCCTGGTAATCATGCTAACATGCTTCCTCCTGGAGTATGAGGTTAAACTGCTTCTGGTTGATTGAATGCAACTTTCCTGGATTTGAAGGCACAAGGGAAGTACCTGAATACAAAAAGCTTGAAGGCATAAGGGAAGTACACAGCTTGAGCTATACGGTAGGGGAGTAGAAGCACAGTTCCCCTTGGAAATATTTGGATTTATTAAGATATTCTTTGAGATACATTTGTAACAGAATACTTGAGAGGGAATCTCTAGTAGGTTTTACTTGAGGCACCAACTGTTTCAGATACTTGCAATAGCTTCAGCAAGGTGTCACGCTGACAAGTTTTGTTGCCTACTGAAAAAATAAGTATGTTAACAGGCTCAAATATTATAGATGTGTTGCCAGTCAAATCAAACCTATCTTCTTGACCTGCTATATTGCACTGATATCATATTTTGGAATTAGTTGTGTTGGAACCCTGCAGGGACTTTGTAAGGGTTGTTGAAACTTGAAATTGGTATCATCTCCTAGTGAAATTTATTTTCTTGCATAATGTATGGTTTGAGTAGGACATGATGACCATTTGTTTGAACTGCAAAGGCTTTGTCAGGGTAATGGAAACTAAAATTTGAAGTTGTCTACTTGAGATATTGGTTTTTATTGCATTATTTGTTTATATATTCATGTAGGCCCACCACTTATTTGAATTTTGAACTATACTTTTCAGAATAGTTGATTCTTATTGAATTCCAGAATAGATGTGGTTGATCTGACATTTGAGGAACTTTTTGTGAAATTTATTGCGTTCATAATTTTTTATCTCTTTGACAAGATTATCATGCCAATGTTGTCATTGTATACATTATTTCAACTTTTTGATTCTGAAGAAATGGTGAGAAACTGTGAATGAAAAGCTTAAAATGTTTTATTGTCATGAGTTATTATAGCCCCATTACTGCTGATGTCATGGAGCTCTGAGTCTTCAGAAGACCATGAAATATCACATGGAATATATAAATTGTTAAGAGCCTTTAGGTTGCTATGTACTTTACAAATCACTTTAGCCTTTCTTCTACAGAGAAAGGCAGTCTTGCTATTTTAAAGTTTTTCCTTTTTTACAGTCATGAGGATATTAGTGTGCTAGTTTTTTTGTTTTGCGAGGATTTTGTGTCTGTAATCATTTATTTGATATTGGTGGCTCCTGCAGGTACGTGTTTACATAGCAAAGAGTGTCTACCAAGAGCTTGAAGTTGAAAAAGAAGAGTACCTTCAAGCAAGCATCGGTATTAGGAAGGAAAACAAAATTCTTCTTCCAAGAGTTTTGGAAGGCTTTTCTCATGAATCATCTCTGAGTTTATCCAAGCTTGTTGATGTGGCATGCCAGTCTCTACCTGAAGCACAAAGAAATGCTATAAGAAAATTTTCACAAAACAAGCCTCATAAAAAATTGAATGGCTGCCTTACAATTTCAGCTTCTGATACATATTTTCTAGAGAATTAGCTAGATGGACCCCCCCACTTATTCCGTCATGTGAATGAGAAAAGTGATTCTTCATATGTATATTGGGTTTTGTATTTGATCTACAAATGACCTAAATTGAGAATGTTGCAGAGTTCTTAATACTTTCCAACTGCTTTGTGGAGTAAATATTGAAAATGAAAGTGGCACACGAAGTTTTACTTCTACATCAAATCTTGTACTTCAAAACAGTGGCCTTCAGGCTGTTTTCTTTAGTGTAACATAGAAAAAAATTGTTTTGCAAGGAAGTGTTAGAAGGTCACAGGCGGCATTGTTGATGCTAATTTCAAGGTGGCAGTATGGACGTTCACTGTGTTTTCAAATCAAGGAAGGAATCATTTTTTTAAGGTTTAAAGGAAAAGAGGGAATCCTGTCATGCAGATACTTTTTATACAACAATTACTCAAAACAGGTAAATGTGTAGGGATGATGCCTGTGCACTAAATTATTGCATTGTCCTCTGGAAAAATAACATATTCAAAATAGAGGTAGGAAGCATACTTCTGGAAATAAATGCCGCCCCTCAGCTTTGTTGAAGTGTACCTACGTTGTTGTGGTTGATGCTTTTTGAATGTATAAGTTGTTGTTTTTGTTAAACCAGATTCTCTTCTCTAGCACATATCTTTTCACACAGTAAATGCAGTTCTCCCACTTGCAGTTTAATTACATACTAGATGTATATCATTATTTGAACACTTTATAAGTTACAAAGATTCTGAATCATAGATGTAAAGTTGTCAATAGATTGAGTGATCTAAAGATTTAAACATAAACAAGGCTCGTTAAAATGATAAGTCATTTGCCTACTTTCTTTGAAGCAAAGATATGTATATCACTTGGTGTAGTAGCAAAAGTTTGATCCATGAGCATGGAGTGAAAATAAATGTCAAGGGGGCTCAAACACGAGATGATAACAGTAGTCAGTTAGGCTTTCAATAAGTCCCTCCACGTTGATCAATGAAATGGGGTGGAATGTATTCCCTATGAAAAGAGAATCTACTAGTTGAATTTTGAGGCCATTAAGATATTTATTATAATCAAATTGTCTTATAAGAAAAGAAACATGGGTAATCAGTTGAATCATTGTGACCTACAACTGGACAAAGCACAGACTCAGATAGGGTTGTAGAAGACATTTTTTTCACAATGGGCATACAAGGTGCAGAGAGGAAAGATAAAAAATCTTCCGCAATGCATAAATTGTTAGTGGGTATAGAGTAAGGATATGGACCTAGTAGGAAACTCGTTTGTGGTCCAAGAAGCAAACCATGGCATAGTAATGAGGGATAATCATGGGCCCCTGGAGTTAGCTATTCCATTTTACATTTTAAATGCTATGGATTAATAGAATTTTAGAATGGAACTCTAGAGGCCTTTCAACAGCTTACAGAAAAATTCAGAAGATTGACTAGAGCTTGGAATCCTTATTATAGTAGTTTACTGAATGCTTGGGCAAGGAAAATCTAGATAGAACAATACATTGAATGTGGTTATTGAGCAAAATAAGGTTTGTTGGAGCAGATGCAGCAGAATGTCAGATACATGGAAGGAAACTAATCCCCTTAAAGTATGTAAGATATATCACAAACGAAAGCATGATTATCAATAGAATTACAATGCTACAACCATTTGTGTACGATCTTGTATAATTATGTTGCAGCAATCCCAAGGAAAGAGGAAATTTGTGGGAAGAAATGTGGATGCCTATGCTGGCATCAAATATGCAAACTCCAAGATGGCCTTCTATGTAAAGTTCTTTTTGAGTTGAGATGTAACTTCATCATTTGACTCCTTTACATGTGCGTTGGCATCGGATGCATAATCTTTGTATCCCCTTCGGACAGTTTTAGGTTGGTTCTCATTGTCTTTGCATTGAAACTGGTTACCATATTCTAGGAAGAGGATTTGCCAACTTGATCCTCATGACACTGAGATAGAGGAGCACTTCATCTTCAAGGGTTCCTTTGCAATGAGATCAAAGGACAATATTATTATCTTTTTGGGGATTCCTCTAAATCTCTATCCACTTTCTTCTACCTTTTAGGACTAGAGATGTTTGGCACTTTACACGAGGGAGGCCTTCGGTCTTGGATCTTGTTCATTTTTCCCACCGCAATGTAGATTGGACCCTACTGTGTCAATTATAGCTTTTTTTCATGTCTCCAATAGCTAGGGGTACCAATTTATAGGCATATGTCAACCATCATAGTTGTGATACCGTGGGAGGCCATCTACACTTGACCAACTGAACCCTTGTGGACATGTTGCCTTGAATCATAGGATAGCTTATACTGCACCAACATCGAAGACACCTCCCTAGATCTTGGGCACAAGGTGCAACACCTTGACAATGAGATATCTTAGACCAGTTCTCACTATTCTAGTGTCTTTGGCTAGAGGTTTCTCATGAGTTTCTTCCATATGACTTCGAATGATACAAGTGATTTCATCAAGGGAGGTAGATCACCCCCTACACGAGACATCCCATTGATAATGTTGTTGATTTGTTTCTCCTTTCCATGCTTTTATGTTGTAGACTAGGTCTTTTACACAATAGGATAGTTTTGCTTATGTCATGTTTTCTAGGAGCAGCGTTTACGCTCCACTTTGTATCTCACATCGTTGTACCTAAAGTGCCATTGACCCATTCATGTGTTTTTTTTTGAACATTACTAAAATCATCTCATCTTTTCTTATTTGGGAGGTTTCAATTGTATAAATTAGGGATGAGATTCTAGGTGCAAAAGCTTGGTTAGTAAAAATGTTTCAAACAACTCTAAAAGATTTAAGATATCAAATATAGAAGAAATGACTTGAGAATTTGATGAAAAGATATCTTCAGAACTTAAGATGATGGACATATTTAAGTGCTCTTAATACACGTGTGAGAATGAAAACATGTTAGTTTATGAACCCAACACCTTGACATTTAATTTCTAACATAAAACTTAGTGAATAAACACACAACTATGTTCCTAACAAAATTTCAGTGGAAAAGCACAATTACACAACCAATCTCAATCACATATGGCATAGATTTTTGCTTAGTCACAGTTCCTCATTAATAAATTAATCTGAACCTACTTGGGCTCCTGTCCTGGGATAATGGCCCAACTGAGGAATTACATATACAACAATAAACCTAGAGTTATCCACTTGAGCCCTTCCTCAGTTGATCTAGATCTATCTCCTTCACTGCTCCTTGCACCTTTTTCATGCCCAACACACTAGAGTATCACACTCCTCCTCTTGAAGCTAGTGTCGTTGTATAATGTGTCTTCTCTCTCTCCCTAGTTTGTTTTTATAACTTTACATTGAGCTAAAACCCTAATCTCAAAGTGATTGACGGACGAGATTAGATCTCGCCTCACTTGAGATCAACGGCTAAAATTAAAACTTACTCACTAAAGTAAATTACTTTACTTTTCCTAAGTTTCTTTTAGCTCAATAAACCAACAAACTAGTATAATTTTTTTCCTAAGTTAAACTCGGAACATAAACCTTGATATTTTTGAAAATATTCTTCATGAGATTTTTCGTTATTTTTTTTTTCTAAGTAAACTTAACTCTATTAATAAAACATAAAATACATAGAAATCAGGGCGTCAGGAGCGCTACACAGTCAGCAAAATATCTAAAAATTGAACCGCGCACTGGGGGAAACCGGTCCGAGAAACGTTAGAAAGCTGCCTCAGGAGAGGAAACCAGCTGTTACATACCAAAATTGAGCTGAAAATAGAGCCGCCCGCGCGGGGAAACTGGCTTACACCATGAGTTTGAGCAGACTCAACATAGGACATCATCTTGAACAGACTGAGAATGATAGCATACAAACCTAACAAAATGTCACAAAAATAAAACATAGAGACCGGAGCACAAACATAAGCGCTAGAGCCCATAGTCACTCGAGGGAGATTCCTCCACAATTCTGCACCAGCCATCTCCATCGTCGTCGAGGACTGGGACATTTTGACTGGCGGTGGCTTCTGCAACGCAACCATTAGCCGGCGGAGCCAGGTTCTGGAGGAGACTCGAGCCACCATCAACCTCTTTCTGAGCGGAACCAATGTCCATCACCTGAGAAGCATGCTGACCGGCAGGAGGGGCCAACAAAATGCCAGGAGACGCAGAAGGAAGGGGGTCAGGGGCAGCTTCAGAGATTTCCTTGAAGGAGACCGAGATTGTGGCAATAACCAAGGGGCGAGAGGAGTTACATTGAAAGAGATTTTTCGTTATTAAATTCACATAAACCTAGATATTTATTACTCTACCTCTCTTTAGGGAAATCTATCATTTTTGGTGTTGCTCCCAAAAGACCAAGAAATTGGCTCTGAGACCAGTGATATGATATGAGCCTAGTCTATAATCTAAACTGTGACTGAAAATCTAATCAATTAGGGCTACGATACCACTATTATGAACCGACCAAGAATTCTACTATCATAACTGATATCTGAAAAAAAATGTTTGTAATTTAAAATCCGGAACTGTATCTGAAGATCAGAAAGCTACAACAATCCAGAATATGAAAAATAAAAAGGTAAAAACTGCTGCAAGATATTTAACATTTGAAAGAGTATTAATAACAAAGAGATGAACGACAATAAGAGCAATGGAATACCAGATATTTCAAGCCAGAATTGAACACAGACTTTGTAGAGCATAAGTAAATCATGGAAGGAAATAGCTTGTAACTGGACGTCATATAACCAAAAAATAAGTACGTTGAATAAAAACTCTCATGTGAAGGCATGGACACCAAGGAAAAATCCGCAGCAGTATGGACGCTATTCTCCTATTACCCCAACCTAATCAGTGTAGAAAAACATCAACAAAATAAGTTCCATAAAATTCTTACAAAGCAATTTTCCACAGGCTGTGACACACAATTAAAAAAAATTCCCAGAAGCTTTCCACCTAATAGATTCATGGAATTTTCGTGCAGAGCTTATCGTCATGTTTGTACCTCAGGTCGAAATCCAAAACTAAGGTGTTGCACTAGGAAAGATAGATAACATATATTTATTTCTTTCTCTAAGCAACTCAAAACGAGAAGGGCCCTTGATTCCATTGACGCATTCCACCAACCCATTTCAAAGTGTATACCAATTTTATTTATCTGTCATGCAGCCGATTCTCTCAGTGAATCTATCTTATTTATCAGAACAGACCCAATAACATTGAGGCAGTCTTTCATTCTCGAAGTAACATAATATGAAAAGTTGAGCATAGAACTGCCCCTTCTCGTTTTTCTGATCTTAATCTCTGTTAATGGGCCGCAAATCGATCACCACCTACAGTATCGTTACATGTCATAGAATTTTTCAAGTAGACTCCATGGCCCTTTAATGACCTAGCCGATAAATGATAAACAATAAATTGGTTGGACCGGTAAGGCCGACAAATGATAAATTGGATTTTGAAAACCCTAGTACAGAGAGCCCAATTTATCCAAACCAGTTTATCTACCTTGTTCTACCCTGAAATGCAACACAAACTAATCCTAGAAGAACAAACTGCCAAACCTTGCACTCTGAAATACAGGGCGAATTCAAGGTTGGGCTTGATTTTCAAGAAATTGAGAGGGCGAAACTAGTCCAACATAACCAGTCCCATTTCTAGAAATCGGGTGATCTGAATAAAATTTTCCAAACAAACCAGGCGAATCAGGCTAGAAAGGTTTATCCACCCTATATTTTTATGGGCTAAAATATAATAATAATTTATTTATTAAATATTTTTTGGGCTAATTATTTTAACTATTGAAAATGGGTGTAATTTAAAAAATTCGCCCCTTAAAAATAGGAAATCCCTTAAATTTCGCCCATGGGCTAAGATTCGCCCCTAAAATTTTCCCTTGGTCTGTTACTCAAACCTCCTGTTTCATTCTTGTATAAAATTTGAATAAATGATATATTATTCACCAAGATTCTCCTGATCACACACTATTTTAGCTTCATGCACAATACAGAATCTCTTCTACCATTGATCATTACATGCGGAAATAAAATCAATTGCATGCGCACATTAAAACCATAAAAAATCACACATATGAACACAATATTTCATGGGAAAGATTAAAGCTGAAAACCCCCAACTATCTGTATATTATATGTCATAGAGATCATGTAACAATCATCATACAAAGCTCCTCACAAGCTCTCAGTACAATCTCCAATTGCTACACACTAATCAAGCTAGATCTAGCAAAACACATGCTCCAATATCTTCCACCTGATAGCCAGCCTCTATTGTGTAATCAATGCTGTAGAATCGCTCATAAATAACTTCGAACCACCTGGCTTGTACTGCGCAATCCTCTATTGGCTTCTCCAATCACTGGTTGTTGCAAATCATGCAACAGTATAGTCACAACTGATAGTCACACTGCTCTTTCACCTATCTCTTCACTGGTCTCCACTGAAACTGTCTATGCATTGAAGTTAACTGATGTATTCTTTAGTTGATTAATGATTTTATAATTAGTGAATTAATTAATATTAATTAGTTCACACCACTCTCACTAGTGTATCAATCAATCAGACTAGATACAACTAGCTCAACTATGTTTAGATTAGTTAAACTGAACACAACTCCATTAACTTCCTCAATCAACTCCACCAAACTCTCTCACATGAGTTCTAACTGAAGTATCCATGCAATAGCTCCACTTAACCCTCAGGAATAGCGTAATTCCTTTTGTTAGCTCCCGTGCCACATCTGTG